>JAAGVU020000041.1:3551687-3572608 GCA_011763525.2 Mormyrus iriodes
GGGTGGGGGGGCGGGGGGGCGGGGGGTGTCTTTTTGTATCAGTAACTGCCGTCATGCTGAATGTATGTAGAACCACCGGCAACCGTATCCCTCAACCCTCTTTTTCCTCGATAAAATTAAATGTGTGTGATTCTCCTCGGAGCGTCGGATCTGATGATTTCAATGTCGCCCTGCTCACTACCATCCCGATGACACTGACCAGTTAAACCACTGGACACCACCCAACCTACAAAACATCACTTTTAAAGGCACAACCAGGATAAGTACGTAAATACGAATCTTGTTTTGAGACACAGATGCCTGGAGGATGCCCCCAACTAGGCACAGATGAGAATGCAGGTCTGCGGGCTGCCATTAGGGGGTCTGGGCCGAGTTTGCCAAATACAGGCAAAGCACCATCAGGGTGCTGCTCTCAAAACATATACGACAAAAATGATAGTTATTTATATAACTGAAAAACCAGTACTAACATGGTTGAACGCCTGCGATCCATGTGTTACATCACATTTACAGTCTGTTTCATTACTCCGTTAGTCAAGTACACAACACATTAATACAGAATCAAAACAGATGGGCATTTTTAAGCAATATTTTAATAAGTTGCAATTAAAATAGGCACAGTGCGGGGAAACAGAAACAACCTGTGGATGTAATGCAGAGTGGACTCTAGAAGACAAGGGGATGGCGGGGGGACAACCAAAGAACACTCCGAAGGTTCTAGAAGGCCAGTGCGCCAAGACATACATAGATATATGCCTACTAGAGTAGCACTCAATGTTCTCACAGACATTCTATTCCTCGGTCAGATTTACAAATATAACCTTGCATCATATAGGACTTTTTCTCTCTGCTTGATTGATGACAACACAAAGAGAGGTAGGGAACCAGATTCATCCATGCCACTGTACAAGCTGAGCCAAAGCAACACAACCAAACGCAGGGAGCAAAATGAAACACAAGCAAAATCTTCACATTTTCACATATCTTTCCAATGGTGTTACAGCTCTATAGCAGTACTATATATATATCTATACATAGTAACTATACATCCATGGCTTTTCAGTTCCAAAGCAGGCGGCAAATACAGCAGGCAGCAGGACACATCAGCACATGAGTGCTTTTAGCCAAGCGCGTGCTCACATTAAAGAGAAAGAAACAATAAAAACCCACCGCCAAACACATCCAGCAGATAAAATGCACATGCTCCTCACCCCACCCTCCGTTGCATAAAACCTGTCTAAAACTAGCCTGCCTCATTCCATTCCACACAATTAAAACCTAAAAGTCAAGCGGCTATTGAAGAATTTAATCAGCTCACAATAGGATGGAAAATAAAAATATCAAATAAATCAAATAACTACGCAGATGTGCGATGTGCCGTGTCCTACAGAGCGAAATGAGGGTGGGAGAACGGGAAGATGAGGTGGCTGCATGAGCAGGCAGCTTGGGCCCCCCAGGAGAGCATCCAAAACCCAGAGTTCACAGCATTTAATGAAATTGTGATTTATAGGCTGAACCCATAATATATAATGCATCCCCCCCCCCGGCCTCTTTCTTTTTTGTCTAAAGCACTGGGGTATAGCTCCCTTCCCTCCCCCCAACAGGACTCGAGACCCTAAAAGAGAAACATGGGAACGAGCCCTTTATATTAGTGAAAGACCCAATCAAAATTCAAAGCTTAATTGTTCTGGAACAAGAATTCTATTTAAGAATTTTTAAATGGCTAAAATTCTAGAAGCATTCCAGAAATGTTACTGCTTGGTGATATCATTCTACAAAAGTACACGTCCCATAAAAGCATTGTTAATACATAAATCAAATTTGATTATGTTTCCAGCTGTAATAATACATTTCTATAGTGATAGCTTATACATCTTTATTAGAAATTTGAAAGTGAAAAATATGTGTGAAAAATACTACTTCAAAGTAAAAACGGGCTGGGCTGCTTAATTACTGTTGGTGTTTGTGTGTGTGGGCATATCGAATGCACATCAGAAAATGCTAGAGACACACACACACACAGCTTAGATGGAACAATAAATATGTAAATAAGTAACGGGTGAGAGGCCCACGCCTTATGCATTTTAAATGGGACCCTTCTTGTCCATTCAAAAGCCATCTTGATGTGTCCAGCCCATACAGAGACGAGACAACCTGAGAACAAGGTTTCAGTTTCATTCCCCACACTACAAAGACAGGAAAACATATTTTATATGCACATTATACAAATATATATTTTTTAAATTATTCTCATGTACAGAAAAATCAGAAGTCACGCAAATAAACCTCACAAACATATCAAGACACCTTTGAACACACAGATCAGTCACATCTGCCTTCTGAGGTGGGTAAATAAATATAGTGAACAGGTCGAGAAGAACAATGAGGTCGTCGTCACCATTTCTGACCAACACAACCAACACAAACCAGTCTCAGGAATATCTATTATATCATCTGGGCTATATATTACCTTTCCAATATTGGGTTAAAGTTCAAGAGAAACATGTAAACACCTAGAGATATGAATACCGACCTCTATGAACCATCCCCACCCTCCCAATTCAATTTTGTATATTAACAAATGGTTCCAGAGCGACAATCTCACAGCCTAAAATTTTGTGGGGCATTGAATCTTTTCTTTTCTCCCAGAGACGCTTGGGTCTCTCTCATCCACACGCGCACACACATGCGCTTACAGACAAAGAAGAATCAAACATTTTTTATCGAGGGACAGAAACAGGCCCTACAGCACCCCACTGAAGAGGGAGCGCTTGACATTGTCTGCAGGCTTCAAAACGGAGGGGAAAAAAAAAATGTTTGACAATTATCCATCTTCAAATTATTAATTTCAAATTCCCTGGTTACCAACTCCACATAGTCCGAAGACTAAGCAAATTATAAAAGCACTAGTAAAGACCTCAGACGGCATCCACTGCTAACTGGAGGGTTTGCACACTCTTCACAGCTGAGTAACAAGCACACAGTTAAGAATTTTCTATTTTTTTCCCCCATCTGGCTTAACACCTACATGAGAAACAAAATAATAAATATGCAAGCAAAAGAAGCACCAGCCAGGGGTGAATCTTAAACAAGACAATGACCTTAATGCTAAGCGAAATTATTTTGAAATAAAAAAAATAAATAAACCGATGAAACAAAGGGTTGTGTCACATGGTCGTTCCATAAAACGTGGCTCTTACTTGCAAATACGGCACACTGAGAACAACTGCTACGGACAATAGTACATTATAAAATACCTCTTGGGTCACTTACATAATTGTGATTGAATAATAATCAGTCCCCATCCCCCCAGTTTTCCGAAGGATTACAGAAAATTTGAAGGGGAAAAAAAAAACCAGAACGTTCTGAAGGTACAAGACTTAAAAATGTTACTTCAATAATGTTTAAATGAAAGGTAAATAATCCCAACATGCCGCGATATCAGAATGAGACAATAATTCCCCAAAGGATTCTCTGCATGGACACATTTTTTACATCCATCGACAATAAATGTGTCCGACAAAATCAAAATTCTGCCGGCATCATTCGAAATCCATCGTTAAGGCACCAGATACAGTCTCCTTAATGCAATCTCTGCTGATTCCAAGTGTGCAATAAAGGGACATAAAAATTTGAAATTGAAACAGCAAAATTCACCGAGAAACATTCACCAACAGCTCAACATCAGCAAGCACTCCAAAATCACCACTGGTTTTAAAATTTAAAAATTCCCTGCAATCTATTGCTACTATCCTAGTTTTACAGCTTTGAAAGATTAAGCAAACTGTGAAACAGCAAAAAAACAAAGAAAAAAAAACAATCTGTATCTGTTTTTGTAAGAATACAACACTTCCCAATAGTTCAACTATTTTCTTACTAAACAATCCATGCCTTTGTGGACCATCTCCTGTTGATCACAGCAGGTGTCCATTTTCTGCTGCTGGGCAGGATTCTGTTTTTGACGAAGATTTTCTGGTCATTTTAGCTGGAATGAGAGGAGGCTCTACATTTGAGGTACGTTTTCGGTCAGGTTTTGTAGGTGCAGTCTGTGCTGGCATGGTCTCCATCTTCCTCTGGGACCTAGTCAGCACTTGGGCCTTTGAGGGGGATGGTGCCACATGCACTTTCGTTTGTCTGGAGCACCCGCTCTCTTTGACGCCACTTTCAACTTGTTTCTTCGGTTCTTTTGGGTCTCTAGAGCTCATCTTCACTGGGCTCACTTTTTGTACCCCACAGACATTTACCTTTTTGCTTGCAGCTATTTGATCTTCAGCTTTACCTTTGGATTTTGAAGGTACTGACGAAGGCGGTTTCACAACTGATTGTGATGATGGAGCGGCCCTGGCCGGCATCTTGCCATCTATCAACAATCTGTCACTTCTGCTTTTAGCCTGTTTTCCATGACCGACTTCACTAGCAAGCTGCTTTTTCCTAGAAGGGGTCATCGGAGTCTTCACTTTCTCGTCTCTTTTCTTTAATTTACTATCTTGTGAAGGCTTTTTTAATGCCTGTGGAGGAGATTTTATTTTGGGCACAGACTGTGAAGAGAGTACCGTTTTCACAGAGGTGTTCCTGCCAGGCTGGAGTTTCTGTCGTTGTCCTTGCAGTTTCTCTCGGATGTTGGAATATTTCCTTAGGATCCGGGACCTAGCAGGGAGGTTAGCACTTGCTGCTGCCTGTGAGCGGGATGGTGGAGGCTGGGGATTGGGTTTAGTGGATATTCGTGTAGCAGTTGTCAATTCTGTCTTTACCAACTCCTTGCCAGGAAAACCATTGTGTTCCCGGGTCTTAGCTATCAGCTGCTGGTTCTTGAGGTTGCTTTTGACCGGGGAAGCAACAGGAAACTTTTTTAGATGCTTTTTTAAACGTTCCGCTTGTAAGCTAGGGAAGAGAGCTCGGGAGTTACCTGCTAAACCAGAGGCACCGTAAAAACCAAGCTGAGCTTCAGATGGGAGGCGCGTATTGACCTTTTTAACAATGACAAGCGACCTTGTTTCAGTGGATTGTAAAAACCAGCGACATACTGTAGCAAGATCAAATGTCTTCATGAAGAGCATCTGTACTGGAGAGTATTTTTGCCCATCGCAGAACTTCGGCTTACGGGACCTTCGTTTGCTCTTCCATACGTCTTTCAGTCGGTCTGCTTTGTTCCGTGGCCTTGAAATCGCCTGCCCATCTTTGTCTAGTTGGATCCATCCCTTCTGCATCTTGTCGTACCTGGTATTTAGCTTAGCGATTAGCTGCTGTGTCTCTTCTCCCCTTAGAGCTTCCAAAAACTTTGGAGAATTTTCTGCAGTTGTGTCAAGGCTCTGGATTCCAGAAGCATTTGAAACACTTCTCTGTGGTTGTAAGCTTTTTCCCACTGTTCCTTTGACAGAACAGCCAACGTGTCTGCTTTCATTTGTCTTCTCTGTAGAGATTTCCCCTGGTCTTCCAGGAGCCTTTGCAGACTGGGATCTAAGAACCACTTGACTGGATTGATTTAAGACACCAGAATTAACGGATTTAGCTATTCGCTTACTCTCTCTCCTCATGGGCACATCTTCCAAAGGAACACCTGCAGAAGCTACATTATGGTACACATGGTCTGGAATTTCACTTTTCACTGAATCAGTCACAACTACGATTTCTTCCGAGAGATTTGCGTCCCTTTCTTGCAAGTTTGTACCATCAACCGAACTGACGGACTCATTGCCCCCATTCTCCCCAGGCTCCTCATGAGACATAGATTTGCCGTTTTGTCTTGTTTGTACCCTGTTGTCTCCAACCTTGCAATCATTGGGTTTGGCATCTGAAGCCTGACTTTTATTTATAAGAATCTCAGCACTTTCCAGAAGTGTCTTATCGGAGGCAGAGGGCAAACAATCAGACAGTACTGTTCTCTTAATGCTGTTTTTCTGTGACCGTTCAGAAAAAGTATTTTTGGGATCGTTTTCTTGAAAACCTTTAATAGGACTTGAAGTTTTCTTGGCGGTTCTGGAAATCGTTACAGATTCACAATCTCTTAATTGGACCCTACTTCGCAAACATCTATCAGAATTCTTACTGGCATTCTCTTTTGAGCTTTGACTTTTTTCTAAGGTGTTACATACAATCATTTCTTGAAATTTAATCTCACTCACTTCATCTCTCAAAGTAGAGTCTATCACTGAAGGGGACTTCTCCACAGTATCATCTTTTACACTTGCGACCTCTGTCGCAGTGTCTGGATGCTCTTCAGCTACTACAGGCTCTGCATTGTTTTCAAGGCAGGTCGTCACCATGTCCGACTCCTCATTCTCTGACTGATGCAGAATTGTCACTTGTGGCTCACTGCATAAGCCAATTTCTTTTACATCAGCATAATCTTCTCCCAGTGTTATTTGAGATTTTCCATCTAAAGCTGTAACTGGCTCGATAATAAAGGGATCTTCCTCTGGTGCTACAGCTGGTATGGACTCACTGGGATCAGTGATGTTTGAGGGCACCGAATTGTCTTGTGCTTGCTTAGTCATGCTCAGTGGCTGATCAGAAAGCAGACTGACAGTTTCCTTTCTGTTTTTTTCAGAGCCCTCATCCTTGCTTTTACTGTCTGGGACAAAATCCTGGATAAGATTCTCTTCTGGTACTAACTCTGACTCCTGAGAACAGACATATTTCTCACCTTCAGTATGAAGCGGTCCGTTTTGATTAGTTGTTACTTTGAGCTGTGACTCATCCTGGTGAAGGCAGGAAAACATGTCTCCTCTAGGTGAAACTTGTCCCATTGGATCGAGTTCCACACTCGGTTGAGATTTGTCTCCTTGCAGACAAGTCGACATCAGTCCTCTAGGTCTTGGCTGATCTGTCTGACTAGTTTCTACAGTTGGCTCTACTTCCATCTCCTCTGTCACATCATCTCTGGTACATTTGGTTTCGACTGCCTTCTCGATAGGTGCTCCTTCACCAGCAGTCTCTCCACAGCCACCGACAAATGGTGCATCCACGGGTGGGATGCCATCAGGCTTGGAAAGTGCCTGTTTGGGGGTCACAGTTTCAACCTCTGCTACTGGAGCAGGACAATTGCCATTTCTCTGGATTTCTGAAGACTTTCTAGCAAGTGTACGGACAGTTCTCAATTCCAAAAAGTCCTCAAAAAATGTATAGCCTCTAGTGCTCTTCCGAGCAGTGCGGCGCGGGGAGATGCGTTTCTTCGGTTCAAGCTCAATCTCCGTTATGGGTTTACTAATGTATACAATGTCATAATTGATATCAGGGTCATTTATCACCTGTCGAATAGAAGAGTCCCTGGTTTGAGTATGAGGTCCTCTACAACTTTTTCTAGCTGTCCTGGGAGTTGCCGGTGAAATGGTCTTTGAGGCCCTGTTCATTGGATTAGGCCTCATGAACAAATCTTTGGCATCTGCTTGGGAACTGCTTCCCAGAGAGCAGTCAAAAGGATCATATGCTGTGGGGAGTGGTTCTATGCTCAGGTCTGAAGAAACTTTAGAATTGCACTGATAATCCTCCAAAGTTCCAACCAAAGTGTGACTGGAGTTTGAAAGCCCGACTAAGGAGTTCTTCACGTCATTAGAGTCAGGATCTCCTTTAGCCTGTTCATTAAGTTGTATGCCTCCTTGATCCATAAAATCTATGGGAGGCAGATGTTCTAAAGGCTCACAGACGTGTGAGTCGACCTGCTGAGGAACAGGACTAGAGCAATCCTGAGGAGCTGAGATGTCAGGCACCAGCACAGCTTCAGCAGTGGAGAGGCCCATCATGTTTCCTGGCTTGGCCATGAGGCCAGAGTCCATCACTACAGTCTCCTCCCAGGCTAGAGGACCAGCAGGTGATTTCAAAGAATGAGAGGCATTCAGGGCACTGACTTCAGTTTGCAGGAACTCCAAAGCATTAACAATCTGCCTCTGGTGATGAGGACACAGTTTGGCCATGAACTGCTTCAGGGATGACACAGACTGCAGATCCCTCGCTTTCTCTGGGCTCAAATTCTGGAAGTCACTGAAAGACAAACACAGAAACAGATACAAACTGAAGCGGGGTGTGGGAATTCGAGTACCAGCTGGACACCTTCACATAAATGAGAAGCAAACCGTTCCCTCGAAGAAGCTGCCAAAGTTAGTTTTGACAGGTAGACATTTAACATACACCTCAAATATCCAGACACGACAGAATCACAGAAGGCGCCGCTGACCTTAAAGACAAAAACAAAACTAAACTTCAGTCACCATGACTCACACTTAAAATCAATGGCTTGCAAAGTTGACGGCAGTACAATAATTCTATGTTGTTTACCAACATACCCCCGGGGAGATTTACTTACCATTTAATACCTGGACACAATGCACAATCCATCTGCAGGAATAGTCATACCATTTTTCCATCTCTCATGTCAAGAGATAGGGAATGTAAGGAGTTAAATCTTTCGTACACATATACTCAATAATATTAAAATCTCCTTTATAACGCTCCAAAAATTAATAAAATTTTGAATCTGCCCTAAAAAGTGCAAGTATTTTAACAACCCTGTCCATCTGCCAGTAGCAGAGCCTTAAACACAAACTACTTAGGGCAGGAAAATTAGCTATTTCATGCTATATTAACTGGTTCTCTCCCCATAGAGTGGACACCACTAACCCCTGTATCAGTGTAACTACAGTTGTTTTCTTAAAATCACTAAATAAGTATCTATCAGCACATTAGCTAAAACGCTCTTGGCTCCATGTTCTGCATAACCGACAGCAGGGCAGATTATACCAGATCAAAACAAACTGCAAGTAAACTAAATTTAGGATGTTTTATGATTAAAGGAGTCTGAACTATAAATGGGGGGGAAGGGACTAATACCCTGAGGGTAGAAAGGTACCCAGAAAATTGCCAACTAGTTTAAAGGTGAAAACCTCGCTTCAAAAAATATTTTTAAGACTGTAGTCCTCAATCAAAAAATTACACCACAAAATAAAAACCACAAACACACAGGACTGCAGAAATATATTTTCACAACAAAATTTATTAGAAGAATAGTGGTTTTGAAAAGAAGATATTCTAGCATCCATTGAATTCTACCTTACACAACATTACAGCTGAAATTTGTTGCGAAAATGGCGTTTTTTCTTCTAATAGAATACAACATAACCAGTAAAATCTTACACATGCACAAAAGACGGAATTAATCAGCTTTGCCTGACATTCAATGCAAAATAAAGACCATGGAAATCAAATTTTAGTTTAAAATTACATACATTAGGAGACATGTTTTTCATTAGTCCAGTAGTAAATCAGATTTTGCATTCAAAACAGTTAACAAATAGTGCAATCAAACCAACATAAATTATTGTGATCCTTTAAGTGCTCTACCACATAGACAATCAGCCTAGAATAAAAATCCAACCGACACAGTACAAAAAATGTACTTAAATAAAACTACAGTACAAGAAAAACATTAAATTATACAATCCTGACAAACTGTAAACGGTAAAAATATTGAAATGAGGTCCATTAAGGTTATGGAGTGCCTGCATTTGATCATCTGAATTACTGAGACGAGGGTCATTTTCTTCCTGTGAACTTGTCAGTCAGATGTAAGGAATGAGGTATATCAGAAAGGAAATACCACAATTACCCAAAAACAAAGGGGGGGGGACCGTTAAGTACATAGAGTTCATTTGTTGCTGACCACAGTCGTCTTTTTTTTTTTTTTTTTTTTTTTTAAAGTCCTCCACACATTCATTTCTTTACGTTCAAAAACACATAACTGCCACTATCTGAACAGAATATTTTTTTAAACCAGCACCACAGAAGAATCAAGCTAAAGTTGAGAAAAAAAATATAGAGAGTGGTGGTCCCCTTGACCAGTCTAGAGAAACATTATTCAGAATATGGGGGTGAAGCGTTTCTCATTTTGCTATAAAATCAATCACTTTGATACAAACCATTAAAATCTCAGAGAACTTTGATTCCATATTGAAATACATCTAATTATAGATATATTTCTACAATAGGACAAAAAAAAAAATCTGTCAGTTTCTGTACAAAACCCCATCACTCTCTGAAAGTAGGACTACTACACAGTTAACTTAACTTCATTACTTTAATGGCCATAAGTACCACCAAACAGTATTTTAAATGGCTGAAGGGTGGAATAATAATAATAATAATAATAATAATAATAATAATAATAATAATAAGCCACAAAACACACAGACAAAATAAAGAAAAACTTTGGACGGATAACAGTCTGGGGCAAATCTGTAGTTTTTTCATTCACACGGGACCAAACCAAAGCTTCCCAAAGGCCAAAGACATCACCGTACATCATGTGTGGTCAGGTCCTCCAAACAAAAGCACTCTTCACAGCAGGAGACACGTTTACGTTTTATAAATGCGACAGACGCCCAGAAAAGCAGCCTCACACCGATCTGTTTAGCGGCGGTTAAAGAAAGGAATGCCATGGCGTTCACAATCGGAGGCACCGCGTGCTGGAGAATCGAAATGCAGCTCGGAAAAAAACACAGTTGGCCAACACCTAACCCAAACTGAGTTTTAAATCGACATTCATTATGTTTTGTGGCAGGTCCGTATGTATAAATGCACGTATGCATCTATTAAAAATACACACGCCTACACATATAAAAGGAAAGAATGTTAAAAAAAATGGCAACTTGTCCTTTTACATTGAGATTAATTTGGTTAACCAAAAAAAAAAAACACCCAAACAGAAGTCACTGCTAGGCCTCAGAATCTCGAGAAAGTACCTGAATTGAGTGAGAGCAGTGTATGTAACTCGTCCCTGAGGGTTCCTTTTGTCTTCTTACTTACAGAGATAAGCCAGAGCCTTAAACTTGTACAAAACATCGATTCTATGGACTTTTTTTTGGGGGGTGGGGGGAAGGAAAGCCACAATGAAGAATGGACTTACTAGCATAAACTTGAATCAGGAAACATGATAGCGACAAAGACTGACAAAACACGGATGCACACACGCATACATATGCACACGCACACATACGTGCACATTGTTATTCACTATACACAAATTGTTAAAAGCTTATGCCTAAGCTAAGAAACAGCAGCGCCAGAGATGCATACTATACCTTGGGTGTCCTAATTCTTAGCAAATGGCTCATGTCATTTTTAAGTCTCCTAATCTGTCAAAGTGACAGGTTTTTGTCTTGCATAATTTCCAGTGTTTCCAACATTCCCCATAGACATTCAATAAAATGTCTCATAGTAGCTCAATACAAGATAGGTATTCTCTCTGATCCAAAACACTGGCTCACATGCAAAATGAAAATCAAAATACCTGTTTTTTTCCCCATCCTAAGAACATGAGGGACAAATAATTGATATAATTGACAAATGCAGTAGTTTAAACATGTTGCTTACATCTCAAATGTTTAAAAAGGTTACCTATTGGCAAACAGACGATTTCTTTAGAGCCTTATTTACACCTTGTCTGCAAGTCAGACAGGGAACGGGTAGTTGCAATACTTGACTAGTACTATACACATCCATTGAGAGAAAATGGAAAAAACAAAAAACAAAATAAAAACTTTCATAAATATACCATCTGTACAGTGTTAGAAAATTCAGCTCGTTGCCCATGTATTAAGAGAGTACTTTAACAAAGCAGATTCTTCATGTTAACCTTGGTCGCTAAAACCATCCATCCCAACTCGGGTGGGACAAAAACTGCAAAGAGGAAACAGACTTGCCCAAAAAAGAGGGACAGATTAATATAGTATTTCTTATTCCCTGAATTAAATACAGTTGAAAAGTTGTATCCCTCCCACTAAGAGTATATTTTAATAACTAAATATATACAATGTAAAGTGTGTATGTGTCAGTATATATTTATATATAAATGTTTTTTTAAGAATGTAAGATGCAGATTTTCTTTTAATGCTAAGATCCTTTTGTACATTCAGTCCAACATATAAATTAGGATAGTATTTGCTACAGACTTTTGTGGCTTAATTAATGTAGTTCATTAAATAAAAACTTACATTTTTGAGAATTAGTACCCAGGGTGCATCTGTCAGGGAGAGTAGAGAAAAAACCATTTGGAGTAATAACAGACGTACTCATAAATGTTCAAAAGCCTGCAACATAACATGATACACTAATCTAGCCTCTAATAAGTAAAGCGGGAATATAACTAGTGAACAAGGGTAATTCCAGAGTAAAAAGTTAACAGCGATGCAAGACTGAAGTTTCATGACTGGATGCTGTCAGCATCTACACAGGCGTTTCATTTCTGAGGTATAGTGCGTTGTATTGTTTTAATTAATCGAGCTTCAGTGATTTTTTTTACAATCCTTTACAATCCTCGCTGTTTATAAAGCACTGAAAAAAGATATTTGGCTGAACTTATATATAATTGGTACAGTCACGGAAAGACAGCCTTTCATATATCAAGTTTAAACCGCTTATGAACTACTGTTTGCCTTTGGCCAGAACAACGTGTGGGATAGAGGTTCATGAGGAGTCTTGCCTAAGTAATGGGTTCACATGTGGGAGTATTACACGTGAGAGTATTACACGTGTGCGCATGCGTACGTTCAAGTTACATTACGGGTGGCACAACCATCAAACCCAGAGGACGGACAACGGGACAGCTGAAATCAGTTTCAGAAAATGTGGCGTCTGACACAAAAGATCAATAAACTCCCAACATGCGGTTACCGGCTGCCTTTCATTACGGGAGCGAAGGTGCTCCGAGCAAAATGTCGTAAAGTGCCTGGAATGAATAAGGACGTCAGACGCGGCAGGGCGGGGCCGTCTGGTAGTGGTGATGTTTAGACAAGAAAGTAGTATTGAGAAGTGAAAAAAAACACGGTTCCTTCATTTTCTCAGCATGAGGCTAAAATGGCTCTCTAAATGAAATAAAACAAAACTCGTTCTTAACTTTGACTGTACGAGCAGGACAAACCACACATACCACGCCCGCACAAATTTTAAGACAACATTAATTCAAAGACCGTATTCTGGAAATCATAACTGAAGGTGAGATATTTGCTGTTATAAAAACACATGCATCCTAACTCACATAAAGGCGTGTCTGTTAAATAATTAGAAGCTTCTCTTAATGTGATCACACAAAGGAACGAAAAAAAAAAATCCGATATTTATATAACTTTCCCCTCCGTGATGCCTTCCACCAATATCCGGGATCAAATCTCGAAAGACGCGTCCCGTAAACGCTCAAACTTCATGACAGTAACTAGTTTCTGAGACAATCGGCGCGATTTAGAGAGAGCGCGAGGCGACTCTTCCCTTCCAACACAGCTTCCGGTCGCGAGGATTCAAAATCTGCTACCAAATCAAAACTGCCGACCAACCGACCAACGGAAAACAGGCGGGGGGGTTAAACCAACGGAACTTACACATTACACCGACTGAAGCATATTAAAGGAAAAAAGGAGAGCACTTCTGACATAGACTCCCTTTCACATACTTATCTGTCACAACAAAGTCAGGCTGAGGTAGTTTTAATTAAAAAAAACTCTAATTATTATAATTACCGTACCCCTCCCCCACCCAAAGTAAATCATGCTAATGTCAACTGTATAATCTTACTGAAATGTTTTTTTCCTAACAAATTACTATGCTTTATGGAGAGGAGGGGCGAGAGGACACAGCACATGAATCTTGCCACAGGCAGCGTTCACAGGCCACCTGGATTTAAGAGCCACGATAAAAAATATATCGCTTTCACTCCGTTCACAGGGACCGTGTCAGACGTATATAAAACCACGAACAGCCAGCCCCAGACAAACACGCATGCTATACTGTATTGTCACTGAAAAATGGCAGGCAAACCTTGGGGGGGGCGGACATGCTACAAAATTATGCTTTGATAAAAACCACCTTAGAAAAAGCCTTTTGTCTATTTCTAGAGGAACAAAAAATGCTCTTAAAGGATAGGCACACCTTTACCTGTGAAAAATGCTGCACGATTGTCATGGCAACACACTGAGCAGCCCTTTCAAAGCCAATAGCACAACTGTTCATTATTAAGGTTTTTTACATTTAAAGGACATCTCCGGTTTCTTTCACTTCCTCTTTCTGTTCACATTGGAGATCAAAAACAAAAAATGTGCTCCAATTTTATCCTAAACAATACATTTTCCAAATTTTTTTTTTTTTTTTTCTTTTAGAGTTGACAAAAATGCAGAATATTTCACTGTTAGGGTGTTTTAATGGCTATGGGAAGGTTCCAGGTTCTTGGGGTGGAAATCCTCTGTTCAAGTGGTTTACAGGTCATTGAAGCAAAGAAAAATAAATTCTCCTTCTCAACTTCATAACAAAAAAAAAAAAAATCTATCAAGTCATTTTTGCGTGACATACTCATGCTTTAAAATCCAAACACACCTCATTTAATTTTCCCTCTTCACCCAACAAAAAGTTCTGACGTCATCAGCCAAATTGCACCTAGGGTTTCAGGTTAGATTCCAGTGCCACCAGAACTGCATGATGCACAAAGATTCTTCGTTAAGTACACCATGTTCAAAAACAAGAGGAAAAACCCAAACGTTGACTTTAAACAGGAGATCACTGCAGACAGCCAAGACAAACAACAGTCCTCTCCTGAAGTCATCTCTCGATGCCACTTTCTAAATGCATAGTTCCATTACCTTAAACAAACATTACAATACACCTCCCGCACCTGCTAAAACATCAGATCTGAAAGAGCAATAAGGTAACCCATGAAATGTCACTGATAGCACCAGCACCTGATCTCAGCTCTTGACTAAGGGTTAGGTGTGACTGCTTTATGCCTGAAAACAAGGGCTTGCCCGCACCATGACACTGTAGTTCAGTCCAGGGAATGCCATGTCACACAAGACACGCCCCCAGGATTGAACTTCAGCCTAAAATGCTTCAAGTCTGACTAATTTCAGGCATCCGTGTGGTGCGCCCTACCTTTAAATACAACCAAAACCGGGCTTCAGTTCAACGACACTCCAACCATCTTAGGGGTTTTCAGTAGAAACATGCAATGATGGAAATACACATGTACGTGGATGTTAAACCTTAGTGCTAAACAGAAACTAAACAATGCTACTGGTTTTAAACCTGGTCCTAACACCTAACCAATGCCAGTAAATTAATTGCGATTAAACGTTTTTGTGTAGAATCCTGATTATTAGAAAGCGCCACAAAATTTTCGCTGACAGATTTTAAAAACGAGTCCGTTCAACCTGATGGTTCATAAATTCACACAGACTACTTAAATTTGTGTTGGGTCAGTTGTGTGTGCTATGTTCTTTTAAGACCATGTGCTCTCAAAAGACAGTAGGTTTCACTCAAAGACCAGGGGTTAGTTAGTACATATTAAAAAAAAAAACAAAAAAAAAAAAACTTGCACCTATAAACCCACAGATAAAACTAATAAAAATCCTGATCTGTGTTATTAGCATGTGTACAATCAGCTGCTCCAGTATGATATATCCTGAGGTATAACTGTTGATCAGATATGCGGCCTATAGAAAACACACGTACGCGCACAAACACAAACACACACACACACACACACACACACACACACACACACACACAAAGATCAAATAGCATGGCAAAGTTTTTTGAAGGTATTAGGTGCCATTTAGAGAAGACGGCACACAGTTACTATAAACTGAGGTTTTCAGCATTGGTTTAGTTACAATCTCACAAGATATCAGCAAGCGAAAAAAAAAACAAAAACAAATTAGATGTCAAGAAAAATACAATTTCTTCCATTTTTTTGGAATGTAATGTTAAACAAGTGTGAGGAGTGAATGGCTGAGAATTAACATTTCCACCTGTCCAAACTCCTGCCATTACATCCTTCATCTCAAAAAGCGGGAATCCCAGATATATCATTATGGCCGAGCCCCTGAACGTGACATTGCTCCTCTAGTGACGGCCAAAAGCCATTCTAGGAAACCATAATGGAGCATCAGGTTTGAACATACACCTGAACGGGCCTCGGATAGACCAAGAAACTCACTCTTTAGATTCGGCTGTCATTTTTCACATCAAGGCTCGCTGAGGTTGGTCCTTGTGGAAATACCTGAATAAGCAGGGTGCAAATATTGGTCAGCCAGACAAAAAAAATGACCTCCCAAAGACAGAGGTGAACGCAAAAGGAACAAATAGATAAACGGAGGAGGAGGAATCTAAAATTTCCCAGAGTATCAAGTTTCCCTTCCTCAGACGCTCCTGAGTGGGAGTCCAGTAAGAGGCACGGAAGAGTATATTCCCAAACTGAGGTATAGGCCTTGGACGCCGTAGTCCAAGCTTACGTACATATTTTTCCTCGTTTAGTACAGGTAGTCAAGTCTGCATTCTCTAACCGACCAATACTGCAGGACCCTGCAGCTATCCTGAGCTGGGTTTGAAAGGCTACAAATGTGCGTTCATCCAAAAACACCAAGGGGGGGGGGCAGGGGGAACAGTCGGTTTGTGTGAAAACATTGTTAGGCTGCAGTGATTTTTTACTTTTTGTTGATAGTTGCATTCATGTTAATAAATAAATGCCCTGCGAGGCAGATAGGAGGGCGGAGTTGTTTTTGTGGACAGGGGAATCTGTTAATCCACAGGTAAGACTAAACGAAATGGACCAAAGAAAAGACACGCACCACTTTATGGGAGTTCTTAGGCAGACGTACATGTCGAAGGTATCAGCGCACCAAAGAGTGAGACTGAGCCCTCGATAAACTGGAATGCTCCGTTTGGAAAACAGTGGCGCGATGACACAGACACTGGCTAACTGGAGGAGACGTCAAATCAGGAAGCGTGATTCGGCAAAGGCGAGGCACTGTCAAGCATTGTGGGTTCACGCACTGTTTTTGTTACCATTTTAAACCTTCTCCCTAGCTAAATAATAATAATAGATACTTTATTGATCCCTGTGGGGAAATTTTCTTTATGCCTCCACCAAGTTGCTCTTTGCAGGTGAGAGCAAGCTGGCCGCGAAGGGCAGCCACCCATAGCAGAGGCCAGGGAGCTGGGGGTTAAGGGCCTTGGTTAGGACCCGCAGACGTGCTGAGGCCGGGTTCAAACCAGCGACCTTCCGATCACAGGCACAGAAGCTTAGCCCACTGAGCCACCCTGGAGAGGATGGAAACCTCTTTCACAGTCACTACTGAAGGAGTGCAGCATTTCATCGTACACTCAAAAGGAACATTTAAGCGCAACTGCACCTGGGACATTTCATAAAAAGGGTCGTTACTACTTATACATATGGCTTAAGTGCTTAGAGGCATCTAAAACTAAAGGAAATAATTGTAATTGTGGACATACAAAAAGACAAAAATGAAACAACCTATCAGAATGAGTTCCAGTCTCAAAAATTCAACTTATCGCACTTCAGAACACACGAAATCTGACAAAGCTGAGTGCTTTAATAATACACGCCAATAAATATTATCTAGGGAACATAATATAAAAACATTTAAAACAGGACAGCAAAAATGCATGTGTGTGTGTGTCATTATGCATTTCATGTGCATTTGTCCTAAACGCAAGTAGCTCCACAGCCATTTAAATGTTCCTGACTTGGTGAGGAACTGTAAAACCAGTTAGCGACCCATGAAACTTGCTCCGTGCCACTGATTTGCAAACATTTAAGCAGTTACTAAAGTATTATATACGAGGGATTTTTCGTGTGCCAAAGTGGTGCATGCCATTTGGTTAAAAACAAGTAAAAATGCACATCGCGAAGACCATTTTAGTTCTGTGATTAGATGTGTGACAGTTTCTTTATACACATTTTCCCCCCATGCTTCAGACTGGGTGAGCACCAGGCAGTGTTACAGCCAGTATATTTAAGGTAATACGAGTACTGTGAGTTATGCAGTTTCCTTCCAAATAAAAAATGGAAAATAGTGAAATCCCAAGACCTTATTTTGCTAAACAAGGAGTTCTGTGACACATTAACCAAGCAATCTCCACCGGCGACGGTTCCCCACTGACTGAGGCTACACTGAACTCGACAGATCGTCTGTCTGCTTGCCCAGGTGGAAGAGGTAATCGAAAGCAAGAGCATTTGGGATTGAGCGGCAGCTTTCTATCATGTGTTCAGCCACTAAAGCTTTGAGTTACACTCACCCTGCCCCCCCATCCGACTACCCCCCAACAGACATCCTTTTTTTAAATATTTTTTTTTTTAAAAAGTGCTATTTTTTTCCACAAATGTACAGAGACACTGACAACTGACCCCACCCCAACTGCCTTTTGCCCATCAACTCACATTTTACCCATTTTACACTATTTTTTACACCAGGGCTCAGCTTCAAACCCTCATAGCCCCACCCGCACCCTAAAGGAAAGAAAAAAAAACAGTTATAGAAAACTGATACATTGCCCTTAAGTCCTGCAGAAAAAGTCTGTTTTTTTTAAAAGCATTGTAATATAGAATAAATCTCTCTCAGTTACCCTGAGTTGAAAAGGAAAATATTCTAAAATGAACATTGGCTTTAAAGTCAGTGTACGTATCTATAACATTAAATTCAATCCACCCCATCCCGATATAAATGTACACAAACATCAACTGTCAGGGGGAGGAGAGAACTTAGGTTTTAAAATTCATCATCCATAGCGCACCATTGCGCGCTAAAATGGTGACTTAAAAATGGCAAATGTGTCACGTTAGTGTGATTCAAGTTTGTGACCCACCCCCCCCAACTCAGAGAAGAGGTAAGAGAAAAAAAGTTGTCGCCCACCAGGAAACGACAGAAAAATGTATCCAGCAGACCTTAAGTGCAGAGTGCCGAGATAGCAGTGATGAGGTAATAAGGTCTGCCAGGAGCATTTGAGCTCGAGAAGTCTGGCGAGCATCACCAAGCGCAAGAGCAAACATGTAGTGCAAACGAAAGCGAACAAAACAGAAGAGAAAACGAAAATCAATGTGCATCCCTGAATGCTTTTGTGTTGTGTTTCTATGTGTACATGTCATTAAAACGTGTTTCCTTAAGAAGCATAATATATTAAAAGAAAGAAAATAAAAGTGATGTTGTACAGATAAACCTTAGTAGTCAACCTTTAAAAAAATCCAGTTTAAAAAGTTCAGTGTAGAGAATCCCTGGTGAAATGTATCGGGCATGATTCCAGATTGGTTTGTTTAAACACAATCCATCGGCTTACCAATTTCCTTTTTGAAATTTGTAATCTAATTCTTGAGAGAGAGAGAGAGAGAGAGAGGGGGGCATCAGAAGGGCTTAAAAATATTTGTGTTTTGTTCTAGGAATTAACCCCCCCCCAAATCCTGCAGTCCACAAATCAGAATATTTGTCCACTGCAAGTTCCGAGAATCAGTGGGGCGCTGAGAGGGGGGAGGAGTGCGACTCATTTTGCTTTACAAAACCTTTTGTATGGTCTCACGTAATGCACGGCTTCAATGCATTTCCTTTGCGACTTTCGGTGACTGTCCACACAAAGTCAGAGCACCCGCTGCAGAAATGAGCAGATCTGCCCCTCTTACTCTCTTTTTCCTCTGTAAATCCCTGCGTTTGTGCTGACCCAGATACTGCAAAGTGAATTGGCACAACTGAAGCCCCGTCCATCTTTTTGTTGGGTTTTTTTTTTCTTTACACTTTACTCATCCTTCGTCTCAGAAGCCCCCGGTGGCCCCTCCTCCTTGGGGGCAGGGTCAGCATCTGCCGTGGAATCCTGCCCTTCCATCCGCATCAGTTTCATCTTCTTCTTTGGAGGGTTCTTCAGCGTGCCTAGGCGCTCCTTCACCTTGTACTCCAGCGTGCTGTGTGGGATGCCATAGATGTTCTGTGCCTTCGACACGCTCATCTTCCCGTTCATCACCACAGAAATGGCCTCCTCCAGAATCTCACTGTTGTACTGGCGGTAGCGGCCCCGCTTCTTTCGCGGCTGCTTCGAGCTGGGATCACCTTCGGCGTCCGAGGTCGGGTACTGCTGCCCGGATGTCGACTGCTCCACATCAGATCCCCAGAAGTCTGATGACCCGTCCAGGATGCCCCCCAGGGCCCCGCGGCGATGTTGCTTGGGCAGGATGGCCCTTAGCTTCTTGCTCAGCGCATTTTCGGGGTGCGGCGCCACCACCAGGGAGCCGTAGCCATACAGATCGGACGCGTGGGAGTCCCAGGACAAGTCCATGCCCCGCACCTGTGGGATCTTTAGGTCTACTGGCGGAGAATGCCCCTGTTCCTTTTTAGCATCGTGCATCTTCGGCAGAGCCGAACCTTTCGGCGGGGTGCCGGAGTTCTCCAGAAAAAGCGGCAAGTCCTTTAGGTCGCTGAGAGCACTGTTGGCCTTTAGCTTGAGGAGGCCGTCAAGGTGCGGTTTGACCCAGGAAGAGCCGTCTTTGGGGAGCAGGGGGGGCTGCCCATGGTTAGGTAGACCCGCCACCTCCGGCTGACCGAGGGAGATCCCAGGCTGGAGTAGGCGCTGCTTATGGGCCAGAATCCCCTCTTTGATCAACAGCGAGCGAGCTAGCGGGGGCTTCAGTGAGCCGCAGTTGCTGTAATTCTCCCTCGTCCCATCCTGAAAGCTTCTTGGGGGGGGGCCGTCCTCGTCTCCATCTTGAAAGTTGTGGTCTGCTCTCATGGGACGCCTAGTTGAATGGAAGGAAACTGGTGTAAGCAAAGCGTGTAGAGCTTAAGTGGAGGATGGGTTGGGGGGGGTTGCTGGCCACTCCTTTACTAGAAGACCTTGCTTAGGTAACATCACTTTTTTCCTCTCCTTTTAACAAAATTTGCTTCTTTATAATGTAAAGGGGGGGGGACAAAAATGAAATGAAATAAAATGATGGTCAACTTATTTGTTAATTTTTTTTATTTTAGGATTTTTTTTCTGTTCACAAGATGGTTTGGAAAAACAATTCAAAATTTAAAACAAAAACCGTAAAGAAAACAAAACAACAAAAGAAAAAAATATTAAGAAACACATGAAAGGATGGAATGGTTTAGCTCACTGAATAGTTTTAGCAG
>JAAGVU020000041.1:3572615-3588663 GCA_011763525.2 Mormyrus iriodes
GGGTCGGGGGGGTGCATTTTGCAGTGAAGCAAAGCCTTGTGTGAAAGTCTTAAGAATAGACCCATAATCAGGGAAGATGACAAATTAGTGTCCGGTTAGGCTGAGCTCTGTGACGTTACCACTAAACAAGTGCAGCAATAAAAGAGTAAGCCAAGTGGTACGACACGCCATCATGGGGGGGGGGAGGGGGGGGGACACCGCAAGCCTCGCTCAGATCAAATGAGCGTTTCTCAGGGGGGGAATTTACCTGCTGTAGGACAAAGAGCTGCACGGCAGAACAGTGATCCAGAGTCAGGGCCACAACATGACGCTCAACAGTGATTTATTTTCACGGAAAGCAAAATTCAAATTCTCCTCTAAAATTCCACCAACCCTTGGGTTGAGTACACATGAACAACTTCAGTGTCACAGAATTTAATCATATAACATAATACGTCTTGTCCTGAAAAAGAAAATGCTTGTTAACAGGTCAACAAAAAAGTTATTTTACTAATCAAAAAATGAAGTGGAGTCGGGGCTTGCCATGAGGCAACATGACAGGCGGCCATCTTGGATCACTGAGTGTCTGGCCAGGAACGTGACAGCTTTTGTTATGGAGGTAAGGACTGCTTCTCAAATCAGGCAAATTAAGAAATAAATTAATGAATAAATGAACAAACGAATGAATGAATAAAAAAATATATACATGCAAAAATCTGATGGTGAACCACATGGTGATTATAAAACAGATTGTGAGTCAAAGAATACAGATTCTCTGGATGGGCCGGAATCTTATTTTGCCGAGAAAGTTTTAGTATACAGACAATTGCATAAATTGAATGTCTACCAATTCAACTTACAATGGGTAAACCAAGAAGTACCAAGACACTAACAACACTGTCTGTGCCAATACACCCTGCACTCCAAGACTAAGAGGCAAAATGAGCTTAAGACGATTAAGTGAAAATGGTCGAGTGGCCCCAGGCTACAGGTGTCCTGAATACTAACACTGACAGCAGAACAGAGGGCCATGGGAGCAAGTCCACTCCAAGCCACCAGAGCAGGGTCTGCTCACCTACTTCCTCACAAGAGGCTGGTTTCTTAGACTGGCAGAATCTAAGACCACCTTCATTTGGCCTACTTACAATTCTACTGGCTTAACAGGCCCCACTGCTATCGAACCCCTTAATAAATTAAAAATAATAATGAAAAAAAATAATTAACCACGGGGAAGTCTGAAGTCAATACAGCGCTCACACTACTACCAGCAACAGTCTTGTCCTCATATGAGTGGGCCTGATCCAACAAGAGAACACCCAAGCACAGCCAAGACGTCTCCACCAATAGGCACGCATCCCGGCGTGCTTCACACTCATATCTGGGGCAGAGTTCTGACTTGGGTCTTCCCAGTAGGCCAGTGCTCAGTAAGACAGCCAGAACAGCCCCTCCCTCCCCATGCAACTTTCAAATAAGAGGGCTGCGGCAGAGAATAACCTGAACCTCCAGAAAATGCTGGAGGACCCAATAAAAATAAGGAAACCACAAGTAAACGGTGGCACCATGTCTAAAAACTGTAAAAATTGAAGGCTGCATTTTCCTGACAAATTACTGGGCAAATACACAAACTATCAATCCACCACTGCTTTACCACAGTGGTTTGTCAGCGTATTTTGGCAAGAATACAAATGATCAGAATTGCCCAAACTATATATACCTAAAGGACGTATTCATCAGTTTTAAGGGATATTTTAAAGACCTGATGGTTCCATGGCGTATGGCATATATAATATTTTACTGCACCAACGTGTAACATACTCAATCAGAAGTAAAATGAGGTAAGATGTCATAAGATTATTTTTTGGTTATATATCTCGAGTGACTTTATAGAAAATGTAGTGCAGGCTATACAGGAGCTGTAGATTGCCCTGCCATGGGAGACACTGAATTATTAACACCTCAAAACTCAACGGTAGGAAAAGAATATCAAACGGCCCCGGGCTTCGCATGCAGTTTTTTAAATTATTTTTTTAACCCATTTAAAGCAAAAACAACACAGAAAATCAGCACCATACTCTCCAACTCAAACAGAATTTACACACCCTACAGAAGCAGCGAAACTCTTTCTGGTCCCCCACACACACAAAGTCTGCAAAACAGACTAAAAGCAAAATTTACTTTTTTTGCTTTGCTGACGTTCCTAAGTTCATGCAGGTCGTAAGAAGTCACCGACGAAGTGTGAAAGTACAGGCACGTCACGAACAAGACCTCCTCCACGGAGCCCATATGTTCTTTATCAAACACAGCGGTGTGATGAAGTCGGGTGAAGCACAAATAAAACCTATATATGAAAGTGAAAGTAAAAATGGTCTCTTACCCTTTCACTACAGGCGCTGTTGAGCAGCCATGAGGGTTTTTAAGGGAGACGCCCCCGGTGCTGTGACCTCTTTTGGTGGAGAGATCAAGCACTCCATCTGTGAAAGCAAAAATGACGACGACAAAATTCAGAATGAGGCAGCAAACGGCCAGGTAACGCGTTCAGGTTGAAGTCCAGACTTCTGTAAACCGTTCCTGTGCCAATCGCTTCACTATCTTCGTTTAAAAACCTTATCAGGCTGCCATGCAAAGCTTACAACCTACACAGGATAAAGCTCATTTTCACATATATACTTAAAAATGTTATTTTCACATAAGCCCCACATCGTGCACAAAGAATAATGTGTTCATTAATACCAGTACTGATTTGTGACGTACCAACAGTTTGCGTTATAAGACATCCGCCTGCAAAATAATGCCTTTCCAGTAGTTCATCGCAAATGTAAAAAGCGTGGCCCTAATGACATGAAATCCCCTTCTGTTCAGTCACTATTCTGGGCCCCGTTCTGCTTCCTGCCATTGTGTCCTCAGAAGCTTAAAGACAAACACTGCAGGCATTAAGGTGAACCCAGGCTGGGTGGAGATCTCTGATAAAAATCAACACTAGCTAAACAGTGAGCTCAGGATATCCATAGTTCCTAAGGGAATAAATCTACGGAGAAACCACCATATACAGTTTTGCAAAATATGCTAAACTGTACCTGCAAATATAAATGTGTGAAACCATTTACCTTTGAGCACTGCCCACCACATACATTTGCTTTTTGTTGCCCCACCCCCGGTCATGCCAGAAGACTTCAGAAAGGTAAAATAGCCCCGAGGTTATTCTTACTTCATGTTCTGTCTGGGTTTGTACTTTGGCTCACAGCGCTGTGTCCATCCACATGCCGGAGCGCCATTCCCCTGCATTCCTGACCTCCCAATATCGCCCACGGATTGATCAGAAGTTTAAGTACAACTGATTTTAAGACAAAGCAGAAAAGGTCGCCTGTCTGCTTTTAAATTACGATTCTGCAGCCGCACATTAGAGCGAAGGCAGTGCTTAGTGCCAGATTACAGGCGAAAGCACAGGTTTCCAATCCTAAGGGTTCTCCTGCTGGCAGACAGATACAGTTTGCGAGTTTCTGTTTTTTCAGTGGCTGCAGGTTATTTAACGTTAGGTTTGCGTCTATGAGCAGGTAGTGTAGGTGCCTCTTTTTGACAGCCAACTGACACATTATACAACAAAACAAAGGGAAAAAAAATTAAACCACTCACAAAAGCTGTGTTCCTAAATACGTTTTAAAATAAAGAAACTAGGGCTGCACAATTTCACATCGCAATCATGTGACACATGCTCAATAATCACCGGGGCTTTAGGCGGGATTAAACATTTGTCCGGACGCCAGCATTTCGGTCTTATACGGGCGTTTACTTACGCCCACAAATTGGTAAGCAGATTAATAGTATGCCTAAAAATATTAACGAGGCATTTTGTAACGCCCAAAAGTTACTGATCTGTATAAATTTGGCATATCCTTTTGTTTAATAAACTGCAAAAAGTACCACCACATCACCAATGTCGTTTTTTACCCTTTAAAAAGATGCTGCTGAGCTGTCCCTTTCTTCACCGCCACTTCAGTGTTTATCGCTTCTATGATTTCCCAGAACAGTAGCATGTGGCGAGCTCCGCTAACCATACTTAATAAATATAAGGATACGATGAATTTATACCGATTAGTAAGTTCTGGACATCGCAATACATCTCTCATTTATATCCTAGGTGTACTACTAATCTGCTTACCAAACTGTGGGCATACGTGAACGTCCGCATAGTAACTAAAAGCCGCCATCCGGGCAAATGTTTACACCCATCATCTATAGCCCTGGTGATTATTGCGCATGTACCATATAATCCCGATTATATCGCGATATGATATCATGCAGCCCTAAAAAAAAATCTCTATGACTAATCCTTCCATCTTCCAATGCCTCATCCTGGACAGGATAGGGCCTACCCAAGTCAGAACAGGGCACAAGGTAACAGTATTATAGCTAATATTTTGGTCAAAAATATGTAAACGCGTGTCAAATATTAAATGGAACCCTTATGTAATTCATCTAATATTTGAGCATTTAAAAACGAGTCCAATGCATCACTCAGGATGCCAGCATCCCAGGCAGAGCTAATGGCCGGTACCTTGATCCAGGGCTTCTGCGTCTGGCTTCTTGATGGTGAGGTCCAGCGGGGAGTCCTGGTCGGCCATGAGAAGCTTGCTGAGAACGGGGTTCTGTGCAGAGGCAGCGGCAGCGGTGGCAGCAGCAGGGGGCACGGCGAGCGAGGGCGCTTTCGGCAGGCTTTGGTCCTTGGTGCCGTTGGGCTGGGGGGTGTCCTGAGAAGAGCTGGTTTTTGAGGTATATTCAGCAGCGAACTGTCGGATCATTCGCTGCATTATCTCGCGAGCCACTAGAGGAATGTGGAGGTCCGAGAAGCTTGGGACGTCTGCTGGGGGAAGGGGGGAGGGGGAGGGCAAATACAACACAAAGTCAGACTTCAGTGTACAGGCTGACAAGACAAGGTGGATTCACACAGGGACAAAGCATCGCAAAGCGAGGCGCCAAAACAACAGGAATATGTACGCCGAAAACACTCCAAATGTAGAAAGTGGGGCTGGGCTGATATCTGAATTTGCACTGTACAGTATTGCCGCAAAAAAAAAAAAAAAAAAAGATTATCGATATCTAAACACATGATTAAGAATAAGAATACGTTTTATGTAGCCCATTTTGCAAGCAGTACATAGGTAACGTCGTTTGTTAAAAACGTGAACCAAATATTGGAAAATGTAGGCCGTACATGTTTTTGTAAAACGTACATTTCTACGTTGCAGGGCAGCAACACCGTGTTACAATCTAATGCAGCACATGGAAGCCCATTTTACCGCGTGTTTACAGCTCATGGCACAAAAAGTACTGAAGACACAATTAAAGCATTTTTTCACCTTTTATTTCCCCCAGTTGAAAGAGAAGGAAATGCTGCCCAAATAAACAGCCACAGTCATGATTGTATAACGAAAACAACACCCGACAACAAAATTATGGAGTTTAGCAATAACAAACATCATCACCACAAAACACAATAAGGTAGGAAGCTACGCTATCATTGCTTACACACACAGGGGAACCGCTGTCGCCATTTGGGAGAGGAACTTGTACAGTAACCAGTTTAAATTACTTTTAACAAGAACCACAAGCATGTTAAATTTGCTAGGGTTTAGTTGTGTTTCTGGCAGCGAGTGCTTATTGCAGAACTAGGAAAAAATTGATTTTTCATGTTTGTTTCTTAAATCTGATTACGCAGTACGACACAGTGAAAAGAGAATTAGTTACTACCAAATGAAAGCTCTTTACAAACATTTTTCAATTACATCAATATAGGTCTAAAAAAATTGATAAGGAAAAAAAATATTGATAGCTGATTCTCTCCCCAACTCTAGTAGAAAGCAAATGTCAACAATAAACAAAGTGAAATCCCAGACATTTCAGGTCCTAAAAAAAAAGGATGTTTGGTCACTCTAGGATAACACGAAAGTCTAACACAGCCTCTGCTTGAAACATATAATGTGCAGCCCTTCTTTTTAGTTGCGGACGTATGGTACTATGCTTGAATAAATGTGATTTAAGTTGTTGACCTTAAGTCTTGAAGCAGATGAGTGAAAAACGCAACAGTTAGACAATTAAGTACAGTGTACAAGCGTCAGAAAAGACACTGCTGGCTGACTCAGAATGCGGAAGAATGTGCATAAAGCGGATTCTGAAAAATACTTTTTGAGTTAACATACTGACAAGATGAAGAGTCTGAGCTGAACTCTGCTGCTTTATTTTTGGGGCAAATTTAATCAGTTGCATTCTGCCCCCCCCGCAATGCCTCAGCAAAGTTTGAAAAAGATCAAACAAACAATTATTGAGTTATCATCTTAACAGGATCAAGTGTCGAAACACGGCGCCGCTTCAATTCGGGACAATCAATCTCAAAATTTAATCAGTTTTAGTTCCTCGCACATACAATGTCTGTACAACGCTTGGAAAAGATCCATCAAAAGGTTTTTGAGTTATTGGCTCACATACCAGAATGTCTGCGATTACGGCAGACCAGTGCTAAAAGCAAAATGTATTCCCCGAAGGCCAGGGAATACAAGAACTATATGAATCAAGATATTTCAGGTATAAACAAAGACCAACTGCTCATGAAGGCTGAACATAAACCAGCTTGAAACAAAATTGGAAGGTGTCTGGATAACCCTCCAATTTTCTGTTAAGAAAACAAACTACAACTGAATGTTAAGGCAAATCACATCAACAGAATAATCAAACCAACAATGTTAAAAGGATAATTTTTATCAGGGGCCAAAAACTTGCTTGGTTAAAGCTAACATAAGAAAACAGCACATCTGGCTGCAGCTGTTACTTGAGCACATCCCAACCCTCATTTTGTGAGACTATAGTGTGATTTTGAGCCACGGTACCGCCACCGGGGCGGTCTGACAGAACACTTTCCTTTCCCGTGTCAAATTCTGCTCAATGTTCACAGGAGCGTTTCCAGCACGGTTTCGGCAAACAATATGCACGGCGTCTAAGCTTTCAAGCTACAAAAACATCCACATTAAGGCACTCTGCCTGGAAGGAAAGGACAATAACAGGGGGGGGGGAGGTGGCGTGATGTCATGTCCACCGTAAATAAGAGAGCGGCATTATCCAAGGTTAGTGGCGCCTACCTTTTCTGTAAAAGACAGCATTGAGGAACTCTTCCGCTTGCTTCTCGAGCCTGTTAATTTTGGACTGTTCCTGCTTACAGATGTCTCCGGACAGTAAGATCTGGCTGTTTAAGCCAACTAGGTGTTCCTGTGGTAAGAGTTGAGAGAAGGATTTTTGTTAAGAATTTCTTAAATCCCATTTTAAAACAAGTCAAGAGTAATACCATGAAAATGTGGAGTATCTAGTTACCATGTTTCCAAAAATTACTTTTGCAGTGTAATACCAGGCCAGATATCGGCACACAAAAGAGACAAGTCCTAAGTCCCACACCATCAGTGTATCTTGGATAAATGGCATAGGGAGTAGTAACCTATGTTAAATGCTCAAGGAAGACTGTGGGATTGCAATAGTCACTTTCACGACAGGCCCAACACCAGGGATTACTGCTCCCACATGAAGACCAAAAAAAGAAACAATGAACAAACTCATTTTGAAATTATAAAAAAGCAATGAATGAGGATTTGTTTTTGAAGCATGCCACGCAGTTAACTGCACGAATGGCTCTCTGTTTGGGCCTGTGGATCAATGAGTCAACTGTTTCATGCCACACCCTGACATTCCCAGCAAAAAATAAATAAACAGTATTTGAACCCACAGGGTGGGTCAATGGTCAACTAAAAATAAGTGCCCGTCATTCAGAGATGAGATCAAATCTACTCAGGACCATTTTACAAACTACTGAAGTACTGATCAGTAACAAATTCACAACAAAAAAGTCAAAAGAAACACACACACACACACACACCTAGTTACATCTGATATTAGGTTAAAGGACAAAGACCAAGATGGATACATAGAAACCAAATGATAAAGTCATGTGCATCCTGATGCTATGATTATCTGGGTGATGGATGCAAATCATCAAAGCCCCCTGAAATCATTTATACGTCGAGATCACTTTGCACTTTACAGATGTTAAAGGCAAACCATGAGTTTGTAGCAATGCAGGAATGCACATGAACAAAAACAGGGCAGTGGGATAGAAAATGAGAAAGTCCCAATATTTAAGCTCTGAAATTTCACTGAAAGTCTATGAAATGTAGGATTTGCTGACTTGCTCAGATCACTAACAACCACGGCCTTGTGTTTACCATGTAGCGTGCATCGTCTCATGCAAACCCACTAGAAAGTACAGACTACTTTACATAGTCTAGATAACAGATTGCTAGAATGATTTGGATAGTTGTGCAAAATCAAGATTCCTGGTGATCAGAAACAAGTTACATTTCGATCGATTGTTGGTTTTTGTTAAAGTTAGCAGTCCACCCAAAGCAGCCGTTTCAGATGGGCACAATGTAACATTGTGAGGAGCAAACGAGCCTGCGAGAAGGTCCCAGAGCTTTACGATGCAGCTGGTCAATTTAAATTAACAAAGGTGAAATTGTTCTCTTTTATATCCAACACGATGCGAAAGGGGGGGGGGGGTGTTATACGTGAAAATTTTGTGTGATCTACCCCCACCACACCCAAGAATGTGTGCAGATCCATCCATACATCCATCCATCCATCCATCTCCTGCCGTTAATCCAGGGTCGGGTCGTGGGGGGCAGCAGTCTAAGCAGGGATACCCAGACCTCCCTCTCACCAGCCACCGCCTCCAGCATCTCTGGGGGAATACCAAGGCGTTCCCAGGCCAGCCGGGAGATATCTCTTCAGCGTGTCCTGGGTCTGCCCCGGGGCCTTCTCCCGGTTGACATGCCTGAAACACCTCCCCAGGGAGCCATCCTAGATAGATGCCTGAACCACCTCAACTGGCTCCTTTCAATGTGGATGAGCAGGGGATCTACTTTGAGTCCCTCCCGAATGTCCGAGCTCCTCACCCTCTCTCTAAGGCTGAGCCCGTCCACCTTTCAGAGGAAGTCCATTTCTGCTGCTTGTATCCACGATCTCATTCTTTCGGTCACTACCCAGAGCTCATGGCCATAGCTGAGGGTAGGAACGTAGACTGACCGGTAAATTCAGAGCTTTACCTAATGGCTCAGGTCCCTCTTGACCAAAACAGAATGGTAGAGCGTCCGCATCACTGCCAGCGCTGCACCGATCCGGCAGTCGAAGGCAGTGGCCAAGGTGGACCGATTGTCATGTATGTACAGATCATTACCCAAAATTACAATTAAAACTACAGCTTGACTATAAGCTCACTGACCAATGACCCATAAGCTACGCCCAAGACTATCATTAAAGTAATGCCTTATCATCACACAGCCTTTAAATAAAATAGCTTCAGCTGATGGAAACACATTCACTTTCTGAATGCTCTTTCACTTAATGCATCAAGACATACATGGCTGATGGGCTTCTACCTGTATAATTACTCATGTGCTTCAGTCATACGATTTCCAAGGGATTGCATGGCCTATACAGAGACCTTGATGAAAAACAAACTATTCTGTGAAGCTGGTAGGCAGCTGAGAAGCTAATGAGTTGAAAGAATAGGGCATGGGGAACTGAAACTGAAGACAGATTTAACAACACTATTCCACATACTAGGGGGCGGCGTGTGGGTCAGGGGCTTATGTCTCTGTGCCTGTGACTGGAAGGTTGCTGGTTCAAGCCCCGACCCCAGCGGTATAGTCACATCTCCACTGGGCCCATGAGCAGGGCCATTAACGGCCAATAATGCTCCACAGGCACTGAATAGAAGACTCGGGCCTGTGTTAGGAACTGTGTATGTGTGCGCGTCTCAAAAGAGCGAAATGGGTTATGCAGAAAAAGACAATCCTGTACTCATACTTGGCAAATACAGCATCGTTTCATTTTCGTTTCACATAAGAAGTGAAATTCTAAGAAAAACTCATTAACTGCTACTGGAATCACAAATCTATCTACTACCCACCTTCTAAACATATACACTGGTCAGGGTCATTTGGGCCACAAAACACCCCGAAACCAAATGCTTTTATTACCACAATAGTAGCTCAACAAGTATGAGACGTATCAAAAGATTTCACATTTCACTTAAAAAGTGCTTAATAGTTACAGAAATTATTCCTTTATCTTAAAGGAAAAGAACCTTAGATCATACTGGAAAGAATAAATCTTGAGGAAACACACAGGTTTTGACACCTCTATAATTCTGACACCTGGGGGGGTGGCAGACCCAAGAAGTCTATGCACAACTGCTGAAAAAACAGGCTGCTGACTTTCTATTATTAACTCAGTCTTTCACTAACTGTGTTACACCCACACAGCAACACACAAAGTGTCTGTCTGTGCACACGCGTGCATTGAAGAGGGAGGCACCTTGGTGTATGCATTTCTACATGTCAATTTATCCTTATAGAAACCATTTCATATACACGTATATGAAAACGCAAGCTGCCATTTATCCTGGACCATATCATCTATCAGAATTTCTTTGTGTGCCTATTGGCTGCAGAATTCTGTTAATGACTGACAGCACGTGCATGTATGAGGGCTATGGGCTGACAGAGACAACCCACCCACAAAATGAATGAAAAGGTGACCGAAGGTAACTCCCCCCCCCCCGCCACAACAGATCCCTAGGCTGCTGGCTCCCTCTCTCTCTTCAGCTCACCCCCCACCCCAGATTGTGTTGAGATGAGAGGCGTGCATTTCCATGGCCTGGGAAAAAATATCTTGTTGCTAAGTAATCTTGACTGTCAAAAAAGAGGGAGAATCGTTTATCAGGCCTTATTGTCCTTTGAAAGAGAATAATGTACAGTTTTTAACCATTCTGAAGTGCACACCCTTTTGAAACATGACCGTGACCGTCTCACCATTATTTCTCCAGCACACTGATATGGTACAAACAAGACACAAAGTTTGGTTTTAATAACTCTGCTCAGTAAGCAAAAATCACCATATTCTTCAAGGAAATCTTTTCCAAAGGACAACTGGGAGGAAAGAAATTTTTTAGAAATTACCTTCACTTTCTCTCGTCTCAAGCAGCAGAAAAGACAATTTTCATCAAACGACCAGTCTGACACACCTTCGGGCTCGCAATCTGCAGATTCCAGAAGAACAGGAACACGTTTAAGAAGTGTTATGAGACGTGTTGATAGTGGAGGCACTACCTAAAGAGAAAAATGTATCAGAGTGCAGCTGCATAGCAAGTGCAAATCATGATGAAATGCAAACACCCAAGACACTACCAAATATTGGAGGGAAAGAAAAAAAAACACCTTAAAACACATCTTTAATTTGTTTAATGATCTGGCTTGAGAAACCACGGAAACACCTCCCTGAAAACCTTCATCTCTCCACCATGCGTGAGCTGACAGAAAGGCACGGCATAACAATTCTTGGATTTGTGACAGATATAGTCAACATCACGGCTTCATTGCATCGTTTCCTACCGGCCTATAAAAAGCAACTAAGGAGCAAAGCGCATTAATAAAGAGCTGCTGAAATCACAGTACGAGACGAAAACTGCATTTCATGAAGACAAAAACATGAATACGAAAAGGCTGTGATGCCACTTAAAATGAGACGATCCGGCTTCTTATCACCTTGAAACCGCACAATCAATCGGGCTATATGTACACAAAAAGGCTCTATTTACAGGCAGCTATAATCGACAAAAACTTCATGTCTGGACTGTTGCCATGGCAATCTTTTTTTTTAACAGTAGTCCTTCAGGGACCTTTGTTTCAACATACATCAGTATTTTCTCCAATGTTCAGCAAGCTACAGTGCCAGAACAGTGGACAGGCTATAAATTTTGACCAAAAAATAATTTCAACCATTACAGAATGTAAATAATCTATACCACACAGTAATCTACGTTTATTTTGGGTGAACACAAAAAGGTACAATAATACGCTGACAAACAGGCAGTATGAAATATATAATATTCCCACCTCACCGCACCCCACCAAAGTCGAAGTACAAAGGGTACACTGGCGGCTGTAGTTTTGGGAACCGAAACAGAGAGAGGGAAAAAATTAAAAAATAAATTACTGCGTTTCTCTGTATTACAATATAGCACACACACTCATGAAGGCCTACTTCCGAAGTGTCTGTACTGCATTCATGTTGAATTATTATTATTATTAATAATAAATAATAATAATAATAATAATAATAATAATAGTTTCACAAATGAGGACTAATTGTTAATCTGATTATTTTAGTATTGTCGACAAACCAATGATGACTAACACTCTGCCATTGTATGGCGCAGTGTTTCAAAAGACTTTTCTAGACTTTGTTAATATTGAACGGCAATTAGCACCTTGTCTGCCATGAGTAATTACAAATAATCATTTCAGTCCGGAACCTACAGAAATGATTCTAAAAAGTTAGACTGGGAATTGTTACCCAAGCGATACATGCCTGGGACTGGCATTTTGTTGCTTGAATCTTACCTGTATTATTTAAAGCACACATCAATGTTTGACGCAAAGCAAAGCAACATAGTGGAAATTTTATTATAGGTTTTACTTTTTCATAAGTAGTAAAACCATGCAGCCTCACACACCAAAAGTAACCATTTCATGTTGAATACGACGAAGACTGATTAGAGGGAGACGCCCCACACTGTCCTGCCTTAAGCCCCCTACAGGCTGTGAAATTTCAGCAATCATAAATTTACTGCAAGCCACACTGTGCAACGTGGGTTTAATAAACTTGGGTATGACATCAAGTTTGATGTATGTAGACTGTACAGTGACAACATACTGTACAATAAGCAATAACACAAGTCAACGACAAGAATACAGAGTCAGTGCTGGTTGGTTAGTAGGTCATAGCAACAGTCATATTGTCATCTTATGGACATACTAAATTTTCGAAATTTGTCCTTTGAAATTTGTCAAGCCTATCATTGGTCGCAATTTGTCTCAGCCTATCATTGGACTGCGACAATGTTCATCTTTGAACTTCTCTCATAGGGAGATGAGGTACCACTGTTTTGGACCCATGAGTCTTTTATATTGATAATCTTTCATCTTGGACAGGCAAAAATCGCAGTGTATGCCAGCCTTAACGATAAAAGCACCGATTTCCAATCTCAAGGTTTTCCCCTCAGAGCTAAACCAAACCATTTAATGCAAACAAAATGTTTGGTTAATAACAATAGCTTCATTGTAATCCAATACCACAAGGCTCTTTGTAAAAAGTTCCGGTTAAGAGCAGATCTAAGTTTGTTACTAAAATTCAATTTAAAAATCAGGACTCCATATTTTGAAACTCAAAGCATAAGCATTTTATAAAAACGCAAATCTCTCTCATCTCATTACACACAAATTAAATCTCATCCATAACATTAGAAATAACCATAGCCGTTACGTGGCTGACAGACACAGTGCAAAAAGATGCCATTATTATGGAAACTTTTTTGCAAGCATCTGCACTTATGTAGACTATTTTTGAATGAAACGGGAAATTCGATACATTTAAGCCTACGTATAAATGTATGTATCCATTTACATGTGTGTGCTGCACACGGACAGCTCTCTCTGTCTGATTTCGGGCATTGTTTGGGACACTGATCACAGATGTTCCACGGGAGAACTGGTACCTCTTTATTCAAGACGAACATTGACTCGTTGTGTTTACAGACTTGACTGTTATAAATAAGGACACGAATAAGGATATATATTTTTGTTAAGTGAATGAGATTCTTCTTCGCCAGTTTACAGAGGACACTGCTATGTTCTACGATACCCGAATTTCATATTTCCGTTCCATTCTATTAATGGTCTGCATTGTGGAATGTGAATCTTCTCTGGCTGACAGTATTATTTTAAATAACATAATATTGACATTTCTGGATGCAAGACAAAAATAATTATAAAATGCATTGTCTGAACGGATAGCTAAAAACAGTTGACCAATGTTGAACAGACAGACCAACCAAATTTCCTGCCACCAATGACTGCTTGGGGTTATTAACTGTAATAACGCACAAACAAGACAATTCCACTTTGAAGATGGCACAAAGATGCGGGCAGGAAGAGGTCCCCATAAAGGAAGCAATGAATTCCAATCCCAAGTTATAACCTGGGTGCCATGTTGGTTCAAGCTCTGCTAGGGATTCTGTATGAACCTATTACCCTACCTCTGCCATTATTACACACATTATATAAGTAAACTGCATTTTACATTTTCATATAGACAGCAAGGCTTTAAGTGATCGAAAAAATGAAAAACTCCCTTGAAAGACTTCAGGTGGCAGGGCTGCAGAGAATTGACGTTAACGCTGAATAAACCACCCCCCATTTAATTTTTTCTTCAATTAAATTGAAGGGGGAAAAAATTATCCAAAATAAGGAAACTGAAAGCAAATTTTCCACAACTCATTCTAATTGCAATAGAATCAGAGATTATTTGTCACAGATTATCGTCATAGATGTCATCCCTCCTAAGGGAGAAATCTGGACGACTGGAGGGCCGGGAGCTCTGCACATTTTTGTGTTTCCCCTCACTTAACACACCTGATTCACCTCCTTGTGCCAATTACCACACAGCTCTTGAACTGGATCATTTGCAGTGAAACAGGGAAAGAGCAAAGCTACACAGAGCTGCAGCCCCCCTGGACTGGGGATTGACACCCCTGCTGTACAACTTTAAGTGAGTTAATGGTGACAAGACAATTCACCAGTTCTCCTGGAGCAAGACACCGTTCACAAGCAGAACGCGATGATTTGTGCTCAATCAAGACCTCCGTATGGCCAAGTACCAATAACTCAGCACGCTGGGGGAGCAGAGCTGTTACAGGTAACGCAAGTGCCACCGTATTACAGTGATTTTGTTGATGGTAAAACTCAGAAGAGAGGAAGACTGCTTTGTGACAATTGATGCTTATTGTCATTGAGGGGAAGTCCTTTCCAGCCTTGGATTCACCCAAAATAAACGCACACACAAACAGCTGAAGAACACAAAAAGGTACAAGCAATGTCACAATGCCTTCCAAAGATTCATCTGTAAATTTGCTGTACTGCGTTCTCTGAGCTGCTATTTGACTCGCCACGCATTTTTGAAGAATTAACCTTGTCTATCTGCACTGAATTACTTATGTTGACTTAACACCATGCCAGCAACTAGGACTATATTCATGGAAAGAGTGAAGGAATACAAATTTAAAAATCCAAAAACTAAAAACTTCATCAATAATTATGTATTACACTTAAAACACTCTAAATAAGATGCTTAGGATTAGCTTTTGATAATCATAAAAAGTCTCTGGCTTGACTTTTTAAAGAATTAGTAAACTGGTATCTTTGCCTAAGGCAATTAAAAGGATGAGAATACAATAAAATAAAATGTGTTTAACAGAAACAATTTTTGCATGTGAAACATACAGGTGGATCTTCACCTGTAAGTAGAAACAGGTCAGTCAGCCCAGTATGCTCCATACGACACCTTGTATAGATAATCTGATCCCAAAATAAAAAATAAAAAAAATAGCTTTTGTCACCTTTCCAGTATTTGGGCTGACTATAATCTACACTGAGTTCTGATAAAATGAAACTTTTAGCTAAAGATACTGCTCACCACTCACCCTGTTATACAGCTAAAGAGTTTAAAGAACATCCACCATTGACAACTTGCAACACCAAGACTGTGTTCATCCAGACCAGTGAGCGGTAGACAGGAGACAGAGGCTAAACCCAGAGCAGGTGCGTACCATACACTAATTTACCAAACACCATCACTCACACAATGACTTAACTCCCTTCCCATAGGTCCTGTCATTGGTTCTCAGCAGGTTTAACCAGCCTGTGAATGACAATGACAGCTCATTCATTCCATCACTAATGGAAGTCCTACAGTCTTGTGTGTCAGACCAAAGATTGTGCCCGTAAATGACAAACAGAATGCAGGTCATCTCCAGATTAAAGCCGAATATTATATATGCGCGTACGTGTGTGTGTGTGTGTGTGTGTGTGTGTGTGTGTGTGTGTGTGTGTGTGTGTGTGTGTGTGTGTGTGTGTGT
>JAAGVU020000041.1:3588763-3635280 GCA_011763525.2 Mormyrus iriodes
TGTGTGTGTGTGTGTGTGTGTGTGTGTGTGTGTGTGTGTGTGTGTGTGTGTGTGTATATATATATATATTTTTTTTTATATTTTAAGTCTTCCTCACCTTGAAAAAGGGTAAGATCTTTTATGAGTTCTGGCCCAAACAGTCCTTCCAAGATGCTCTCAAACCCTGCAGAAAGAGAGAGGAAAAAGACAACTTGAGCTACTACTTGAGATGTGATGAGGACCTTACAACACCCATAAATCTGCCAACAGTCATAATAAACCAATGGATCCTCATAATTCTTGCGGGGGGGGGGGGGTCCAGGTTCCGTACCTCTTCAAAGCCCAAGGTACATTTCTATTCTGGCGGGAAAAAAATCATTAAATTATTTCTCTTCCATTCGAATGTGTATATTATATACATCTCAAAGGAAAAATGGCATTCTATAAACCCCCAATACTTGGCTTTTCATTCCCCACACCTCTTTACCCCCCTCCTTCTAAAGCAAATCACCTCCTTTGCCTAATATAATAGCATGCATGCACCAATGTCACTCACTTTTTATTAACTGTAAATACTGGATTCGGCTGTTGCTTAGCAACCACGTTGAGCAACATGAGTACATATGGTAGAGGCTTGCACAAAAAGAACAGTTAAGTGAGCACAGTTAAAAAAAGAAGAATCAGTCAGATTGGGGGGGGTTTATTCCACCAATTTCAGCAAACCAACTGAGGGCAGAAAAAGTTGTACTCAACAAAAATGGTTTGGTTGGGATTATGGGATGTGTTATAAATTTTACCCCTCAAAAAAGGTTTAAAGGAAAAAAAAAAAAAAAAAAAAAGACTATAGTCCACTTGATACCTGTAGCATGGAGGTCTACCTTTCTCCACTTACTAGTAAACTAAACCCAACTCTTTTTAACACCAGCAAACGTCAAACGCTGCACAGATTTCTGGACCCAAAGAAAATACGCTACCATACAATTTTCTTAATGCTATATCAAAGAATAACTGATGCTCCCTAATCTTGGGGGGTAAGCTCAGCAGGTTATTTATTTATGCACCAGCTCAAGACAAAAAAAAACACCGACACAAGATCAATTAATACAAATTCTGAATTATTTACCTTGTAGCGCTTACATTCTGGGTACATTAAAATGATGGAGGTGTTTCCCACGATTGGACAAGGTCGGTGATCTCCAGGACCAACTGCTTCCAAGACACCAATGTAAGCAGAAGATCTTACTCCCCCAAGTCTGATACAAGGGATCTCATTGTCTTAAAATAATCTTTTTAAAACAAGCGAGTGACTATGTTTGGCAAAAAAAAAAATAATAATTGTATGTGACGCACCAATAGAATTATTCCATTTCCACGAAAGCACAGTTTGTCGAAAGAACAATCAGGAGGAACAGACTCCACTTGTACTCTCAAATGAATTGAAACACAAAAACAAAGAATCTGTTGAAATAAAACCACCACGCCAAAAAGCATCCCACCATCCATTACACAGGTCCGTCATTTCAGCGCTTTAATCTTAATGTTCCCCACAACCGTGCCAGTGGACAAACCCCCCTCCCCCCAACAACAACAACAACAACAACAACTGACAATCACAAAGCTTTGGGTGAATTCTGTGTCCGACGGGCTGTTTTTTGGATGGCCATACAACCTACTCATAGACGTGTCCCCCCCACCCCCAATATTTAATCTGGATTTATTCACCTCCCCCCTCAATAAACAGACCTTTGCATTTAAATTATTAAGCTGGGTTCTCCTCCCATGTCATACTCTGTCCTACACCGCTGAATACAGAATTTAATACGCTATTTTAATATACAGGTGTTCTTCTCATGTCTGAGGAACAAAAATTGTTTTGGTGACGGCAAGAACACAGACTTAAAAAATCTGACATGGAATATCCAATTACTCATTCATGGTGCTGCAGTTTGTAATTACAGATGGTTTTTACTGAAGCAACCCAGGCTGAAAGTCTTTAAGGGGGGGGAACAACAACAACCCCTGCTTGGATTTTGTGATGATTTTGCTACATCAGGTGATAATTTAAGATGGAGTAAATCTTTAAATATTTTCATGATTATTCAGACCACCGAGTTCGGTATCTCCTTTCCCATGATTTCGGAATCACAGCCTTCCTGCCACTACGTGGGCTCACTGACGTGGGATGTGCTCACGCCAACCCACACACACAAGGCCACGGACACCCGGTCCGATATCCACACCCAGGACCCGAAGGAGCCACCGAAGACCCACATTTCACAGCCTTTATAAAGGAAAAAAAATATTTAAACAATACAGCGGAATCCTAATTAAGCAAAAAAAGACAGTGCTGCGATGATCCTTCTGTGCCTTTTTCTCCTCTGTTGTATTATTAGCCTATTATTATTTTTGTTGTTTGTCCACAGATCAATTCACATTGCAAGAGCATTAAGAAAACAGTCGCAGCACAGACGCTCCATCCCGCTAAAGGCTGCTCCAGCATCCGGCCAATTACCGCAAATTAAAGAGCCATGAGACTTTATCTGGCTTTGAAGAGACGGTTTAAAGACTCAGGAATCGAAGCGTCTCTAGAAGTCAAGCCTGACCTTAATGCAAAACGGCAGCTCCCTCAGCAGGGCCACATGTCTCAACTTCAGAGGCAGAGCCAGTAAAACCAGTTATGTTGGACCGCGGGTTAACCAGGCAGTGATGTTAATCAAACTACATTAAGACAAAAACTTCTTAGCCACATTGAAAGATACCTTGTATCTTGGATAAAGGCTTCAGCCAAATACCGAGATCACAGTGGACAGTTCAAAATGATGCTACACAGTGAGTAGAGGGCACAACCCAGAGAACCCCATCTAAACTGACAGTAAGCAATTGGAAAACCGCCACACAATCTCACACCACTTGGGGGGGGGGCGTTAAACAGTCCCATCCTTAAGTCTGGAAGAATTTTTTGTTTTTTTTTTTTTTTTACTCTCAAGGAGAAGCCAGGCTGAATGTCGAAAACAAACTTGGAATCACATGTGTTGAGTGTTTTAATTTAGTCTTCACGCCTTTCCGAGATTCTCTGATCAACATCCGATCTACGAAAGTAGAAACAGATGGCAGAGGGGCACAGAAGACAGTCACAGCAAGGACGTGTGACCTACGGACAAAACACACACCAATACGAGAGCGAATTCAGCACTGCCCGAGAACCGAGAACGAAATGTGCTCCCAGCCTCGGGTAATCGCTGCACACGCTGGCGTTCCTCACCAGCCGACAGCAAGCGGATGCAGTTTGGGAGAATAAAGAATATATTCGTTGAATATATGAAACGTACACTTGTTGGAATGTGAAAATCATTACTGTATATGCATTTGTGATCAATTAATTGCACAGAACCCCGGGAGTAAACTAAATGAAAGTACAATCTGTTCATTAATAGTGGCACTTAGAACAAGTTTAGTGCTAACTTATAACTTTCATTGACACACAAATTGCAGCTAGCATTTTAAAAGGGTTAGATGCTAGGTCTGCTGGATCCATAATACACCATTTAACGCCATTGATTATTATGACAAAACGCCAATATGAACAGGGCATACTCCAGGAGCAGGGCCAGGGCCAAGAGCAGGCAGTCCAGGAGAAGGTGTGATGTGGCCATCACTGAATACATCTCATCCTTTGAAATGTCTAACCTGAGGCAACACCGAGTCTAAATGCTGCATTTGTATAGAAAGCATGGGGGGGGGACAATAAAGATCAGTGGGCTGTTAGGGCAAAAAAAAATGCACAGCTTCATTAGTTTTTGCAACTCCATGGGGTTTACAAAAGCAATCGATGAGAAAACAGGAGGCCGCTGGTAGGCCTACCCAAAACAAAAAAATGATGCAGGAAAGAGAGCCACTGCAGTCACTGTCATGGCAGTTCATGCAGACATCATTACTGCAACACGACCTTAATGCCAGGAGGAAGCAATGAGCACTGGGCGCTAACGAGAGCCCAGCGTGGCCCAATCGATAGCCATTAGGAACGCAGCGCGGCAGCGGGGTCAGCGGCCAGGTTTGATTAAATCCGCGGAAATCCCCCTAAAGCAAACAGGGGGGTGACACCAACGGCACAGTCTTATTTCACTTCCAATTAAAAGATCCGACACACAAAAGTACCAGCGCGCAGCAAAAATGCGGGTCGCTAAATTATAAAAATTTAAATACAAATTAATTAGCAAAGCTGGCTAATTAATTTCACCCATCTTTGGAACGGCGCCCAGGCACGTTTTTGCATCGCGGCTGCCAAGATTACGTAGCCAACAGGAGTGGGTTTGATTCCAGCGCCGGAGCGTGGAACACTTCACAGCCCAATTATCATTCAGAAGGAAAACAAAAAGTCAGTAGAACACTTCACCTCACGCGGTACCAACTCCGAACATCTGCAAACGCGGTGGCTCTCCAATTAACCTCAGCCGGCGCGGACGGCAAACTGCGCCGCATGTCCCCGGCGATCGTAACCGAGGGGCACAAAGGCCCAAACCGGTAAACACAGCAGCGGGAGACCCTGTGACAAGGGGCACTGTCCAGGGCAACGGCTAGCTGATAAATTAGCCTCATGCTCCAGCCCTAACAAGCAGTGACTGAGGGGAGCCACGACGTGATCGCTGGAGCGCGGATTCCATCTACACGGCAGACTCACAATAGACACACGCAAAAGCGAGGATGGGGTGTCGCCCTGAAGCATGCAGAGCATCAGCACAACACGGGCAAAATAATAATCACGTAGCAAAAAAGCAACACGGTCTGATAGATCGATTACAGCCTCCTGCCCAGTCACACAGAGCAAAGGCACACAGACACAAGGACAAGCACACATCAGTCGTCTTAATGCATTTTAATGGACATAATAAAAAGCTAATTAACATTTCCCAATTTAAAGGTTCATGTTCTGCTGTGGGGGTGCCCTTCCACAGATTAGCTGAGATACAGTGGAACACATCCTGAATTTAAAGGAATGTGATACCCAATGGTGACTTTTGGTAAAAACAAAACCTCGTCGCTACGTCTCATACATTCCAAAACAAACAATCAACTCCGACACCTTTTACATCCAGACTATTTATTTTAGATCAAATAATTTTAGCTATAGTCACCTATTCCCATTCGAGATTTTCACATCATGATCTCCCCAAGGATCTTGTTAAACTGCAAATCTAAGCCTACAATACCGTGTCGACTGCAAATTTGTTAACCTTGGCTTCATTCTTTAACAAAGTTAAAGCGGCTACATTATCACAGCGTATGTGTAAGGCTGGAGGGGGGGGGATACATTGAATGTAACAATGAGCACTTGGGGACAACCATGAGTGTGGATTTTAATGGAAACCTGAGGTGTCTTAAGCGTCCCGACGCTGAGCAGAGAAGAGACTCGTTACCGGCTTTGTCAGTGATTCCGGATTAGCAATGCAGCAGTCCCCGCCCCCTTCCCACCAGCACTAAAAGCTGGTTGGTTCATTCAAACATTCCACAACAGTGAAAGAAAGGAACTAAAATCAAGAAGAAAATGTTACTGCTCAAAGAAAAAAAATAAAATAAAAAATAACTGCAGAGGAAAAGACTGACTGCACTTCAAGACACAAGAACACACACACACACACACACACACACACACACACACACACACACACACACACATATACACACACACACACACAAATGAATTGAAGCCACAGAATTCCAACACTTACCCACTGGGCACATTCCGAAATCCATAACTGCTGAGCGCAACTATGAAATTATAATATGAAATAAGCCCACAACAATCATGCATTAAGCATACAAAGTGACCTTTTGTGAGGGACACCCATGGTGGTCTAGGAACCGGATCTTAAGGATGTGAAGGATTCATACTAAAATAAGATCATTTCTGCACTGTACCAAAGACCTAACATTCTCTGGGCAAAGTTATTACATTCAGGTATGCCTCAAACGTGGCTCTGATTACAGCCATAGGCATTTTTAAAATGATACCACAGTGCTGGGTTAGGGGCCCCAAAAGCCACTTACACTAATTAGTGGGGGGGGGGGGTATTCCTGGAAAACAGAAATTCTGAGTACAGCATGAACCAAGATGATGAAACTTTTTTCCCCCCATTATACTCACGCACGTGTTTGAACGTCAAATCGTTTTGTCAAATAAATTTCAATTTGAACATAATCATCTCTTTCACTCCAGTTATCAGTAGCTGCCTTAATTTCAGCGCCTTTCCCCGAGTTCCCATGAACCCGTCTCAAAGCCTCAATCGGATCATAAACAAACAGCCCCAGTATCCGTGGCACATATTCCGATGAAACGCGTGAGATACTCATAGCGGTATAACGAGCTGCACAGTGACATGCAGGCAGTGTGATCGCCGGGCTTCATGGTCTGCTAACTTGGTACTTCAGTAGGACATGAAGACAAAGACCCTCAGACTGCAGACAGTGGCCTCTCAATAGACTAGATCATCGTTACACTTATGATGCTGTGAACTATTTTTTAAAGTGGTAGTTTAACCGAATCAATGCGCCCCTTCATACAGAATGGTCCTGCCTAGAAAAGAACAACCCCCCCCCGCTAGCCATTTTCTTCTCTGAGACGTTGATACAGCACGGCTCCAGACCTAATCAAACGCACACCGAGTGCCAACAGTACCAGAGATGCCGCAAAACCAAATTCAGGTTAAACAGCCCAATTTTGTCCTCTGTTGACCCAGATCCTTCTAAAATTAAGGCGGCGATGGATAGAGGCCTGACTGACAGGCAACACGCCCCCCAGCCGTACTAGAGTGTGGAACAACATAATAAAAATGACGTGGATTGGGGTGGGGGGGCAGTGATATGCAAGTCAGCAGATCCACAGATAAACCTGTTACAGGAAGTTAAAAAAAACCCACCGAGTTTCTGGCACATAGCTAAAGGCAGAGGAATGCTGTACATGAGAAAAACGCGCCATTAATTTAAGGGTGGATTACGGTATATTAGTGTGACAGAATGTAAAAAACCCAGGCACTGTGCAGCCCATACAGGGAGCGAAGAGAGCTCTGCCCAAAACTGCACATCCTTCCCTCCTCCTTTACATGTCCATATTTAAATCAGGAAGACTCTCTTAAAGTAATCCTTTAGGGCATTCAGCAGGGTCTATTTCAACGCCAACACAGAAAAATCCCCCTTTTCAGAGGTAACCTAAAACAACCATAGTTTTCAAGGAGCAAAGTACAGAGAAACAGCTGATCTGTTCTGGGGAAGGGGGGGGGCGACCTAAAATGTTCTTAAATATTTAAAGCCATGTGACTGCATTAGGTGATGAGACAAGCATGGTTAAACGCTGATGCTGTAAAACATAATGACACAATCCAGGTTTAGCAGGTCACTTAAGGGTACAACAGCAGATTCTGTGGATTCTAATTGGAGATGTCCAGTCAGGCAGTTGAGCCAGACAGCTTATTAGTAAAAAGAGACAAGGTGTTAGAAGGGGTAGGTGCACGTGACATCTCTGCCTTTGACCATGGCTCTAACTGATGCCCCTTTTATTGAAGGTGTATCACACACAGGGGTCTGTTGTAGTAACATACACCAAGAATCCTCACACATTAAAAAACTCCAGCAAGTTCAGTGTCACACATGGCTCTTCTCCTCATATGGGCTTCAGGAGATGAACAAACTCCAAAACACAAAAGAAAGACAATTCGGGTTCATTGGACCACGGGCCGCGCAGGAGGCAGTGCGTGCATATTTTATTATATATATGCACACACACACACACACACACACACACACACACACACACACACACACACACACACACACACAGCGCTAAGCTTACATAAGACCGATTAACAAAAATCTGAATGCAAAAAAATATCGGGGAGACGGAGTTTACTGAAACACTATTGAAAAAAGGCGACTGACGCCTCAATAGTTAAATTCACACTAACTTTTCATTTTTGGTGAGTTCTTTAGTATGTATTACTAGCATATTACAGCTTGTGCTTTTTGTTTTGAATGATACAGAAAAGTAAATCCAACCTACATAAAATCAGACTTGCGGATGGGCTTGTAGGATGGATCGCTTATGTCAGCTGGGAGCTATCCGTTATCATCATGCCGCTGTGGACTGTATGCGCACATCGGACACGCTGCGAGGGAGCAGCAGAGCTACGCTCTTCGCAGAGAGTGTCACCAGCCCAGCTCCATGCGGGGGCCAGCTGGACTGCTGCACGGACACAGCAACACAGCAGCTGTCCAACCCAAGGAACAGCAAGGCATCTGGCCACTTCACCTGCCAAGCCCGCACCAGAACACACTTCAGGACACTAACTAGTTGACTAGAAGTCACAGCCAAGAGAAACTGCAGAAAAGATGCTGTTATCATGAGAACTTCACACGTTACTATACGATTCTCAACTTGCCCCTTGAGGCTGAGAATGACACCAGTCACCAAGTGAAATCCCCATGCCCCCCCCCCAAACACAGATGCAGGTTCATTAGGAGTACAGACATATTTTTCCCCTCACTATCAGATTCTTAGAAGGAGGGACTGCAAAAAAGAGAGAGAGGAGAGAGAGAGCGAGAGCACTTCTCTGGTACATCTCGACAGGCTGTAGGAATACGCAGAACGTGCGGGGAAAGCTCACTTTACAGAGAACCCGAAACGCGACAAACCACCAGCCAGTGGCTTCTTAAAGCTTCAGACTAAACCCACGCTTTCGGTCGCTGGCTCACACTCACTTCACCATATAGGGCCGCTTACCCAGACACCACCAGGGCCTATAAAACATGTGGTCGAAGCTCGTCTTTAAACTGTTCCTGGGCTGAAAGCGCGGGTTGGGTCAGCCTCAGATGAACAGCGCGCACACACACACGCACGCACGCACGCACGCACGCACGCACGCACGCACGCACGCACAGGGTGAACCTGTGGCCCCACGCACAGAGACGGTGCTGAAATTTAGTGTTTTGGTAAAAACTTTAAACTCAGCACTTTAAGCAATGAGCGGTGTTAAGGGGTGCTAGCTGAACTTCCAGAGCACGGAGCTGCTTGGAAATGGATACAACAGAGCAGCACGAATGGTGTTCAGTAAGTATTTACATATCACAAGGAAGTCTAATCATCTCCATCACGATCCACAATTGTTCACATTGACTTTCATCTTTATATCCATATAGATAAGTATCACCCAGTCTGTTCCTCGGGGACCCACAGACGGTCCACGTTTTTGCTCCATCACAGCTCCCTACCTAACAAAGGCAGGAAGCAAAAACATGTACCGTCTGTGGGTCCCCGAAGACAGGATTAGTAAATATGGACATAAATATAGAATCTTTTACTGGACGATTAGAGGTGAAACATTTTGAAGTAGCACTAAGACTTGAACCTGCAACCACTGAGTTACAAGCCCATGCCCTTAAGCAGCAGACCATCCCCCGCCGAGTATGGATTTCAAATCATAATTTGAAACAGAAATTATTCACCAAGCCAAGTAATCAACGAGGAGTTGCACAGATTGCTGTACTTTGCTTGCATACTCCTGTAACACAACGCATAATGAAAACTTCTTTAAATAGCCCAGAATCTACTTTCATGTTAACTACCAAAATCTAGTCTGGCTAAGCCCTGTAAAATATACAAGTGCTGTGAAAGTCCATTACACATGAGAACCTTTTAACAGGATACATCTAAAAATGACCAGTGGCAGGGTCCTTCCCGGCCCCTCCACCCGACCTGACCCTACCACATAAACAGCCCCTTGGAAGCACTGGAAATGATTTGCAACGGATGTTTTTACCGGAAATTCTGCTACGGCTAGTGCTGGCTTCTAGGTAGGAACAATAAAGGCGAAGCATTTCAGTAATACAGAAGTGTGTGTATTTTATTATACAAATTCTACATCTGGACACTTTACATGGGAAATAACAGCCGGGTGACCAGAACGCAGTTGGAACTCGGACCCGTTTGCCAGGCTGAGGCATAAAGGCCCAATAAAGGCCAATGGCTGGTTTCATACCAGACCCCGAACCAACTAACGCACGAAGCGTGCGCGTGCAGCACGGACATTAACGACGGACACATCGCACACATTCGTAACAACCGCATCTACACGCAGCGAAAGGAGCAAACAGGGGATTAATTATTCAAAACTATCAAATCAATAATGCAGAGAAACTGCAACAGAAGGAATGATAAAGAAAAGCACCAGCGCGCGCACACACACACATACACACACACCTGCCCCCCAACCCTCATTCCAACAAACTGCATGCCCCTGAATACCCAGCAAGATGGGGTGCGATTTTAGCAGCTCCACACACCAGCAGAGCTCCCGTTAGCGATTTAAATCTCGTAAACGAAGAGGAAAAACACAAGCCACGTGCGCGGCTCTGCGGTGAATCGCGTCGGGGCGGTTCAAGACACTCTGTCCTTCCGGCGCACGGCCGCGGGCGCCTCTTCCCGTGTTCTCGGTACTGTGCCTCCGTGGCCCGTCTTCCGGCACGAAGGAACCAGAGCAAAAGTGCCGATAAACACTTAACGTTTCCTCTCCCAGCATAATGCAGCGGTGGCTCACTGAGAGTTAAAATAAAGCGTATTCATCTGTAAATGTGGGGTTTTGCATTTCCCACGACCAACACGAAAGTAATAGAGGGTAAATATGCGCCTAAAAGCATATCCCCTAAAAATAAAAAAACATGTCTGTGAATAATAGTAATAAAATCATTAGGTGGGTGCAAATGTAGGAATGGAATGCTGTGAATGCGATATACAGCTGAACACAATGTTGAGGGTTAAGAAAAATTTCAAACGAAGGGGAAATTTCACACACACACACACGAAAGAGCATGTTCTCAACAGTCATTTGGAGTCCACAGCCATGTAGGAGTCAAGTGAGGATGTCATGCGCAACTTAAATGAACAAATATAGAGCTTTCCACTATAATTAACAAGGTCTTTCAGCATTTTTGGCAGTACAAGCCTCTGAACCTTAATTTGGGAGAATATGAAGAGTTGCATTAAATCCTCATTCAGAAGAATGAAGTGATGACAAAACAGAAAAAACTAAGCCAAGGGTACAAATTAAACAAACCACCTGTTATTGATTGTTTAACAATATGCAGGAGGACCAGTGATAGGGGAGTTTGGGCAAGAACAGAGTAACAAAGCCAGGATTTATTCATCCCCAGATGGCACTTCTGAAGGTTTAGGACTCAGATCGAGTACAACTCACATGTGCAATAAAGCATTTTTAACACCGGTTTGAGGCCAGCACTGCCCACAGAACAGGAGAAAGCCGTACACTTTGTAAAAAACTAATAAGAAAGTGCTGCGATATTAGCTACCGAAAGGGAGAGGGTTACGCGGCTCCAAGGAGAACGCCTCGTGGAACAAGGTGGGGGAGTGAATACACTTCAGTTTGTGTTTAGTGGCTGATACAAAGAGGAATCCTTCAAATGTGTACAGTTTAATCGCTGATGGTAACTCAAGTTAAAAAACTTGAGGAAAAGATTAACCCAAAAAAGAAGGAGAGATGGGAGGGGCAACAAACTAGCATACAGTGCCACGATCTGGCGACCTTTTCAATGAAAATCCTGCTTCCTGGTATTTCCCCCCACCACCACTGTGTGCAATCCTCAACCCAAAGGAGCGGGCTGGCAGAGCCCACATTCGAAAGCTGAAATGTGGCACTCTCGAGTGAGTCCTGAAATGTTTTCTCCCAACATACATTGTAAACGTTTTCAAAAACATATACTCGAAGAAGAAAACAGATGCACTGCCCTTTACATCCCAGAATGCGATGCTGACAGAATTGGGCAGCACATTATGCAACGCGTCAATCCACCGGTCCAGAGCAGTACACACCAGGCCTTCCAGAACCTATGGCAAGACCGAGGGAAGACGGACTTTTCAGGAAGCCCACACACTACCAAAGAGCTCAGCCGCAATTACAGGCTACTCAACGTAGCATCCTACGACACATAACAACATCAACACCACCATGTTGGTGGAGCAGACACTGAAGTCGTGCCGTTAGCGAGAAGAAGCCATTAGCCAAGTAAGAAAAAGCTATCCAAGCACTCAAGGAGAGAGCTGCTATCCTGCTATATGAACCATCTTCCCGGACGGCCACCTAGAAGATAACTCCAGCCAGGCACAACTACAATTATGGCCAAAATTTGTCTTTTTCAACTTCCCACTACTGACTGGCTTTCAGCGCCCCTTTAGAGGTTTCTTAACATTTACTAGGATCAAATAAAACTTGATTTTGAAAGGCCACCAAAGTCAAGCACAGTGGAGTGGAGCATGAGTCCATTGCCGGGTTTTCCAGCTGTTCGGCAGCACAGTAAGAAGAATACACCTTCTGTCTGATTTCATGCTTAGTGCAGGAGCTGGATCAGTCAAACCACAGGTTCTCTTTCACTCGACATTAGATAGATAAATCACACAACTGCAGCCCCCTGAATGGCGGACAGTGTTTCAAAAGCCACACGTTTGTTTAAAAAGCTCTCTCTAAGACTTGGGGGGGGGGGGGGGGGGGGGGAAACAAAGTCCAAGGCACCCTTTCTTCCCATTTTAAACTTTACACTGGAAGGCAACCTTGACAACCACACCCCAGACAATATTTGAACGTCAAGTTTGACAGAGAACGGGCATCGACACACATCAAGAACAAAGTGCAACAGAAACTACCCCCCCCACCGCCACCACCACCACCACCAACATTTCAGTCAAAAGGATCTATATGTCCTTGGGGGGGGCAGGGGAGACCACACTCCAGACATTAAACAAAAGCATGACCTTACACTTCTTACATTTTTCTCTCCCTCTCTCAAATTCATGTGCTCACAAAGCTTATTATTAAGGCAGCTTTTGGCATGAATGGGGGGTGAAACAAAGGATATTTGTGGGTCACGCATGGAAATAGAGTAGTCAAAAGCAGGAGACGTTGTTAACAAGCATAGTATAGCTCTTTTGGGGTGGGGGGGACACCTGGCTACAACAGAAAAGTATAGCTGGCAGGAGTTTGTAACAATAGTCATCTTTATTTCCTCTGCCAGTAAAAGAGGACAAAAATATAAAATGCAGTAACCAGCAGCCTGTATATGGATAACTGTAAATACCCGTTCACTGAAACTGATTGAAGTTAATTTATTGACAAGGCCCAGAAGACCATATTTTGCATTTTGATGACATACAATTTAAACTAAGTACGGAAAAAAAATAAAAATAAATAAAAATCTTGAAAGCTGTCTGATGATTTTAGCACCTACAAGAATTTACATTACCTCATTTTAAAACCAAGTGGGTATGGAATTCTAGCTTTCAATCAATAAAAATGTCTTCGCAAATGTGACGCATTCGCAAGATTGACCGGTTTCACATTCCCTTAATTTGAGCAAAACGTTACACGTAACCTTGTGAATTACAACACGTTAAGTATCACACAGCTTTGAGTATTTCAGCCCTGACGAAAGCCGACAAGCGATATGGAGTGAGCTCCTCAGCAAGCGGATCGGGTTTTAAACGGAAAGGATCGATATTCCTTTTAGCGGGACCGTCTTTTCACTTCTTACCCCGCACGGAGGCCTTATCTGAATTAAAACTGACCCAGCTTCATTAAATCATATTATCACATATTATCAAATCACACATCGTCATATCAAGAGCAGATTTAAAGATACACGCAACAATGTGTCAATCTATATCTTAGGGCTGGCCCTTTTCCGCAATATGTGTACGACGGGCATTAATAAATTAAAAAAAAAAAATCAAAATCAATGCAAAGGGCAGATACATTGTAGCAGCATAAACTGGAAGACAAATACCGGGACAGGTTAAGTTTTTCATTTGGGGGGAAACATTGTAGCGGACAGAGAGATCGTTTACAATGTGTGATGGAGAGAGTTTCACAGTTTAAATACGGAAACCTCGCCGTCCGAAAGCAATCTCCGTATCTAATGCGCAACGAGACTGGGCCATTTTATCCGGACTCGCGTCCCGGGAGATCACAGCCAGGAGGAGCATAATCTGTAAATAACACCGAATATGACAGATTTAACCGGATTAAACGGGGACAGACAGCTAATGAAAAAGGCAAAAAAGGGGGAGGGGGGATTTATTACCGCAAGACACAGGCGGCCAAATGTACCAGACAGCCTAAAACGTAATTTAAAAACCTCGCAGTTTAGAGGAGATACCCTCCAAATAACCCGATTTACATTTTCTGGCTATTCCGGCTTTCTTGGGGCCGCCTGCTGTTTGCTTATCGATCCATTTCATTAACACGCAAAAGAATTTTAAGTAATTAGATACATATTGCCGGCAAGACAATTTCACAGGGGAGCCAAATCAGCAAGCTTGATTAAGTCAAAAACGTGTCATAACGATTACTAACTAGCTGACCAACCCGATACAAGTTTTCCCCAGCTAACTAGCCTATATGGTGTCGGCTAAATAAAAAAAACAGGTTGTTTTAATAAGCCCTGGTGTTCAGCGCAGCCGCTGCGTCTCACTGGCAGCTCGTCAATCCCGTTTTTCATTGTGTCATCTCCGCCCCCGTCCCTAAAATACCAAATATATTTCAGTGACATTTCCCCCATTGCAGCAATGCGCGCTCCCTGCGCGCCGCACGGAACCCGGCTTCGTTACTGAAGGAACGCGCATCGCGGCCCCCAAGCAGGAAACACAGTAAAACCAAAAAAGTGGTGCGCGCACCCCGGCCGAGTACCGGCCCCTCATTGGCTAAAGCTCGGTCCCCGCTGGTCACGTGACGCGCTTTCCGTACAATAAATAAACAAAAAAACTGTTAAATATTCTTGTTTAATAGTGTTTTTCGGGGGGAGGGGTGTTAAATGTGCCAACAGGCCGCCTTCAACCACAAAACGAGAAAGTTCACAATGAATTAAAGGCATGACAATGGTCGCGAAAGCGAATCTGAAAGCACTGTGCTGAAAAACAGGCTGCATTTTTGGGTATGCGCGGAGGGAGGCGAACCGCTTGAAGTAACAGCTGCGCAAGACAAAAAAACCAGCTCCGTAATGCTCCTGACTGTTCGGGAGAATTTTCGGAGGAAGCGACGCAAAATGTATAATACCTCCACAAATAGCGAGCCCCGGGAAACGACAGTCGGTTCTGCATGCAATGTGAAAAGAGCTTACCTACACAGTGAATGAGTTTATGGCGCCACGAGTCAAGTTCCTGCCGAAAGCCGCGCCTCTCGATCGTGCATTGCTGCCTTTTGCACAGACTCGCCATTTTCTATCGGCCCCTCCCGCGGCCGCGCACGTTCTGCTGGGTGCTTCCCAGCGCGCGCGTCATCGCCACTTTTTTGTGTGTGCATGGGTGGAGTATTTGGAGACGCTTCTGCGGCATCTTGACCGTCAGCCCGCCCACCAGAATAAATATCTTGTTTTTGGCTGTTAAAAACTGTCAAATTTCATAGTCTTTGAAATGCAAACGTTATTCACTAATGTTCAAAAAAGCCAAAGTCCAAGTAACAATACGACTTCCAACTGTTTTAGCAAATGCTGCAAATTTAAGATATTTTTGAGGCAGTACACTAGCCTACGACTTGATATGTAGATTTACTGCAGTAAGCGTACATTATCTTACACATGTCCTATATGATAATACAGTACCCCAACTCAACTTTTGTGACATGTTTTTCTTATTAACAATTAAAGGGTTAATTACTTGCCCCAATTCTATTCGATCAAGTATCCAAAAACCTAGAGCTCCGACGCCACGCATATAAAAAACATATCCGCAATCAGTTTTAACCCCTTTCGCTCCGAGTTGCATCGAGGGTTCGTAGCGCCGTACTGTTAAATGACCCGAGTAACAAAAGGCTTTCAGTGAAAGTGAAACTGGCACGTAGCCAAATTATTTCCATCATGAGAATATAATCATTTGGTTTATAGTAAAATAAACAAACACGCACGTACACACATTTAGATAGATAGATATAGAGAGATAGATAGATAGATAATTTTGTTATATGTGACAAAATCACATTATACTAAGCTAAAAAGCAAAAAAAAAGAACAGTCAGGTATTTGCCACAATTACCAATGAATAACAATCAATTATACATTTTAATTGATTAAATATTAATTTATTAAATACTACACTTAAAAAAAAAACAAAAGGAACCAGATACTTTTAAAACTTTTGTCATCTCAGTAACTATCTACTGGCACCGCTGCTGATGGTATGTCCTTAGTATGTACTTAATTTTAACTGCTTCTATGTAAATATCCAACTACATTTTTTTTAATGTAAAAACAAAAAATACAAAACTGCAATCTGTGAACGTAAATCGCATTGGATAAAATGCCTTAGCTATGCAGATTAAATGACTAACTACACTCACAAATATCTGTTTCAGAAAACATGACAGATCCTCCTTGTAAGCCTGATGGGCATCAGAGGCTGGAATACGGATGGTTGGAAAATCCGAACATAATGTAACAAGTTCAGTATAAGAAACATCTAATACAAATTTAAAACAATATAATGCAATACAATACAATAAAACAAAAAAGAGGGGTGCAGTGTGTGGGTCAGCAGGCGAAGCCTCTGTGCCTGTGATCAGAAGGTCGCCAGTTTGAGCCCCAGCCTCAGCAGAATAGCAACATCTGTGGGCCCTTAAGCAAGGCCCTTAGCCCCCCCAGCTCCATGGGTGGCACCGCGGGTGGCTGCCCTTTGCTGCCAGACTTGCTCTCACCTACAAGTGTATCATGGAGAGCAGGATGGGGAAGGCAAAAAGAGAATTTCCCCACAATGATCAATAAAGTTACATTATTATTATACACCGGAACTGCACCAAAAAGTTGTATAATTTTTAATCCGTTCCATTGTATGTATGTATGTATGTAGTATGGTGAAGAATGACAAGTTTGTTCAGACTAAAATTTCAACCGTCAGTCCACACATCCTCATGGCTGCAGGTTTGGGTGCAGCTGTAATTCTCCCCTGAACAGGCTGAACAGTCTGGTTTCTCCTCCGACAGTTCAAAAATGTACTGTTCAGGTGGAATGGTCATTCTTGAGTGCCCATCGTGAGTAATAACACTGTATTCACCCAGTCGAGGCCTGACATCCCACTGAGGGGCACCCTGTGATCCCTAGAATAGACACTGAAAAGATGGCTATGGCATATTATTACATGGATTAACAAACCATTTTATTAAACATCATTCCAACTATTAGATCAGATTCACTGATTCTCATAATGTACAAGTCTATGATTTTAGCTTAATATCTGATATATGCTCATATTTTGAAAATCACACATTGGAATCGGATCAGTCTGTCGTATTGTATTATACTGTACATCTTCAATGCCCAAATTTTGTCTACATGTTATTAGATCGTTAAAAGCGTATCACTAGATTAGCACGCTTTCTTTCTTACACCCTATAGTGTACAGTTTCTTATATCGTATGTGGTATTTGACATTCATGACATAAAACTGCCCAAAACGTCCAGCACTTACCGGTTATGTGTCTGTGTTGACCTTTGTCTGTTGCTTAATGCAATGAATCCATTGTCATACATTGGCAGTGTGTCTGCCCAAACGTGTGTGTGTGTGTCTGTGTAAATGCAAGTGATTTATTTTGGAAAAAGAACTTTTTAATAAAAAAATAGACTGGAACACATTTAAATTCCATCAGTTCAGGCAGTTAAAGAAATCATCCAAGATTATAAATAGATATGCTATATTTTTATATCGTCAATACAATACAAAAAAATCGAAGTATTCATAATTCATTTTGATTTATTAAAGTGAGCATATTTTACGTACGGAAAATACATATTTTATTCTAAATATAAATCAGTTGAATTTTATAGGCCGCACAGGAGTTTAAGAAATATGTGTGATAAAATTTCAGCAGCTTTCACAGATGAGCTGGTAGGAATGGATTTGAGCGGCGGTAAAATCTTTACAGCTTACCATTGGCTTTCTTATGGGGGAAATAAATCAACTTTCATAAAAAGAGCAAAACACATTCGGTAAATTGGCGCGCGAGGTTGCGTTACTTCGCGAACCGTGAACCAGCCCGTGAACCTTGCAGTTTATTCCTGTGCTGGGACCAAAACAACGCAAAACAACAAAGACAAACAATTCAGCACAAAGCACTCCATATAATTAAACGGGCGAACTAATAACGGTATCTAGACAGAAATGACGGCGGTCTAAAGTGTTTATACATCGTTGCTAAGAGACAAAACTGGGAAGTGAATGGGACGTGGGGAAGATGAGGTTTCCGGCTAATAGTCGTGCATTCTTTTCAGCGCGTATTACGAAAGTAAGAGATCCACATGGTTCTGCGAAAGTGAACTTATTAAAGGGCCCTTAATTTATTCAACGGCGAAGAAACGGCGCGGCAAAGTACCCCCCCCTCGTTACCGTGGCAACATTGCACAAGCCGACGCGCGAGATGCCAGGAGCGCTGGCTAGATGCACGTGGTCGCCTCGCGCTAATTAGAATAGGCCCACAATGATTCCTCGCGCAAACCCCTGCTCCCGAAAACTGAGACAGGGGTAAAACATGTTGAAAGTAAAATTCAAAACCAAGACTATATAGTTTCACTCGATATCCATTAAAACGCCTTAATTGTTCTACCCCCAGCTCAGTACATTCTTTGCATTCCTAAATTTAGTTTCCTTAGAACACCGTTAGCAGTTAGCATTTCACCGCTGGAGGCGAGGTTGAAGATTCAAAATACTGTAGATAAATTAGAAAGTATTTTTTAAACAATGCCGTAAGAGTAAAAAACATTACAAACTGATACCGAATGTAATCTGTAAGAAAATACCTTACGCCGACGAAAAAAGCGATGATCGTGACTCCGTAATGGTTATTTTCTATTCAGGGCAAATGAGGAATGTAGATGTCAGATGCGTGTAAATGAATTAAATACAATGGTCAGCACAAATTATGAGAGTTTACTGTGTTTAACGTTCATTTCTACAGTTCGGGGATCAGTGACTCACGTTCAGATATCCCCTGAGCCATATCAGGGGAGACAGAATAGAGACAAACGATACGGCTACTGATTTGGGAGGAATTATGGTAATTGCGGAAATGGCATCACACCGGATATTACGTTACACCGGATAACGCGTCGCAGCGGGCACCGCGTACCACACTGTATACCGCGATATTTTATTAGAAAATTGTTCGCTGGTCAAATCTTATCTGGAAATGCCGGAATAGCGGTGATTTGTAAAAATACCGCCGAATATCGCATACTGCGGTATAATGTCGGGATGGTATGACAGTATTAAAATTAGATACCACCACGTCTTGCGCTGGCTGGGGTTGCGGTGGTAGAACTTTTTTTCTAATTTTACTGCTGCTGTATAGGGAAATAACAGATTTCCAAGACAGCGCATCATTGGTGGGTGTCAGGGAGCAGCCAGAGAGGTGAAATGTCTGCCCATATTCACCGAGAGAATAGTAAGGATGGCAAGAGCTACGTCACTTGATTTTAGTGTGTAATCTGTTGGTCTTTTAGAACAGGAGCAAATTATATAAACATATTCATGCATTCTATGCTCCTAAGACTTTCAATGGGGTGTACTCATTTTTGCAACATGTTCTTGAATGATTTTGTTAGGACATTTTACTTTTTTGTGTGAGCAATTAACAAATATTGTTTGCAATCAATGGCCCACATTTGTGGGAGTATTTTGTAGTATAGTATCCCATAGAAAATGTTGTTTCTGAAAAGAAACTAAAGGTTGTTTGACAAATCTGTTGGGGTGTACTCATTTATGCTGAGCACTGTATATGTATGTATTTATGTATGCTTAATGTTCACATCCTATTTGGTCTGATCAGACACCATAGTTTATATCAAATATTTCCTTAAGACATCTTACAAAAAGAAGCACTTCAGCAACATTTTGAGAGTTTTTTTTTCCTTTAAAAGTATCAGCTGTTACAAGTAATAATCCTGGAGTATTCTGTTTGCATTCTGTAAGAATGGCTCCAAGGACAATCTTAAGGATAAAATGCAGTTTGTGGTTAGATCTTGGAAAACGTGCCTGTAGGATTTCCTCTATGACCTAAATGTGTTTCTGTAACGCACAAAACAAAGAAAATGGTAGAAGAACAAGCTCAGAATGTTTTATAGTTAGAAATGTACTTCAAAGCAGTAAAATAAAATCTATGGAATGTGACATGCCCTCCCCCTTATCACAGTTAACACCCAGGGTTCGTCAAAAACCATGACACCACACTACTAAGTTCATTTCTGGAGCTATGGACCAGTATTGCAGAACATGAGAAGGATTTCTCCACAGTCTGTTTTCTAATCCCCACTGAAGACCTATTAGGCCTCCTTAAGCCTAGTCTATGATAAACAAGACTGCTGATACAACTGTATACACTACTGTTTTGTCTGTGTCTACGCTTATGTCGGTCACATATCAGCACCTGGGGTTTCTTTTAGGCAAAGTGCTCTGGACTGACAGCCAACAAGCAGACGGACAGGAGGTTTGAATTGTTTTCACTGTCTATGAACAACATAAACACAAAATCTCTTCTTTATCTTCACTAGTACCTTGACCATCATCAGCACATTAATTCTACATCCATATCCTTAACCCCGAAATCAAAGGTCAACAGTAACAATCCAGCTGGACCAGAGCCAGAAATATTGCTCTCCCTGCACATCAGGAAGACATGCCAACAACTCAAGGGTATTTTGGCTATTGCAGCATGGCATTTTATTGCCAGAAGGCACCCTTATCCATGCAAAAGCACAAATCAAAGGTTGATGAGTTCAAAAAACACACGGAGGAGTCCCAGCAGCACAAAAACTCAGAAAAGTGCCTTCGGGGAATTTTGGCAGCTTTCAAACCCAATGAATGCTGTAGCTAATGGACTGCAATCATTCCTACACATGACCAGCAATGACTGACATTTCTTGGTGTATCACTAGTTTCAGAAATATATCTATACATGTGAAACCAGTGCTGTTATTGTAGGGGAACTCAAATTCAATCTTAGTCCTTGACACTTAGTTACTACTCTGGAAATCTTCAGAGGTTTGAGCAAATCTAGTTCCTTAAACTGCAGAGGTCTTTCTCCAACAGTGTGTATATGAAAAGTCATACCCAGACCCCAGCCTAAAAATGACAGGCATGCATTTTAACTCTGTGCCATCAAAGATATTTATGTATGCCTTATGCTGCTGACGTTCTGCAGGACTGAGGTGACAGGTATTCCAAGACTTGTGGGTATTTTGCCAACATCTGTATCTACATTATTGGCATGCATTAGATATACTGTCTGACATGCAGCGGAAGTGAAGATCTAATTAGCAAATTGGCCCCACTGCCCAAAGGCAAGATTACAAGTCTGATGTTGCACTACAAAATCTCAGATAGATTAAAACACAATGGGTGAAGTAATCTAAGAAATCAGTAATTTGAAGGAGGGACAGATAAAACGTATATCATCAAAATAACTTAAATGGATCCCCCCCTTTCAGAAGTCTATGAGGGAGATTCTCTCTACAAAAAGACTTGGAATGAGAAATTTACATCTTTTCACTTTGTCTAGTTGTACTTTAGGTGAATCTATAAGGATGCTCAGAGATGATCAGCAATAGGCTTGTCCTGGAGACCTCACTGGGGCCTACAACTGTGTTGCACAAGAAATCAAAGTTCAGCACCTTTCTCTAAATTACAACATTAACTTCCCTCTAGGAATCAGAATCTACAGCCTTTCATACAAGCATTTCCTTAACCGCTGGGACATCCCATCATCCAGCTCTCTCACTCTGTACTAATCTGTGACACGATATCCTTGGCTTGAAAGCACACGCATGGGTGTTGATCCTGGACCTCGTCCAGCCCAGCTGCGATCATAACCACAACCGCACGGTACCAGAGAGGTGAAAACCCAGACTTGAGTCAGCACCCTGAGCACGGTGCCTGAGCACATCTCTAAAACAGCGGGTAGCACAGCAGTCCAAGGAACTGTGAAAAAAGTTGAGTCGGCTCAAGTCCCAGGAGGAGCCGAGTGATTATACACCCTGACTGGGAGATTACACTCGCTAAGCTGCTTCCAAAAAATATCTGTGATAAAGTGTGAAAAAATATGAAGCTAAAAGGGACGGTTCCATATACTGCTGGCTTCCTGTACAAGCGTGGCGCTGGGCGCCTCTGGGCAGAGGAGACACTTCCAGGGAGGTATTACCTCTGACCTCTGCCGAGCTGCCAGTGTGGAATCACAGGGCGGCCAAGCCAGCCTTTTCTTTTCACGAGAGCAGGTCCAGCCTGGGTTATCCATTCACTCTGATGCCACAGAATACTCTGGAGACTAAGCCATTTAAGGCATAACAAGAGGGTCTCGGCACTGCGGCTGCAAACTCCGCAGATCTCCTGCCCCATGTGACACCTGTTATTTATGTCACAATAACATGTCTGATGTATTATTCATCGAAAAAGGTTGTCCTGGCCATGCCCTGTTTTGCAGCGCTTGGTGATTTACATACAGAATGCTGGGATTTTTGCATAAAGTCAAAAAGGCACATTCTCAAGGCCCGTACGGGTTGGCGGAGATACTAGTTATCGTGCCCTTTGAACTCCAGCTGGAAGGTTAAGGGAGCAAACGTTACAGGTGTGGATGGCCTGATTTCTTCCCAAGTACAACACCACAGGTAAGATGCCACCCCAAGGTGAATGATGGCATTGTGGTCTGGTGGCGCCCTTTGAGGACCCGTTTCACATGGGCAACGCATAACAACAAATTTCCACAAGACGTTACCTTCTCAATGGCAAGCTTGCTCCTCCTGGCTTCTGACCCCTTTATTAATCTCTAGCCAGTCACGAACGGCTATTAATTAGCTGTCGGGGTCCACCATGGCCAGGGGATTAAATGTAAAAGACTAGGGGAGCTCTCTGTAAAGGAAGGCGCCAAGCGGACGGCTGAAGCGGCCACATGCAGCCACGGTCACAGTATATGTTCTGTCTTTATTTATAGCAGCACCTCAGAATCCAACTGGAGCTCGTGGTGCATGTATGGGGGGGGGGGGTGTGAATTTACATCAGAACTCGCAGATATGAGCCCTTTCCGAAGGTCACTATTACACATTCAGCATGGACTGTTTGTTTTTGTCACGACACACAAATTCACGCGTTTCCTACAAAGATTGCCCCCCCCCCCCCCAAGCAACTCCTCTTTGGGAACATTTAAAAAATTAAAAAAAAAGAAACCTTATCATATCAAATGGAACAAAAACAGAGCAGTTCTCTGAATTTTGTTAAATATTCATTAAAGCAGAGGTGGTGCAGTGGAGTAAGCTCGAGCTCCAACTTGACGGGCAGCGGCTTCGAGGAGGGTGACCACCAAGCCGCGTGTCCCACAAAACACCGGGCAAACCAGCCGCTATCCCGGGAGACGCCACGCCCTGAAGGAGACATATTCTGGACTATGGTCTTGTTTTGTCAGCTTGAGAGCATTTGGTGGAATTCACTGACAGCCCCATCCCCCTTCTACCAGTCACAAAAATAGCTTAAAGGTGTGTTAAGGCTGGACTTTAACCTGTTTTTTTTTATACCGTGTTGCCATGGTGACCATTTGGAGTTCCCTTAATTTGTATCCTCTCAGTCCCAAGTGCAGCAAGTTGCTTGTTGCCTAATCACACGGTGGTTGCCATGGCAAAATATTAAAATATTCCCTGCCCCTCATTCAGAAGTGTCAATAAGAACACGGCCTTTTGTTGTTCCGTGAAACGTGCTCAAGGTTTCGCAGGTTTCAGTAAGGGCAGCGTTGTTCCTCTTTGCACGTCTTTTATCTTATCGGGTAAGCGAGCTCTGCGTTCCAAAAGCTCCGACAGACCTGCATGCGGAAGGGGAAGAATAGGAAAGAAAAAAGCTCGGTTAAAGCCAACGATCGCTGCAGCACATTAAAAAAACACACTTAACCTTGCACTCACTGCCACTGACAAAAGCTGGGAGAGTCAACGAGAGAATGACGGCAATGCACAACAGCAAAGGCAGTAAGGAAGGGAGAAAACAACTTCAAAGCACTATTTTCGGTTTTGGTTCAGGTCCGTTTAAACCGACATTGCATTTTCAAAAGCCGATCAGAGCACAGTCAGGACTTATCTGTCAATAAAATTTAATTAGATTTTTTAACTGACACGCTTCACAGTCAGGTGAATTTGACGCATTGGCATTTTACTGTGCTGCTTTTGAAGTGCCCCTGCCTTATGTAAATATACTAAACATACTATAAAATAAACAAGAAAATTACAAAGGCCTGTGGAAATGTGGAAGGTGTCTCTGAGTGAGAGGAAAGCTGAGAGTTTTAGCAAAGAGAACAGCTTCAGCAGAGTGTTGATGGGCGACCCAAAAACTTGTTTGGGATCAGGCATTTGCGCTGCGAGAGCAGGGCCATGGCCATGGGGAGGCACTCAGGAGTCAGGTCACATACATACACACGGTCACGCACCATTTCTTACACAGGGCATTTGTGGGGGAGGGGTAATTTTTTTGGGGGGGGAAGAGCTTAATTAAGAATGAAAAAAAATTAAAATCATAAAATTTGTGTAAAAATTGGACGATGCAGCCAGCACACCACAGCACTGAGGGGTCAGCGGGTGGACTGCGTGGAGCGCCATGTTGTTTCTCTGTTCTCCAGGGCATGAGCTGGGCAGGTCCGCAGAAGGACTGCCTCTCCGCCTTTCACCAACCCCCACCCTGCAGGCCTCTCCCCAACCCCAAACGCACAAAGTCACATGGTCAGGTTTTAAATCTCCTTTATTGAGGTCCCCGGGGACGTTCCTGATTTTAACCGATTACCCCACTGTTTCGGTGAGTCACAGCGCCCTCGTGTGGTGGAGGAGTGGTTTTGCCAAGTATCTGTGCCACAATAGGTGCTCAATTATAATATATATTTTATTTTAATAATTTTGCTATATTTATAGTTTATGCTAACCTTAATCCACAACTATAATGCAAAAACGTCCAATATCAATAAAATGTTTAATTCTATTCTTGTATTCTTATTCAAGCAGGTAATTTAAATCATTAATTTAACATTTTTTGGAAGTAATTTCGAAGCTTGGGGCCTTTTAGTTATACGGCTTTGAATTATGAAAATACTGTAATTATAAAAGATACAAATACATGATAATTAAAAAAAAAAAAAAGTCCAGAGGATCTAGGAGACGGGCCACCCGCGGCTTCCTGACTAGGAAATAAACCTCAGCTACCTCCAGCTGTTTAAATGCCACCCCCTCGGCTCACAGCCACCCGTTGGACGAGAAATCATCCCTCAGCAGTTTGGCCTCGGCCTCCGACAGCGGACGCAGCGGGGACCGGCACTCGCCGCCGTGGTAACCGAACCAGCCCATCGCCAGCTTCAGGGCCGCCACCCCAAACTTCCTGGTCACCTAGGGAACGGAAGATGCCTCGATGGTCACACACTGCTGCTGCTGTTGCTGGTTAAAACAGAAAAGCTTTAATTACCTAAGCACATTTCCTGAGGTGCTAATAAGCCGTCTTATTAACAGCCAAGGGATTCATGTAGTTATGAACACAAATTATCATATCAGGCCACAAGTGCTGTTACTCCAAAGCGTTGTGGAAAACCTGCTAAGCCTTGGTAGATATCTGCCGGTGCCATGCTTTGGGCTACGACTCTCAGCTGGTTTCCGGCATGTGTGCCATTACACACGTGCCAAAATATTTTATCACCACAGTTTGGACAATCCTCCAGCACTGCTTGGGAAATGACGTTCTTCGGCGTATCCTCATTTCGATCTCAGCACTCAGGAGTGACAGAAGTCATCACTGCACGATAGTCACCTGACCTGGTGCCTAAGGTATGAGATGGTAACTGAAATGGCTGAGCCACGGTGGGCAGCGTGCAGGCTGGGCGGAGAGCCCGCTTACCGCTGCGTTGGGCTCAACGAGCCGACCCTGCAGCTCTCTGGCTTGGTCCCAGCTGCCAGACAGGCAGAGCCTCTCCAGCTCACTCAGCTGTGGGCCCAGGACGTTGGCGAGGGCACACACGCCGCCAGTCGCTCCTGCACGATGCAGGAGAAGGTGGTTAGTGCGAGAGTAGCGGTGCTTAAGTGGAGGAGAGCGGACAGCGAGCCGGAAAAGTACCGCTAATACGCCGATCGGGGGTGGGGGGGATGGAGGCAAAGAGAAAGAAAGGGAAAGGAAGCGAGAAGGGATAAGGAGGCAGAGAGGGAGGGAGGGGAAGGGGGGGAGAGAAAGAAAAGGGAGAGGGAGGGAGGGAGAAGGAGGAAGTTGCTATAATCTGCATAGTAATTATTTCAGTAGGTTGCTATGGTCCCACTGTGGACTAAGATGTGGGAGTGCTGTACTGCATCAGGACCAGGCCAGGGAAGGGTCTACATCCCATTGTCTGTCCCCTGCAGTGCTGCTGTGTGTGCGAGACCCGCTCACACAGGTATCCTTGGGCTTATGCCAAGACCCCTTCCCCGAAAGGATGTCAGACTTTCTCCTTCCCCAGGTAAGAATGATATTTTACTGCCCCCCCCACAGCCAAACGCCTGCCCAGATACAGAGTCCAGGGCATCGCTAAGTGGTACATCATTACTTACAGGTAGCATCTGCAATGCATCATGGGTCACGCCGGACAGGAGCAGTACCGGGAAGGTCTGTTGTACCGTAGCGACTTTTGCACAATAAAAATAGCAGAATAAAAGCCTGACTAAAATACTTTCATATAGTATGCAATTTCATATCCGCAAGTAAATGCCAATCAAAAAGGTCAATTTCTTATATAACCATGTCCAAAAAGGCAGTGAAGTGTGGCTCCTCCGCAGCCTGGAATGAGGAGCATGAGCCGCCGGCTTTCATTAGAGCAGACGGGGGTGAGTAAGCGGTGAGTCAGGCCTCACCCACAGCATACGCAGCCAGCAGGAAGCCCGCCGATCCAGCGAGAACCTGGAAACCGCTGCCTCTCGTCTTATGGATGATCAGGGCCATCCTGGTGATCTGGGAGCCAAGCATGGTCACCACCACCACGGTGCCGTCATCACAACGTAACATGAAACAGCAGGAGGACGTGAAAGCACGACTGTTATGCTACGCTAAGCTAGCTGGTAACCAAGTGAATGCTAGAAGCCATAAAACAACAAGTGTAAACATTATATGACTAATAGGTAAAATGACATACATCGCCACCGCTGTCCTTGAGTCCCACGATGTTGGGATGCTGGGACAGCACAACGACCGCTTCCACAGGAAGCTCCAGGCCCGTGTTGGCCGGAACGCTGTACAGAACCACAGGAACTGGACTGGAGTCAGCCACCTGCAGCAGGCAAACGGGACACAGACTGGTCAACAACTGCTGGAGCTCAGTCCATCCAGTCGCACATTCCAGGCTTAGGGAGCAAGCTGCTACTGAAAAGGGAAATTATTACTTCATATAAACAACCAGTTGGGGGTGCAGTGGTTAAAACAAGACTGAATGGCTGCTACTATAGAAAAGCACCTTCTTGCACCTTGGATATCATCAAATAAAGAATCCTGGTTGCATTATTTTCATTGGCTTATAGCCACACAATATTTTTAATACAATTTCTCTAAAAGGGGGTGAATTTCTATCATTCTATTAGCATCATTATGCTGACAAAAATCAACAATAAGACTCATAGACAAGAAATTTTAAATCTGACTTTAACAATAACGTCCTAATCACCTGTGTGTAATGGTGAATCAGTGCGCGGCTGTCCATCCTGGCGCTGTAGAAGCATGGCGTGACCACGAGCACGGCGTCGGCCCCGGCCTGGGCCATGCACTCGCTCATGTGGACCGTGGCCTGGGTGGCTGCAGAGAGGGACGCATGCGGTCAACACCAGCTGTATGACTATGCGGTCAAACTGCTTTAAATCCACTTTCTTTAAACCTCGCTGGACCTATAAAACCGTGATATACTGACTGCCGGTCCTCTGGAACTAAAGGGGCCTCATTTCCCCTCGTCTCACCTCATAATAGTTTTATTGTAATAATGAATTCCACCTTGGCCCCTGAAGTACTTATTAAAATATAATCTTAATTAATACTTACAGGACTACGGTTCACTATGGTAAGACACCCCTGTGGCAACACAAGTACCTTTGATTTAAAAACAAATATGTAAACAAGCTCAAAGTTGACATGTCTGTCAGTCAGTCAGTCAGACAGACAGACAGACAGACAGACAGACAGACAGGTTTCACAGGGCATGGCGCTCTAGCTCAAACCTGGTGGGAAACACCTGTTAAACAGCCAAAAAGGGTCAATTCCAGCTGAATTTCAGGAATATGATGTCTATTATGTGTGACGTAGCTCAGCAAATTAACAACAGCAAACGGAAGAAATGCGTCACCAAGACTAAGTTGCAGGCCGTGAGCAGGTAACCTTCTGATTTTCAATCCATTCAGCGAAGGTTAATCTTACCTTACTGACCCAAATGAGGCTGCAGTCAGTTAATTAACCCGCTTGTGGATTAAATGCCTGCGGCAGAACAAATCAGAGGTGCCACGTGCTAATGGCCACGTATTTAGTAGGATGAGCGGCCCAATTAGTGCCAAACGAAACACACTTGCTGACACAAAGACGAGCAGGAAGGGGAGCTCCCCTGCTGGGCTCTGTGACCACGGTAAACGGCATGTTTAGGGCCGAATGCGCTGCAGAGCAGACCCCGAAAGACCGAAGAGGCTTACATTCGCACCCAGAGCCTGCCATCACCAGCTTGTCCCTGGGCAGGGCACGCCTCACGTGCTGTACCACCTCAACCCGCTCCTCTGCCGTCAAATATGGGAATTCACCGTTGGAGCCCTGCACCACCAGGCCTGGCGGGAGAGATGCAATCAGTCACGGTGAGGAAGACTGGGCAGTACAAGGATACACAATAAGCTGTTGGGCTTAGTATCCCCAGACAGAAATGCCTCATTTCACTCTACCATCCATCCATTTATGTTCCAAACATTTATCCAGTGCAAGGTCAAGGCCAGCCTGGAGCCTATCCCAGAATGCACAGTGCACAAAACGGGGCACCCTGCATGGTACGCCAGTCCATCACAGGGCGTTTCTCGCTCCACCTCATGTCTTTAATACTCTGCAGAAATAATTATGGACAACACAGAAGGTTCACCTGCAGTATCACGTGTAAATCAGGTGCTTATTATAATACATTTGCAAAGCTCAACGAATCCTGACCCCATCCTCAATTTATTCATAGATTATAATACAGCAACAAGATCATAGAAGCCGATGACAGCGCAATGCATACTAATACTGCTAATTACATTAAACGGAGAATGCAGTGGGGTGAAGCTTAGGTTTCAGATTAATCGTCCGGCACTTAACCCCCCCCCTGCCCGCATCCCATGCTGACTTAGCGGAACGGTTCCTGTCTGAAACCGCAAGCCAGTCTTTGAGAAAAACAGACGCGTCTTATTTAATAATACGGCTACAAAGGGACAGGATATAGGCTATGCTCTGCATGATCAAAAAGGAAAGGGCGCCACGCCTATGCCCCGAGTCCCGAGCACAGAGCTGGCGCGGCCCTGGGTCCTTACCTCTCCCACGCATGCGCAAAGACCGGCTGCGCACCTGCACATTACCGGACATGCGGCTTATTTGCGTCCATTTGTTCTGTTCATTATCCAGCTACTGGCCTCCATTAGCAAATTACACTTGTAGTTACTTTAGCTGGAAATGACTTACAAGTTCCCATAATCAGGTGTTTTATAAAACTGACTGCTTTATATGCTTAACATTTTACTAAAACATACTTTAATCCTAATTTGATAAAGAAAATAATTGCTTGGCATTACCTCTGAAAGGAATTTTTGCGTATTTTTGCACATTTTCTTCCAGTTTTTCATAGTCGACCTCCTCCTTTGGGGTGAACGGTGTGGCGATCGGGGGGTAGATCCCTCCGACGTCCCATTTCTGTGCCGAGCTGCACGCCACGGCTCGCTTCCATAACGTGGAAATATTCCTGCTCGTAGGACTAAAAGACCTAATGGCTAGCATTTTCTCCCGAGATTTGACTTTTGCTTGAATGAAGCACTCAGCAGCGGACTGTGCGATCTCTAGCTGAAATTGTAACTCTCACAAAGACAGAACTTCACTCTGTTAATGTGCAACAGCCCTATCTAAATATTACCAAAGGACCCGACGATGTGCACGCACAGTTTTTCCGTAATACGCAATACTAATTTTTAAAATATATAAGTGCCAAATCTGTTTTGAGTAAATAAGTTACAAAAATTGTTCGCATACAAATCGGCAGGACCCTAATTAACCTCATTAACTCATAACTCTTGTAGCCGAGTATTACATAAGGCACATGGCATTTCATGCTTAGCGCAGAATTACCCTAAGGCGCTGTAACACCCAGACTAGGAATTATTATACATTGCATGTTAGCTACAGCTAATCAGCACTAACCTTACTAAGTTACTGTCTGACCGGCGCGTGCGCAGTATGTGCAAGGTTCTTAAACCGCAGACACCTCGGACTGAACAACCGGTGTCTCACATCCGCCTACGTAGGTTATTAGCAATTAGACTAAGGGATTGGGTAAAAATTACACACCTTTATTGTTACTGAAGTTTTAATATGGACTCGTCTTTAGAAACCAACGCTGAGCTGCCTTTTCCACATGACGTCTCGGCTGCCTAAACGCTACTTAGGTGTGTGCATCCAGCGAGCAGGCCCTCCTTTGTAGACTGATGTTCCTAAATGAATACCAAGGAGTGATCAGTGAGATAAGGAGTGATCTGAAAAGCATCCCACTTGAATGATTAATTAATTTGAACTGTATCATTTATGTTACAGCTTGGCTGTTCAAAGCATTATACATATCCATTTATTTATTACTCCAGGTTATTAGACAGGCATTTCTAGGACTTGGACCAACAACTTATAGGTCACCAGTCCACATGAATAACCACCTGAGTCTTCACACATGCAGGAGTAGAGTCCCCAATGCATCCTTAAGGCTCATTTATGCTTTTGCGTGCCCTACACTGTAGCCTGACACCTAGAGTTACATTTCTGGGGAGGTGCATATCAGGCTGTGGCTTGGTACACAGCTACGGACGATGTTGATGCTACACTGAAGTATAATTCAGCCTTTAGTTGCACATTCATTGAAATAAATATGTACCATCTTAGGAATCAAGAGGAAGTCATAAGACGGTCGTTTTCACACGGAGTCCTCATTGGCAATAAAAATATCACAGTTATGTAAGTCTGGCAGTATAAGGTGCACTAAGGCCCATTCACACTGAACAGAAAAGAGAAAAGTTATTGTTTTCTTAAAAACGTTAAACTGGGGGGGGGGGGGCACTCCTTTGATGTTGCTGGCCAATCGAGCTGGATAATGTTCTAACATTTTTGTTTCAAGGAACATCCTGTTTAAATTTCCATCTCGGTCCCCCGTCTGGGATGGCAAGGAGAAAAATGTCAACAGGATATTTCAGTGATAAGAAACCGCAGATGAATGAAGTCAATCTAGGCGTTTTGCAGAATCTGCAATCTCCGCAGATCCATATCAGGACAGATTTGGATACATTCTGGATCCACGTGGCAGAGAACAAGGATTTTGGGGGGGGGGGGAGATGAAACTGAAAATCTCTCTTTCTCTACTTCTGGAGACAGAGAATAATGTTCTCCCATCATCCAGAATTGGCAACGAATGCAAAAGAAAATGGAAAAGAACAGGAGATTATCCAGGATGCTACAGCCGGGCCCAGACGTGTTTTATTCAGAGCATAACAATAAAAGCGACAATCCAAGGAGCTATTGGGCTCAGGGACGTCTCGGCAACAAGAAGTGGGAGGAGAACTCGGTGTCAAAGTTGCAACAATATGTAGAGGAAGCCCTGGCAGATGCCTATTAACCTGGAGGCCCCAGAATTTCACTCACTCATGCCCTGAGTGCAAGAAACTCAAAGACACACAGCACACCCTATCCTGGGTATAAAAACCACAACGCTATCAGTCTTGGGAACACAACAGGCTTCCCTGAACTGTGACAAGCGATCGCTGAAAAAAAACAGCTAGGCAAACCGGAGCTGTCGTTGTGAATCGAGACTGGTGCCTGTTTCCTGGTGACCTCCATCAGACGTCCTTTGTGTCAGACATGCGAACGCTGGAAATACTCACCTCTGCACAAAAGGGGGTAGGAATCATAAGAGAAGTGCTTTATATTTTAAAATGGTTTTAAAATCTGCAGGCGGACAAAGACTTCGTCTTGGGTTGTCATAACGGCACCTCTTCAGTATCTGCTTGTCCTTTATCATCATTTCAAAATATCTTGGGAAATAACCTATGGCCTGGAAAGTAGGTTTTTGTCCACTTGAGAGAGGTAAAGGCACAGAGCAGCCCCCAGTACATTAAATCCGAGTTGTGTTACTCTGATTTGGTTGTTCTGAGATGGATCCTCCCAATAGACAATTTCTGTCCCCGCTTTAAGGACATGCTAATTTAGGACAAGGGACACTGCAACCCGCAGCACGACAAGTGAAAACACATCTTAAAAGTGTTGGGCAGCAATCTGTGCTTGCATCAGTCATTCATCAAATAAACTGTGTCCATTTGGCAAAGGTTGACCGCCAAGTCAAAGCCTTAACAGATAAGATTTTAGTCTGAGCCTAGATTGTGGGGACATTCATTTCACCAAAATGTTTTTTTCCTGTCCAACAAATATATGCAAGCAGTTGCCAGTTTTAGAATCATCACTGTGTTGAGATACTTGTGGCTGTTAGAAACAGAAAAACCCAGAAGACAGATATACAGGCGTGGAAAAAATGAAGCGACCATCAGCACAACTTTTTATTCACTTGTTTCTCAATTTATGGGTAAGTCTGTGAATTATCCATCTATCTATCTATCTATCTATCTATCTATCTATCTATCTATATATATTTTTATTTATTTATTTTTACTGTTCCCTGGTTCCTCTCTGTTTCTCATTAATAAAGGGCTTCTTCCTTGCTTTATGGGACTTCAGTCCTGCTTCTAGGAGCCTGATACACACTGTCCTAGCAGTGCACTTCACACCTGCACTTAATGCTTCCCATTCCTTTTGAAGGTCACTTGATGTCATCCTGAGAATCATGAAAAACTGCTGGATAAGTTAACGGTCATCTCTGGCATTAGAAAGTCGCTTCTGCCCTTTACCTGACTGGTCTCTGGTTGTTCCCAATGTCTCCTGCTTCACCTTGTTCTTGTGTACTGCTGTCTTAGAAATTTTGAACCTGGAAGCAACCTGCTGCTCACCTTAGCCTTCTGCCAGCAGAACCAGGATTAAACCAGGAATTTAAAAATGCAGATTTGTTTAAAAATATAGAGTGGTTCCTTAATTGTTTCCACGGAAATATATGTGCAGCTATATAAGTCAGTGTGTAAAATGAACTCCTTAGACTGTACATTGCACTGCTGTTTCTCACTCAATTGCAGCAAACTGCTGCCCTCTTATGGTTTTGATAGAATGAGTGATAATTCACATCACGTCAACCACTGACAATCAGTGTGGCAGCCAGTGACAATCAGTGTGGCGGCCAGTGACAATCAGTGTGGCGGCCAGTGACAATCAATGTGGCGGCCAGTGACAATCAGTGTGGCGGCCAGTGACAATCAGTGTGGCGGCCAGTGACAATCAATGTGGCGGCCAGTGACAATCAGTGTGGCGGCCAGTGACAATCAGTGTGGTGGCCAGTGACAATCAGTGTGGCAGCCAGTGGCTGAGCTGCACCTGGAGTGATGGTTCAGGGCAGCGATAGACAGTCTTATCCTGAAAGGGCTGATGGGCGTGTGGCTTTTCGCTGAAACTCCCTAATTAGATCACTAATTACAGGACTGGTTGGCTGAAGAGTTGCTGGGTTTGAACAGCTGACCTAAAAGCCATCTCAAAAACCTGCATACACACCGGCCCTTTGCAGATAAGACTGGCTACCCCTGGTTTAGGGACATGGAGATCCCATCCAGGTGATGTTTACCCCATTTACAGAAGGTGGAGCAGAAAAAAAGACAAACTCTAATAAGGGTGCAGAGATGCGACATCTATTCATAAAGACATGCACACAGTTTTAGAAGCAGCAAGCGGTTTCAGCCTGGATAAGACAGAATAAAAACGCTGGTCTTGAATCAAGGGTTAAATGATGAAGCTGAGGGGACAAACATACCTTTAGATGCAAGTGTGTAGCTGAATGTTTTCAATGCTTCCATGAAGTAGAAGAAAACCTGTATTCTGATGTGTGGACAGTGTGTTCAGGCCTGTACACATTAATGCGCACAATAATCTTATTGGTTTGGAAAGTGTGGGCTAAACCATTCAATGATTCTGGTTCATGTCCAAAGGACAAAATATGATGCCGCCGATCAAAATTAATGTACTATTACGATTAGGGGATGTTCCTTTTACAGTTTCTTTGAGCAAAGATTGTGGAATGACTTAGACTCATTTACCAAACAAATCAAATTTAGCAACACTGGAATATGGGTTATCAGTTTACAGCCTACATTAGTCGATAAGATCGATCCACATGTGTTTCACATATGATCGATGGGCTAAGGCCTCGCCCGCACATGCCTTTTCCCGCCATTAGGCATCGTGCCAACCACCCACAAAGTTCAATTTGCAGCGTTATAAGTAGGCAAATTGCGGATCAGGCGCGAAGGCTGCCACCTTGTGGAGCAATCTATTCCTCAAACTTGAAGTAATAATTACATTTCTCTCAATAAACTATTTCATAGCTGATAGAGCCAAACACTACAATGAGAGCAAACAGCACAACACTGTCCACCGGGGCTGAACCTTCTGTTACAGATGGATGCAGAATATGTTTACATAAGTGCATGTCATGGACATCAGATATTTCATTACACTCCCAAATGGCAATGATAAACTCAAGGGAACTCGGAAGGTCCATATACACCACACTTATCTCCTGACAGGTTATTTCAAGGTCATAATAACCGTGAATCTACTTAAGATCAAATCTACACTTTGTGATCTGATTACCGTTAACGCTAAACTAAGTTACGTAAGATACACATCATTCGAAACCAACGGACGCAATTATATTGCCAAAGAACGAACGGTAAACAAATCAGCGTCCAATCACACACGGCGATCCGTTCGGATGTATCAAAAGTAATTTTGTCCGTGATTGGCTACATAAAGTCTAATATATTTTGAGCCTTCGGGCTAAACGGAGGAATTAACGTCTGCAGTCATCCAGCCTTTCTATACCGGCACGCTGGACTAAGTGAGGGTAATTGAATATTTCGCCTATTCTATTTCCGTTACAGTGTAACAAAGCTCTATGACGTCATTGCACGCCGGTCTCTTCTCCCCCCCACGCCTACCACCGTAGCTTTTCCCGGTCGGTAATCTGCTGCATTTACCGGGGGCTCCAGCTGTTCCCCCGATTTCGGGCGATGGAGCGTGGGAAAGCCACGTGACTCGGCTCGCGAGCGTGCCCACCCAGCGCATTCAGCATCATGGCTGCGGATGCTGCGGCTGCTCGCCCTGCGATCCGCATCCTTCAGCCGCGCTCCTTGCCCTTGCTCCTGATTTTCGCAGCGTGTTTCCCCAGCGCGGCACTTGGCTTATTGGGCTTCCGCCCAGAGGACACCGGAGGGGGGCTGTCCGTGGAGGACGGGGTGCTGAAAGCGACCGAGGGGACGCGGTTTATGCTGCGCGTGTACTACTCGGTGTCCCCCCAGAGGCTGAACAGGACCCTTAGCGGCCGGGCCAATGCGGCCACTGCACCGTGGATCGCCTTCATCGAGGAGCCTAGCCCGGGCAGAGAGGGGCAGGTCCACCCGAAACGGAACCTCTGCGTGGACAAAACCGCTCGGACCTCCGACATAGAGGTGCTGGGATCCTTCAAGTCCGCCTCCAGCCAGAATTCAGTACTGGTGGAACTGCTCGCCAAAGAACTGCGCAGAGGTGAGAAAATAAAATACTACTCAATGTGTGCATTTGACGGCACCAAATGGGAGCACTTTAGGACTAGAGATTTCTGGCTAGCCGTCGCGGAGCGCTCCCCGGAAGCCGACCTCTGGCTTCAGGTGCTGATCTCAGTGCTGCTGCTGGCGCTGTCTGCGCTCTTCAGCGGGCTGAACTTGAGTCTGCTGGCGCTGGACCCCGTGGAGCTCCAGGTGCTGCAAAACAGCGGCACGGACAAGGAGCAGAAGTACGCGAAGAAGATCGAGTCGGTACGAAAGCACGGAAACTACGTGCTCTGCACGCTCCTCCTGGGCAACGCGCTTATCAACACCTGCTTGGCGGTGTGGATGTGTCAGATTTTGGGAATGACTTGGTTATCTACTGCTATATGCACGTTCGGTATATTCTTCATCGGCGAGATTCTTCCACACTCCGTGGCCTCCCGACACGGGCTGGCGATCGCCTCCAAAACCATCTGGGTGACTCGGCTGCTAATGGTACTTTCGTTCCCCATTTCCTACCCGATCAGCAAGCTGCTGGACATCATCCTGCACCAGGAAATAAGCAACTTCTACACACGCGAAAAGTTGCTGGAGATGCTGCGGGTGACCGACCCGTATCACGACTTGGTGAAGGAGGAGCTCAACATAATCCAGGGAGCCCTGGAGCTCAGGACCAAGACGGTGGAGGACGTGCTGACGCCGCTGAACGACTGCTTCATGCTGGCGTCTGACGCCGTGCTGGACTTCAACACCATGTCGGAGATCATGCAGAGCGGCTACACGCGCATCCCCGTGTTCGAAAACGAGCGCTCGTGCATCGTGGACATCCTGTTCGTCAAGGACCTGGCCTTCGTGGACCCTGACGACTGCACCCCCCTAAAGACCATCACGCAGTTCTACAAACACCCCATGCACTGCGTCTTTAACGACACCAAGCTGGACACCATGCTAGAGGAATTCAAGAAAGGTGAGGTGCCCTTAGATTAGGCTGGTGTCTGGGATGAAGAACAGGTGGGGTTTGAGCGCATGCGTGTTTGGCAACCAGTGGCGACAATAAGCTCCATGGTAAACCCATTATTAAATTCGGACTTAATCTAAAAATGACTATTGATCGAGTTAATAGGAAACTAGGCCTCAATTGCTTACAGATTTGCTTTTGGAACGAACTGAGCCGTGGAGGTTCATTTTAACGAGCTCACACCCGTTATCAGGCTTCCTTTACCTTTTTCATTAGTTACACTATTACTATTATTATTATTATTATTATTATTAGATTTTGCCAACATTAGCTGCAGTCAAGCTGGAAATATGTAAGTAAAACCTTCATCAGTGCCGGGAACAATCTTTCTCTGGTCTAATTTCCTGTCAGCCCACCAGCCTTTTCTAAAAAATAATTTGGTTTTGGATCTTCCCACTGACTGTGCAGTATTTAATCCAGTGCCCCGGCCTCTAAGAGTAACTATGCTGGCGTTGTTTTATTTAACACTTGGCCAAGCTTAACTCAGTCAAGATAAAAGGAAATTCTGACAGGCTGACAAAATGATCACTGTTATTACTAACCAGTCCATCAGAGAATACATAAAGCCTAACCTGGTTCTCTTACTGTATACTAGGCAACTTACAAAGTTTGCCACCCCCCCCATTACACAGTAAGTCTGTTGTTCAAAGTTGACACTGTACCTGTGACATCACTCGTGTGGGATTATTAATCCTGCTGAGGTTAATTAACCAGGGGAGGGTTTTATATGGGATCAAGGCCCAGGAAGATATTTCTATAACCCCTTAAACAGTCTCTTTTCTTCCAAAGTACCGATGTTATTAACCTTAGGAGTATGTTCTGGAACCTCGTACTGGTGTCTGGCACTATGATGTCATACCTCTGGAGCAGGACATATACGGAATGGCGTATTGCCATTAGAATGATTACTGTGTATGTATGGAAACGTTCAGTCTATGCGTGGGGGGGAGGCTGTGCTGAGTCTCGTAATATTTGATAAACTAACTGGGTGTATCTGGGCGGGGGGCTGGAAATGACAGCTGGGTAGCTGACAGTGAACCTGCTGGGGGCGGGAGGGGCACAACAGGCAGGAGCTCTGATCAATAATCAGGGATCCGTGTTTCCAAGGCGGAACAGATATGAGTCACTGGATTAAGGATCTGCAAAAGGAAATTAAAAAAATCATTAACATTTCAAAAGAAATCCTTATAAAAACAATAGACTACAATAGACTCTAAATGCAGTATATACACTGTATGATTGATAATTGAGGGTATTTTTACATCTGTTTTGTGTTTCTTAATATGCTGGAGGTTTTGTGTGTGACTCACAGGTTCCTAGGTCTCTGTATAAAAATTTACAAATGTTTGTGGATGTCCTGGGAAAAAATACATCCAGGCTTTTGTCATGAAGAGTTAGGAGACGTTTTCATTGTGGGAATACTGGTCAAGAAAAGGCAAATGGAAATGAGGAATTTTGGACCAAGGCGTAATTTGGTTTAATTCCTATGGCAACGGCCAGAGGGTGTTTATGGGCGGGATTTAAAACTTCAGTGCCCCCCAGTCCCACGGTTTTTGGAGCACATTTTGATCAGAACTCTCTGCACTCGTCAGGTGAACACTGATAAAGACATATTAGGGCTCAAGTTAAGCAACATGTGATTCTGCCCTCGAGGGTTGGAGCTGGGAATCCTGATTTTAAAGATTAAAGGCCAGTTCCTGCATTATGGGTGTGACATTTAAACTGAGACTGGCAAACAAAATGCCTCAGAGTGTGGACATGAGTGGAATATAGACAAATCTTCAAAATTCATATGTTAATTTACAGGTTAGAAATACATCACATTTGATCAGAGGTGGAAAGTTCAGGTCCAGAAAGTATAAATCCAGACCAAGATTTTGTTTCAACCAACCAAATGAGTACTCTGTCAATGTGACTCTTTATACTCAGCTGGTTGTTTGAAACAAAAACATGGTCCGGAGTTGTACTTTCTGAACCTGAACTTTCCACTTCTGCAATTTATCAGTGGTATGGATGTGATGTCAAGCACAGCTTTGCAAGGCAATACCCTAAAGTTTAAAAGACGCAGGTGAGCGACCACCCGCTACCCGACAGCGGCTCCTCTATACTCATGAAGCGTAACATGTGATGACATAAAAGTGACATCCCGTCAGATCCCATCAGGCGACCGGCTGACGGACTGGAATTGTATTGTATTGAATCCTGTTGTACCTAATGACCTGTATTTTGGTTTTCCTCGAGATGGGGGTGAGCTGGGAGGGTGTATGGGTGGTTGAAGAGGCCTGGCAGATGAAATTTAATGTAGATAAATGTAAGGTAATCCATGCAGAAATATAAAGTACAGATATTTTATGGGTTCTTCTGAAATAAAGGTAGCTGATTATGAGAAAGACCTTGGTGTGTATGTTGATGCTTCCATGTCCCACTCTCATCAATATGGGGAGGTAATTAAAATGACCAATAGGATGTTGGGTTACATCCCTAGGTGTGTGGAGTTTAAGTCAAGGGAGGTGATGCTAAGACTATACAATTCCTTGGTAAGACCCCACCAGTGTGCAGGTCACCTTACCTTAAAAAGGACATTGCTGCCTTAGAAAGGGTTCAACATGGGGCTACAAGAATGATTCCTGGTCTTAGAGGAATGTCTTAGGAGAGGTTAGCTGAGCTGAATCTGTTCAGCCTCGAGCAGAGGAGACTAAGGGAGGACATGATCCAGGTATATAAGATTCTAACAGGTCTGGATGCTGTTCAGCCAAATGGCTATTTCAATATTAGTTTAAATACAAGAACTCTTGGCCATAGGTGGAAGTGAGTGGGAGAACATTTTAAACAGGATTTGAGGAAGCACTTCTGTACCCAGCGTGTAGTTAGAGTATGGAATAGTCTCTCTGTTAGTATAGTTGAAGCTAAAGCCTTGGGTTCCTTTAAATCACAGCTAGATAAGATTTTAGTTACTTTAAGCTTTTAGTCGAATTCTCCCCAAACGAGCTTGATGGGCTGAATGGCCTCCTCTCATTTGTAAATATCTTATGTTCTTATGTTGAGATCTGAAATTTAAATATGAGTACATCCCCCTAAACACACACACACACACACACACACACACACCCATGTGAAGGGGCCTTGGCCAGTTTGAGTGATAAGAGTCTGCTGTTTGGGGCAATGGTGAGCTCGTGCAGAGCTAGATTCACTTATCTGGGGGTCATAGAGTGATGTCAGCATGGACACTCAGGTGTTCCCGATTTAACCATTCCATTTTTCCCAAGGCGGGGGGGGCCCTGATGTTTGCTGGGCCCTAGGCTATAGCCTAGCACTGCCTACGCATTAATCCGCCCCTGAGCTTGTGTGTATATAGGTTTATATGTATATGTAAGAGAAAATTTGGAAAACCCCAAAATGCCCCCCCCACCTGAAAAGGAGCTGTCTGTGTGATGTACCCTCTGCACTGTAAACATTGCACTGGCCTGATGAATAGTGTTTCTGCCGCACTGCAACTCTGGGCCAGTTTTACAACAACGGGTAGGAGTTCGGCGGAGGAATTAACGACAGGGTTCCTGCTGATCCATCTGGTGCCGGATCCGCTTTTAAAAGCATCCATAAAATGTATCCGTAATGCCTCAGCCCCCGTGTGGCGTCTCCTGATTGGATCCCGCGGCTCGTGGCCAATAAACAGCAGCATAATTATGAGTGTTAGCAACTCCATTTAGCCGTGTGGCAGCTAGGAAGACCCGGGGGAACCGGAGGACGCAGGAAGCCATCGGCGATCCAAATGGCTCCGCTCACCCTCCAGAAAACGCAGATTCTCGGTCTTCACATTAAAACCCAGTCCTTTCCTCAGACACTCCGTATCTGGGTTTGGAACGCTTTACCGTAATGGTAAATGGTTTACCGCTTGACCGTGGTCACATGGTCACAGATTTTAGTTTCGGGAAAACGGCTCTATTGTTCTGCAAAAAAATAGTTTTGATGCCCTCAATCCCTCATTCAGAGTTTAAGTGGGTGAAAGGTCATGGGGGGGGGGGTCACTCTGGATAAATGTTAATTAGACGCTGGCCGCTTGTTGTTCTTGGCCCACATAAACACAGCAAGCAAACAGTCAAACAAACAGGCACAACCGAGCTGCTCAATTTACAGCCTCAGCGGGCTTGCTCAGAGCCGGGGGGGGGGGTTGGGGGAGTTGGCTACAGAGATTATGTAATGGCAGGGTGATGTAACAGTGCAATCCACACAGCTGTGGATGGGTAGCAGCCACACGAGCAGCCTCCATTAACCTGACCCCCCCTCCTCCTCCCAGGCAGCAGCCACTCAAGCGGCCTCCATTAACCCCCCAACCCCCCCAGTAGGTGCCGGCTCCCTGCGATCACTGTCACTGCTGTGCTGCTGCTGTGGATGGACCGCTTGCCCTAATCCTACCTAATACTACAGCAGACCAGTAAATCCAGTAAATCCAGTAAGCCTGCTCTCTTCAGCCACACAGGGCTGTGCTCCCAGGAGTACTCAGCAGAGGTCAGAGGTCAAATCGCAGTGTTCCAAGATTGGTTCAGGATAATCATGGGGTGGTGGAGGAATACTGGGTAATTGAATACTTTGCCCCTCCCCATGTTCACCAAGATCATCTCCAGACTATAGCAGAGCGCTGGAAGTTTATTAATCTATACAAGTATTATGGTCTGTCCACATCTAAACCCTGCAGGCCCTGGCTCCTGTCACAGAGCTTTCAGTTAAGTGACAGCCCCCCCACCCACGCAGATCACTGTCCCGCATGATCCTGACGGCCTGGTACAAGGCGGCGCACTAGAGGTATCAGTTGACCAGGCAGCCAGCTGGCTCAGCAGGTGGCCTGGAGGTCACCTAATTAGAGCTTGAAATAGAGCTAATCTTATTCGGGGACATGGCTGTTGAACCCTTATGTAAATGCTCATGCAAATTCAGATGGATTAAATGTAACAAAAAAAAATTATTTCAAATATCACTATCACTGTTCATAAGTAGTGAGAGTAGTTCCTCCTGACAGAAAATGTTGATGATTTGTCTGTATATGGAAATATTAAAATCTAGAATTATTTAATCTGGAATCTGATTGGTCCTGCTGCGTTGCCCCTCCCCCCTGGTGTCACCATTGATCAGTGTCCTGGCAGCCCAGTCAGCTGAGCGTTACATAACTCCACCCCAAGCATATCATTTATATAAGACTCTTCCAGATGACCTGTCTCCGGGCCCTGCCTCCCACGGCCATCCTGCAGCTTAATGTGGCTCAGTGAGGGTTGCTGGATGTCCTCAGGGCAGCCACGGGGAGATGTCTGCCCAACGGAGGGTGGGCGGGTGGGGGAATGAGCCAAATTGGCTGAATGTTCTCCTCTCATTTGCAGCACCTATGTCCTCACTTCTGAAATCCGTCTTTGTTTGGAGTATTGCCTCATGACCCTTGACCCTGACCAGGATAAGTGGTTAGAGAATGGTTGGATGGATGGATTTTACATATACCTGTACACATACTAGTGTTTCTCAACCCAGTCCTCAGGGACCCACAGACAGTCCACATTTTGCTCCCTCCCAGGTCCCAGCACACCTGAACAGTCAACAATCAAGAACAGTAAATACCCAGTACAGATCTGAATGAATTACATTTATGTAGCGCTTTTCAAGATACCCAAAGCACTTTTTTTGGGAAGGTTGTCCATCTCCACCCCATCTTCCCCTCGATGCCGTGGCTTTTTGGTCAGTCCTTCCACCCCTTACCTGCTCCTCCATCAGTCATTTCCTAATCTGCTGTACAGCTTCTGTCTACCTAACCTGACCCACCTTCTATGCGATATGAAATGAAATGAAACTGCCGTTGGTATGAGTCCGGGGTGCCACCCTGATCCTGGAGCGCCGGTATCCTGCAGGTTTTCCATCCTCCCTGGTGTCTGATGAACCACACCTGATCTCCGGCAGATAGTGACTCATCAGGTAGGAAGGGAAACCTGCTGGCTACCGGCACTCCAGAATCACAGTTGCCTACCCCTGGTTTAGGTACATTGGAATATGTTAGTTTTCAAATACATGCTCATATAGTGATGAGAGAGAAACTGTCCCATAGCATATTTTGTGGGCTTACAGGCCTCGCTCAAGGGTTTAACAGGAATGCGACAACATGTCATTCAAATTGATGTTCTGATCACTGGCACGGAGCCAGACACCGCTAACACTTAGCATAATGATACCCTCTTTTCGGGCTAGCAATGCACTGCCTTTCTTTGGCCGTGTAGACGCTCAGGGCCAGAGGTTGAGTAACTTTTCTACTTTTATTGTGCAGGTAAATCTCACCTGGCCATCGTGCAACGGGTCAACAATGAAGGCGAAGGGGACCCTTTCTACGAGGTGATGGGAATCGTCACCCTGGAGGACGTCATCGAGGAGATCATCAAATCCGAGATCTTGGACGAGACGGACCTGTACAGTACGTGGCATGCTTTTCAGTATATAATGGCCCGTCATGTTCCTTAGAGTCATACATCATTAAACCCCATAGCTATTAGCTCTGTATACACAGAACTGGAGTCAGTATCGATGGACTGTTTTGTATTGACAGACTGATATGAATCATTGTGCCATTACAGCCCTACCAAGCCATTCAATATACAGCCTGGCTTAGTACTATCAGCACTGGTTAACTAACCATAACTAGTACATCTGAAACCAGCTACTCCCCTCCTTAGCAAGCACACTGTGGCTCTGGACTGGCCTTCCGTAAATCTGATTGTATAGTTTTATACCGTGATTTTGTGTATAGCTCTTCCGTTTTACTGTGTGCACAGTTTCTCCCTGTGAAGCTGTAACTCTGGATATCTAATTTCCTGGAGATACACCCCCCCCAGGTCATGTTGTAATTAAATCTTATATAGTTTTTCCAATAACTATTCTCTATCCTCTGCACTGTAACCGAGTTCATTACATCTGGGGCCACATCAGTGAGCAGCGAACGAACCAAAAGGCGATAGTGACAGCGTGTCCACCGTGAGGTTAAACGCGGCTCTGCCGGTGCTGCGAGATTTGCCGTATGCCCCGCCCGCCCACTCCAGATGATTCCGGCTCGCCCGAAGTGGCCTTCGATGAGCACTAGATTAACATCCCCCTTTGACCCCTTCCCAAAGAGGGAGTCTCATTTTCGCGGGGGTAGAGAAGTCCCCCCGGCGCCTTGACGCCTATAAATCACGGTGTTAATGAGCTTCTCATGAGCCTGCAGCCTTCCTTCCCTCGCAGCCGACAACCGAACCAAGCGGAGAGTGTCACACCACGAGAGGAAGCAACAGGACTTCTCCATATTCAAGCTGTCAGAAAATGAGATGAAGGTGAAGATCTCCCCACAACTCCTGCTGGCCACCCACCGCTTTCTGTCCACAGGTAGGGGCTTCCAGGGGCCCACTTGACCTTTCCTAGCTCCAAGGATGTCATGTGACCCTCCCTGGCCACTGTAAAGACAGTTCAGAAGTAGGGCTGGGCAATTAATTATTCAAAACTGACATTCATAACCGCAAATCAACATAATTTTGCCCATCCCTGTTACTTCGGGTTTTTTTAAATTCTGTTAATACTTGGAGAAAAAAAAACATTCCTCAGTGTGTGTCCATGCACTGTCCCCTTAAAAACATACTACCGCGTGTGTTGGCATGTGACTCCGCCCCATCCAATCGGCGACAAGGAAGCAGCATGGAGGAGAACTCAAACACCAATCAGCTTGTACCAAAGGAAGATGCCGTGTTTGTCGTTTGGACACATTGTAGCTTTAGCGAACACGACACCAAACAAAAAGAGGTCAGATGTAAACACTGCGGATAAACAGTTTGCGCTACCTGAGGTAATACCACCAATCGCTTTCAACACTTGCAATATTTAAAATACAGCGGAAACCACTTATAGTGACCAACTGCTTATATGGATCAAAAAGCTTGGGACGGAATCATTATAATAAATATACAAATGTCAATTACATGATAATCTTCCTGAGATATAAAGAAAAAGAAGATAATTGGTTATAATGATCATCTGCTTATAGTGGTCAGTGTCACCCAGACAGACGTGATCCCAATAAGCGGCTTGTTTGCAGTAAATGCGAACTATTTATTTTCTACTTCTTAGGGAACTTGCTTTTTACATTAAAACTGAAATGTAACCCTTTCCATAAAACGTTTTAATTCAAGTGATTTGTGCTTTGATTTCAGTTTTCGAAATATTCAATGAATAGCCATAAATGGTTCATCTGGGTGTGTTTCCTTCAATGATTTTAAAATCTTAAAGATATACAGTCTTTTATTAGAAAAAACATCCCAGCTTTAATAGTTATTAATAGAGCATATTTACAGTACAAACCTTGTCAATGAAATATGAGGGCAAAAAAACAAGCAACAAAAACAAAATAATTGTTCATTAATCATAATCGAGGTAAAATGTTCAATTATTCGTAATATTGATATGAGGTCATATTGCCCAGCCCTATTCAGAAGTAACTTAGGGTGTTTCTTAATATCAAGAACACAAACATCGAACTTGTGGTCTTAGCAAGACCTGTCTTGCAAACTTGCCTCCCAAGAACGAACTTGGGGGCGCAGTGAATCATAGTGAGGATGCAACTAGTGCATCCCTGATATTTGGGGCAAGGCAAGAACGACACCCGGGGATTTTTACTGTCCTCTGTACTTTTGTTCTTGAGTATTGGAACTGGTCTTCGGCAATGGAAGATGACGTAAAATGGGTACGAGAAAACACAAGTACGGTCAAGTATGCATATGGAGAAACACCCTTAACCTTTCCTGGACTCCCAGGAAGTCACATTATCTGTGCTGCAAACTGAAAGCTGGTTCCAGGGGTCCCGATATTCCATCTGTGGACGGGGCTTAATCTAATATAAAAGGTCATTTGAAAAATCAGAGACTGTGCAGCTTCATTAGTGTCAGCCAGTCAGTTATTAATGCCCCAGGAAGGTTTATTATACACTGAAATAAAAAGCTGATTTAATCAACCGCTATAGAGCCATAAAACCAAAGTCCAGTACTGTAGCGATGGCCGCCTCAGTGTCTCCCCCGATGGCTGCAATGGGGCATTGCCCCGTCTCTTTGCTCTACTGTGTTACAGAGGTGGAGCCCTTTAAGGTCGCCTACCTGTCTGAGAAGATCCTTCTGCGTCTGCTGAAGCACCCCAGTGTGGTGCAAGAGCTCAAGTTCGATGAGAAGAACAAACGTGCGGCGCAGCATTTCCTGTTTCAGCGCAACAAGCCCGTGGACTACTTCATTCTAGTACTACAGGTATGGAGGCAACGCCCCATTCACTGGCCCCACCCCTAGCCACACCCATAGCCCACCCCATTCACACCCATAGCCCGCCCCTAGTCACACCCATAGCCCACCCCATGCACACCCATAGCCTACTCCTTTCACACCCATAGCCCGCCTTTAGCCACACCCATAGCCCGCCCCATTCACACCCATAGCCTGCCCCTAGCCACACCCATAGCCCACCCCATTCACACCCATAGCCCGCCCCTAGTCACACCCATAGCCCACCCCATGCA
>JAAGVU020000041.1:3645214-3659872 GCA_011763525.2 Mormyrus iriodes
TGTAAAGATGGTGGAGGAGGGATAATGGTATGGGGGTGTTTTTCAGGGGTTGGGCTAGGCCCCTTAGTTCCAGTGAACAGAACTCTTAATATATTTTGGACTATTCTATGTTTCCAACTCTGTGGGAACAGTTTGAGGAAGGCCCTTTTCTGTTTCAGCATGAAAGCAAGGTTCATAAAGACATGGTTGGGTGAGTTTGGTGTGGAAGAACTTGACTGATCCATACAAAGTCCTGACCTCAGCCCCATCAAACCCCTTTTGGATGAACTAGAAAAGAGACTGCGAGCCAGACCTTCACATCCAACATCAGGGCCTGACCTCACAAAAGCTCTTCTGCATGAATGGGCATAAATTCCCACAGACTCACTCCATAATCTTGTGGAAAGCCTTCCCAGAAGAGTGACAGCTGTTATAGCGGCAAAGGGGGGACTGACTCCATATGAATGTAGAATGTGATGCCATAAAAGGTCCTGTAGGTATAATAGCCATGTGTCCCAATACTTTAGTCCTTAGGGGCTGAACACTGCTGATTTCCCAGCTTTCCTTGCATGTGAACCATGTGTGAAGCCTCTGTCCAATCAGAATCAATAATTATTAAACTAACTACCTGGGAGAACTGAAAATAAGGCTTGGATTTGAAGAGCCCTGATATAGTGTATTTCATTAATCAAGAAGTTCGTTTACACATTCCCAGAATGCAGTTTGTTTGGCCAAACATTTGTCTTTAAAGGTTTTATTGCAGTGAAGAAGCCAGGGAGAATCCCAGCTATGAGTTAAAGGGGGGAAGACTTACATAATCACATTCACACCAAGCCAAAGCAAGCTGGGGATTCCAACACAGGTCCTGCTCAGCCACAAACAGCAACCCCTTTGTTTCACTCCTTTTTTTCCACTGGCTACCCCCCATTTAAGGTCTCTTGTGGGGGGTGCTTCATTTCAGGGTCACATGCAATTCAGTCACGTGACACCAGCGCTCCACCCCTTTCATTCCACACCCACCTTTTAGTTGCTGAAATGGGACATACACAGAGGCTCTCTGATATGGCTTCAGAAAAATAACTGAACTAGCACAACATATTTGAGTTATTTTCATGGCTCAGGCAAATTAAAGCTGATGGCAAAAAAAAGTTTTGAAAATTGTCTCACACAGATGATAGACAGTAATGACATCACACGGGGCACAAAAAAAACGCCTGACAAATCAGTGCTGACTGTTATAATTTGTTTCTGAATCTATCCACTTTTGTTTATTGCAACATACTACAGCATGGCATTGTGATACACAGAAGCCAGTTCATGCACAGGAACATACATGACGAACGTGTGTCTTACTTCGGAGGTCGTACAGGGAGAGGCGGCACACAGCGAAGAAGCACTGGATGAAACCAATAACTGAAATAACATTCAAACAACATCTGTTGGAACTACTTTATCCAGCATCCTTTGTGACCCTGCACCACAGGTCAGGTCAGGGTCACTAACTGAGACTCTGGGTAATGTAGTCAGGCAGTGATATCCTTTTATACGCAGTATAACCTCACATACGTTAAAAATAAATAGTTCGGTACTTCCACATTACTGTCATGTCTGGGATCCCAGAAACCATACATACGCAATATAACATGTAAAACCGTGGCTAAATAAGACTGCAGGCTGAATTTCTTTATTGTATAATGTTTGGAAAATGTCTTTTTTGCAGACTTAACATAGAAATTGAGAAAACACAGCAATTCCTGCATCATATCAGTCAGGCAGTTTGTCTCAGTGCCATACTTTCATGTACTGACTTTCACACAATTAATCTTAGTCGCTGAACCTATAGGCCACTTCCAATGCGTTAAATGGCCAAGAATTTGAGTATTTAAACAATGCATAATGTTGGTAAGCAAGTAAAAAATTAAATTACCAGGGATAAAATTACTTTGGAAGCATTCTCACTGCAATGTTATTCAGCGTCACTAAGTGTGCGTGACTATGACATCATGCGTTTCCATGGTAACTCGCCATGCTTTATTCTTCATGAATGTGGGAAAAGGATTCTTCCGCCCCATTTGAAAGCTGGAGAATTATACATCAGGTCACTCCTCCGGCTCTTAGGAAAAGCAGCGCCAGCCACAGTGGGCCAGTTTACAGAACATTGCCTAGCAACCGAATGCCATTGAAAATGACATTGTTCCCCCAACCCCCTCTGTGAATGAAGGTACGCAGAAGCCCTGAATTAAAAAAAAAAGAAAAACACTTACTGCATCGAACCCAGAAGACTGGCAAGACGCATACACTCACAAAAACATCACATACTGACTAAAATCTGTCTGAATTCTCTTCCTCCCATACCCAGTAATGATCTGAAATGTCTTGTACTTCATGAGTTGATCTCTCCCATGTTCTTTGTCCACCGAGTGCATGATAACAAAAGCTGGGATAGGAAGTACTAGGGGGAGCGGGGGACTGGTGCAGAGGAGAGGCCCCTCCTACTGGATCTTGGTGACAGCCTCGTGGATGGACTCAGCCACGTAGTCGATGTTCTTGCTGGTCAGGCCGCACATGTTGATGCGGCCACTTGCCATCAGGTAGATGTGTTTCTCCTTAATCAGGAACTCGACCTGCTTGGCTGTAGGGAGCAGAGGGAGTGAAGATGGCTGGTAAGAAGCTGGAGAATGAGGCGGGTAACCCGATCAGCAGGGGTGGGGCCTTGATGACATCAGCACAGACGCTCAGGTGCCTGTTCCTGAGGTGGGGCAGGGCCTTGACATTTGTTGGAACTGTAGGCTATAGCCTGTTAGGCACTGATCATGAACAACCTTAGGAAAATATCTGGATTTATGAACCTAGATATAAGTATTAATATGTATGTGGCAGTTTTAACGTTGGTTCAACTTAAATACATCAAGTACATGCACTCCTAGCTGAGCATGCTGTTCACATGTTCTCTACACGATAATGAAAGGTTGCTGGTTCGAATCCCTGACCAGCAAGGTACCACTGAGGTACCCTGAGTGAGGTACCGTGCCCATGCACTGCTCCCTGAGCGCTGAATTAGCTACCCACTGCTGTGTCACATATGGGTTAAATATAGAGGACACATTTCATTGTTGTGTTCTGTAGTATGTCAACAATGACAAATCACTTTCACATGCTCATAGTGTGTGAATGCGTGCAAATACCAGGCGACTTACTGACATCCCACCCAACGTGTACCCTGTCCTGTGGTGCGTTATTAAAAAGGCATGAATGTGAGCGATGTTTTAGTAGCGCTGTTACCACGGTGACGTCTGGGACGTACGGTTGAGGCCGGTGAAGCTGAACATGCCAATCTGTTGGGTGATGTGCTCCCAGGTGCCAGGTGTCCCCAGCGCCTGCAGCTTGGCCTTCAGCTGAGCTCTCATCAGCAGCACCCTGTCCGCCATGGTCTTCACGTTGCCCTTCCTGTGGAGACACACAGCAGTTTCCTACAGGCATTTTATCATTCTCGCATCATCTTACAATGTACAAATAAAGCTCTCTTTCAACTGGAGGGAGGGAATAATAAAGACCAAATAGCAGAACTGCTTGTAGGACTTTTTAACCCTACAATAGATACAGACAGTCCCTGGGTTAAGAACATCCAACCTATGGGCAGCTCGTACTTATGAATGGACTGCCACAAAACCTATTATATTAAAAATTGAAGTTAAATACAATGGTTCGTATTTAAGAATGCACTCAATACTGTATGATGGTTCTGAAAACATGGCACGGCTTCAATGATTCGTCGGTTCGAGAAACAGTACGGTATGTAGTTGCCTTTATTAATATTGTATTATTATTATATACTGTATTATTTTTGTTCTGTCTCACCCACAAATTCTACTTAAAGACAGACCTAGGGAATGGATCTTGCTAGTAAGCTGAAGACTGCCACACCTGACAAACCCCCCCCCCCCATCAATCCCAAAGGCACTAAGCAATACCATCAATCAGGTCTCATAATCCAAATGGTTTACAAGTGGGTATTCGCACATTGTGCAGAGAGTACTGTTGGACCACTGCACTCTTACAACAAGAGTGCCCCCGTGTGGAACTTAAGCAGAATGACCTGGAATGGGCCGTACCATTCCTCAAACAGTTCCGGCGTGGTCAACGTGACGGCGACTAGCCGGGCACCCTGCGAGGGGGGGTTGGACCAAGCGGTCCTGACGATCTTCTCCATCTGGGACAGGACACGGGCCAGGTTTTCGCCATCGTTGGCCACAACAGTGAGGTTCCCCACTCTCTCATCTAAATGAGGAAGATCCAGCTTTCAGACAGAAATGGTGAAATTTTGAGGCTTGACAGTTGATGCAACTATGGTTTACAAAAGAGTAAAATAGTTGCATGACCTTTGAGGCTTGTAATGGATACTTCCATCCCACCCAAATAACTGCAAATGTCGTCCGTTTTGAAAATTAGTATAAATGGAGTGAAATGCGATGAATTTTGGTCTGATTAGCATGACCAATAAACCAGTTGTGTTTTTATTTCTCAAGAAAGATCGCTTTCAAAAAAAGTTGCTGAATATCCAGATCTTAATCAGTCTCCAGCACGTTCTCCTCGGAGATACTCACTGTACAGTCCAAAGTTCTTGGAGAAGGACTGAGCACAGAACATCTCAAAGCCCTGGGAGACAAAGAAGCGCACGGCCCAGGCATCCTTCTCCAGGTTCCCAGAGGCGAAGCCCTGGTACGCGGAGTCGAAGAAGGGGAACAGGCTCCTCCTCTGGGGAGAGAAATGAGAAGCGAAGGTCGGATGGCAGGGTAGAAGCTGGACGTGCTATGAAAAGGCTCGGAAAAACAGCTGCTTCGGTTAAATATTTAGTATCATGAATTGCCAGAAGCATAAAATATAATCATATTCTTTTGGTCAAACATATGTGCCAAGCACTGATTGAAGAGAACAACATGATTTGGCAGGACGAGCTTGATAATTGTGAGCTCTGGAACAAAATCAGGATACGCTGACAGGAGCCTGACGCTACATGCATCCCATCATAGCTCAGCCTCCCCACACCACCGCACCTTCATGACATCTGCGATCTGCATCCACTGCTCCTGGGTGGGGTCAGTGCCGGTCGGGTTGTGGGCGCAGGCGTGCAGCAAAATGATGGAGTGTTCCGGAGCATTCTGCGAGGGATGGGGGGGGGGGGCCATCAGACACAGAAGAGACCCAAATCACATTCATCTGAAGAGACCATGAACCACCAATCAGGAATATAAAACTACAGTATCTAGACTTAAATCCAGACAAGATAAGAATCCACAAATGGGAGGCAAAGGACAGGGATGGGAGAGACAAAGACCATAGGGGCATCAAGGAGTTATGCCTGATCATTCCAGTTCAGGCCAAACTAGCCTGAGTTTTCAAGGCAACCCAAGGCAATGTCGGCAAAGTGCAAGACAAAACTGAATGAGGAAGGAACAGGCCATTAGATTCTGTTCTGCAAGCCAGCAGAAAGAATACGAAAAAAAAAACAGGATGAGAAGTAGCTATCGGCATGGAGGGACCATCCATCCACAGACCTCCAGCCCTGTAACCCAGCAGCCAGCCTCACCTCCAGGTCAGCCAGGAAGCCGGCCAAAGCCAGCCCACGTTTCTCGGGGTCCCAGTACTTGTACGTCCGGATGTCCTGGAATCCGGCATCGGTGAACACACCATTGTGGTTCTCTGGGATGGGGGGGGACATCAGTAAGAAGCACCCCACCTACCAGCTACGGGATTTCTGATTCCCCATGACCTCGGTTCGGTTCCCACACAGCTACATGCAAGAGAGTATTTTGGTAAGATAGAGAACCTCAAGCGCTTAAATGCAGACCCTATCACATGCAGTGCTGTGATTGGCTGGTTTAAAGTATTTTTCCACTGTTTCTCAGCAGGTCCCCAAGTAAAGAGTCCACAATTACTGCCCATGACCTAGCTCAATGTCCTACAATGCTAAAGCTACCTGGATTGCAGCTAATACACCCCCCACTCACCCCAGGTTGGCGTCGATACATAGACAGGTGTGGCTGTGTTGTTGTTCCCATTGTACCAGCGCCGAAGAAACTCTGCTCCGACCTTCAGTGCCCCAGTGCCTCCCAGACACTGCACACCTCCAACCTGTGTGACACGCATTACATACAATACAATACTATAAACATCCATGTCAACCTGACCACAAAAAAGCTGTAACCATTGTGTTGAGTTTTACCCTGTGCAAGATCTTGCAGCATGTGGGTGGATCAAAACTTACACTGAAACAATCTTCTCTAAAAATTATAAATCCTTGATTTCCAAGGACATTGTGACTGAAGTCCTGCTTCATCTTTGGTGTCATTGGAGACCTACCCGTTTCTCTTTGATGGCAGGGCTATCCTCCCCTAAAGCAATTTTGGATGCACTAGAACGAAACTCTGGCAGCCCCAGGATGGGCAGGTACTCGTGATTGAGGCTCTGATCCTCCACAATCATCTTCTCTACCTTCTTCACCACAGGCAGCACCCACGGCTGGCAGTCATCTGTCCTGTATGCTGGAGAGGCAGGAGCAAAGCGTGACCCTGGTATAAGACTGCATTTTAGGACCAACATGTGACTTTTGCAATTATTAATTTAGCAGAGGCTTTTGTCCAAAACAACGTACAATTGAAAAAGTGACCTTCGCATCACGGCCGTAGAGTCCTAAACTGCTGAGTTACACACTACCCAAGTTTTATTTCATATGGTGTAATAAAGGGTAACCAATTACCTTCAGTTCACAAGTTCACAGACACACCCTCTAATGGCTACTGTATGCATAACAAGTCTCCACACCACTGTAGAAGCAACAGAGTCTGAAAGGGCAGTCATCGGTGTCCGATTACTCATGCTCGCACTACACCCAACACGACAGCCATGGTTTGCCCAACAGCTTCCTCAGTGGAGCCCAAGGTCACTTTGAAACATTACCAGTTCATGAGTACTACAGGGAGAATGGGGATCACACTCCCTCTGGCATACTGCCATCAGACTTATTGTTATTAGCGGGGGAAGAGCCTGTCAGGAGGGATGGGCAGGGAGGAATGAAGGACAGAGTAAAACATGAGAGAGGAAACAAGACAGGCAGTTAGAAATGCTTGAAGGTGAAAGACCCTTTCCCCTCCTCGATGCCTGCACCGGTCTGCCATGAGGCCGCAAAGACATTTGCTCATCAACCTTCTCCTTGCCCGGCTAATGCTTAAATACAGCTAGAGGTTTCCTACCAAGGCATTTCAAGTTATTCACAACGCTAAGGGTTCCTCCTTGCCTTGCAGACCATTGCTGTTCAAGGAACGTCACTGTGAGCCAGTGGTAGACAGATACACAGCAGCCCTGAGCAAGTGTGGACGGGGTGGGATTGCTGAGAGTCCCAAACCACCATGTTACCTGGGTGGCACGGAGGGGCCACATTCCTCAGAGATCTCACAGACATCAACCCTACCACTTCCCAGACCGGCACGACAGAAGACATTGCTGGGCCACACAAGCAGCAAGTAGACTTCATAACCTTCCTAAGCCACCACCAGGCTGGCGGTGTGGTGCAGGGCAGACCTCTCCATGTCCGTCTCATCCACTAGTATCTGTACTGATAATGGGAGCAGAAACGTTTCAAGCAGCCAGATAAAGCCCTTTGTTAAATAGGACTACCAGGCACTCAAAATAAAGAGAAGAAAGCAGAAAAAAATACTTAAAAACGCATAGCATCGGTATAAAACATTCCTCGGGTAATTAGACTCCGCGACAGATGTCGCTTTTGCACAGGATGCACACTTGCATGGACACCCATACAAATAACAGAAATACAGCCTGACAAGCAGAGAACCGCACCAGAAAGCAAAGCGCTTCGGCGATGCCCCTTTCAGACACACTGACAGATTCCTGAAACCCATCTGCGTTTCTGTTATATGTTATATATGGCATATATATATGGCACATATATATGGCACATATATATGTGTGTGTGTGTGTTATATTTCTGCACATTGCACGGTCTGATTCCGGTCCAGTCACGCCGAAAGGTGACATAACCAGTTCGTGCAATGAAATTCCAAATCCGATGTCTGGATTCTCAGAACCAGGCGAAACGATACTTCAGCATCTAATCCGATCATTAATGCTTTAAAAAAATATATTTCTCACCTCCTACACCCAGGTTGACCTTCCTCGGGTCGGTGTCCTCCCGAAAGTCGGCTGTGAGCTTGAACACAGCCACGGGTGCGGCTTGCGGCACTTCGCTAAACACCGACATAGCAGTACGTGCGGAGCTAGAAGATCAGGTGCGGCGGGTCGTTTACAGGCAACCGACGCGGTCTTCGGCGGCAACAGGACGGGCGACTTTCACCTTCAGCTGGAGGCTCAGGAGAAACGGGCGGACGCACGCTGGCCAATGAGCGCCGCGCCGCGCCGCCGGCCCGCCCTCGGACGAACCAATCACAGGGCGGCTTGTAAAAGGTCAAGGGCCGGTGTTGACAAGGCCGTGGGTACAAACTTCGACGTCAATGGTAAGATTGACAGGCGTCCTAACCAATGAGCGCCGTGCGTGGAGCCGCGTGTTTTACGTGGAAAGTCGATTTCTGCAAAATCGGATGAATTAATGACAATTCGAGTTAATAAATTACATTATCTATCTATCTATCTATCTATCTATCTGACTGCCTGTCTATCTGCTTATTTAGATTAATATTAATGTTTTTAATAATGGTTAATAATTATTTTATTTATTGTTTTTATTATAATTCTGTTGATGCATGAACATGTGGTGCTTAATACCTAAGATATTTTATTTTAGATCCGTGATATTTCACTATTATACAAATACAAAAAGAAACCATTAGGAACAATCAACGTCAAAGACTTTAACACGCCATAATTGTTTTTTTTTTCTTCGATACGTTTAACTTTAATTATAATATCTGATAACCGTATCCATGGCTCTAAAAGTTGCATAACCGCTTTGTGAAGTTGAAGGAATTTATTGTTCCACCACAAGGGGGCAGTCAACACCCGGGATTTGAGTTTTCTATCTTTATTTTATTGTGTCTAAAGTATCGCGTCTAAAATCACTCTGAATTTCCTCCCAACCACACACACACATCTTATCGGAGGATTAAAGGGCCTGAAGATATGAAACAATAATGTCTCTGTCAACAGTACGTCACCTTTCTCAGATTAGACGCACATTACAGAAACAGGGCTGTAGATCAAAATGTGGTCTTAGACATGTGCCGTTTGTAGGTCTTCTTCGGTGAGCTAAACAGTCTGTCAGGTCTCATGTTTCTTTGAAGCTCCACTCAAAAAGTTAAACAAATAAAAAAAAATACAAAGCAGAACGTGTGGGAGCTTCCACACGCATCGGAAAGGGGACATTATTGCCGCGCACAGGATCAGGCCACCCTCCAGTTCCCTTTTCCTCAGACTCCGCGTAAACACGCTGGCATTTCAGCCTCTCCCTTTCTCTCTTCCTTTTCTCCCGTCCGACACGTAAAGTGGTTGATAAATTAAGGCTCCTCAGGTTCGTATGCTTTCCTCGCTGCCCCACGCACCACCCATAGAGTGACGATGCCATCCGGGTAAGCTCTCATCGCACAGTCACGTGAGCAGGGCGATTTTCTCCTCTGTTTCGCAGCTCTTTTTCCCCCTTAAGTGGCTGTGGATTTGCACCTGTGTTGGATTTCAAAGGGGAAGCAGATAATGCAGCAGCTCGGTGGAGATTGACTCAATTTGTCAGACGCAGCACAGTCTTGTCTGCAGGCTTCGGTGTCCCCCGGGCCCTGCGATCATGGCAGGTTTCCCCCTCGCTCTTCTGGGCCGTCATTCTCACTTTAATTGCCATGTTCGCTTCAGCGACTCTTTTGTCCAGTGCGACTTCATTAGGTTGCCATTTATCTGTCTCTGTTATGTGTTCTCTCATGTCCCGAAGCTGTCTGGTGCCTCTGGCGAAGCTTAAACCTACAACCTCTCGTTGCAGTTCCCCCCCCCTTGCAGCCCTAAGACATATGACCCCCCCCCCCCATTCTGTCCCACCATGCCACCCTCAGACAGTGACTCTGGTGGCCATGTCATTTCTGTATCCTCAGATTTTCTGTGAAATTCTGATGCCACTTAAATCATTGCTCTGATCTTCACTGCTTCCACTCATTCAATCAAAATTAACATTTAAGTTTTACATGCTGTTACACCCAACATTGTTTCTCTATAGTACTGAGTGTCTGATACTCTTCTAATGGCAGTCTGTGGATGCTGAACGCAAGAGAAACAAAATTAATTTCTGGTAATATAGAAATTCAATGTTTGCATGACACAAGAATGTTTTTTTCTCTACATATGCTGAGGTGCTTTGGTCAGATGCCAACATTACATGCATTCAAAGCCAGTATAACTGTAAAACATCCATTTCCAGATTCTGCCCAGCCAATATAAGTTTTAATATATCTGACAGGAGGAGCTGAACCAGGGACGGTGTTTTGTTTTCAGGTCGCCTAAGCAAAACCTGCATGAAAGCATGCATCAGTTCATCTGTGGCCGCTTCCTGCGGGCTAATGCCAAACAGCTCGTTTTTCAGCCAATCATCTGCCGCAGTATCGCATTTCCCACATGCAGTGGAGATGTGATGCGCTGAAAAGGGGCCCCCACCATTTCTGTCATGTCAAAAAGTTACATCATAATCGAGCACCATAAGAATGAAGGTTTGGCTCTCCTGACCGGGCTACAGGGAGGGTGTTAAATTCCATAAAATCCTTGGTTTTATTTTTGCTGAGATGCATCAACCAGACAATTCTGGGGAAGTTCAGCAATGGCCTCCTGGCTGTGTAGTTCATCTGCCCCAAGAGACAGTGCCACACACTGTACTACCTTACAAAGGCAAAAACATAGTAACTACACCAATACTGAAACTGAGAAAAATGTGGGTTTTGCTTTGATTTTACTGTGGACTTTCTAGTCACTGTCATTTTCACACTGTTGTCTTTCAAACTGAACACAGCTGAACTAAAACATTTTGCCACGAGATGAAACAGAGCCTAAGGGACCCTATTTTGGCCATACTTAATTTATTTGAAATATGCCATTACTGTGTTTGGTAGGGCAGTGCAGCCGCCCATGTTACCAGCGCTTGTCAAACGGGTTAGGCTGCTTTGCCAGGCTTTATCTCTCTCGACCAGATCATCCCAGGGTTCAAGGCCTGAAACATGCATGATCATCATGTCCTGATCTGTTGCCCCAGGTAAGGAACTCCTTAAACAGCCAGGAGTCGCCTTCACCGGTCAAAAAGCACCCCCCACACCCCAATGCCCCTCCCCACATGGGCCCCCATCCCTGCCCATGTGTGTCATGTACAGTGTGTGTTTTCATTCCTGACAGCCGAGGAGAGAGGAAGCTCCCTGACCTGTAAGCCCTGCATTTATGGGATTTACGAGCTCACAGAGCAGAACTCGGGGCCCAAACAGGAGGGGCCTTCATGCCTGGGGGGGAAGGATGGGGGGTGCTGTCAAAGCTGCCTGCAGACTAGATATTGCCCAGGTCTGTGAGTGACCGTTCGTCAGCATAAACGCTCACACTCCAGCCACCCCCCACTCTGGACCCCCCCAGGCCACCATGCCTCGAGAAGGCAGGGCCGCCCCGTGGCGTTTGTGGACGCAATCCCAGCATGCAGCATCTTGCCCAGGTGACACCGGGGGCTCCATTCCGCCAGCATGCAGCAGAGTCCTGAAGCTACTGTGCTGATACTGTAGTTACATGACGAAGGTCAGATGGGGGGTGAAGGGGGGTGCTGAGACAACGTGAAGCCAGTAGACTGGAGCCCGACCCAAAATACTATGGGTCGTACAGAGCCCATTTTCTCAATCAGCAGACCCTCACTGATGGCTTTTAACTGAGACACATTCACATTTCTACCTCCCACCCAGGGCAGACCTGGGCTTGACTGGACATAAATCAACGACTTTTTTAACCGTGGAACGAAACTGACATTCCCCCGGACTCAAGGGGCGGCCGCCACAGGCCAGGCAGGAAGTGATCCGTGTACATGCACGTAAACAAACAACATTCCTGCACAGACCTTGGGGTGTGGTGTGGTGTGGTGGGGGGGGGGGGTTCAATGTCTTACATTAGCCCCCTCGTCCCAGGGTCAAGGAAATGTGTTGAATGATTGTCCTTTGAACCACATGGCTGCCACTTGGCTTTTCTTAGGCAGTGCCTCTGAGTCTGAACAAAGACCTGGCCTTATCTGCTAAAGGGAAAGAGGAAGCTGATGGTGGGACACCCTAGACCCTTGGAGGAAGACTTATTATTATTGGCATCTAGCTAAGTGCCTAATTAAAAGAAGAAACTGACGGTGGGACACCCTAGACCCTCGGAGGAAGACATTATAAATTATTAGCCTCTGGCTAACTGCCTAATTATGATGACAGTTTGTGTATATACATTTATATATGCTCATACATATACTGTATATACTGTATATATACAGAGTAAGAAAGAAAATATGTATTTCAGAATGTGAAGCATATATAATACATATATTTTACATCATATATAATTAGTTGCATCTATAATGGTACAAAAATTAAAACTATGGAGATCTGCTATTCAGATCTAATCTATATGATGTATGTCCATGATGGATTATATCTCCATGACATTAATATGTGTACATGACACAAATGTTAGTGTCAGTGTCACCAGCTGGACGCGAGGTGCTCCGGGCGCCTGTAAACCGCATGAACTGGCGTGATCAATGCTGTGTCTCCTATGGTCCGACCCCCGAGACCCTGACAAGGGTCAGATATGGCCCTTTTTAACAATGAAAGGAGTGACAATTCCACAATTTGAATGAAAACAACGACAGGCCAGGGCACTGATTTATGATCGGACTGACAAATGGCCCAGAGAAAGCATGTTTCATGCTGCTGTTTGCGTGTTTTCAATAATGACAGTGTCTTTAATAAGAAATTACACAGAACAGGCTGTTACTTGTTAATTCTTCTTATTCTGAAACCACGGTAACACTTTTCTTGAGTGAGCACAAATACTATAGTATTATGTGATTATTTATGTATTAATTAATCACAAACTAAGTCTTAGTTACATACTGATGTCATGATGCATGTTTTATTTCAAGCAGTCATTATGTTTGTTACTGTATCTGTTAATTCTGTAAACCTTTGTGAACCACTGAAGGAGCAAGTCATGAATGACACAAGTGAAATACGGATCTCATGCTTGTTCATCATTAATGAATCGTGATGCATCTGTTATCTCAAGTAGCGACTATATTTGTTCATGATTTGTACTTCAGTAGTAGCTGAGTTATTACTAAGTATTTGTGTCCCTCAAATAGTGTTACCGAAACCACCTGATTATTCAATTACAGGCATTTCATTGGGGATGGCATGTGGCTTAGTGGGGTAGGGATCCATGCCCAGATGGTCATGGGCTCAAATCCTGTAGCCAGTATAGTAATGATATCACTGCTGGGCCTGTGGGCCCAAAAGTCCCTGGGGCTCAGGGCAATCCTGTACTCTGACCCCAGAACTTGCTCTCACCTCTATATACATGTGTATCTGAGTCTTTCATGGACGACAAGTTTTGAGGTATATATATACTGTATATGTAGAAACTACCCAGTTCACCCACAGAGCTGAGTAACGTACCACTCTTCTTTTTAAGCAGCAAGAACATTTGTCACTTAAAAATGTATCTATTATATTATTAGGTATCAGATTAGTAACCTTCAACAAAAAGTATCCATGGAAACCTGAGAAGTAATATCTTACCCCAGTAGGTGAAGCTAGACTTGAGGATCACAAATTTCAAGACAGCAACATTCAGCACTTTGCCCCCGCATGGTGACCTTGTAAAATATTCTAAAAAGTATTAAAATACTTTAAAAAGGCAAAAGTTTGTAGGATACGTCAATGGACTCTTGCAGTTTATGCTAAGTTGACCAGTATGCTTTACTGGTATGTGGGCAACAGCATCGCATTGTCATCTAGACTTGAATTTACTCAACAAAATGTGATTCATATGTACATTCCCATCCCAGCCCTTTCCAAGAAAAGGAAGACCTGTTATTCTGGCACCTACATTTGTGAGGTACCTGGCCTTGACATGGGCATGACGACCGTAAAGGTCAAGGTTCAGGTCCCATGCAGGCCGAGCAGCGTACTTAAGCCTTAACCGCTCCAGCGAAATGCCCCACTGTTTAAATGGATAAAGACTCTGTCGTGTTGGGTATATGGCAGCTAAACGCCTAAGTGTAAATATCCATTTTATAATCCATTGTGGGTGTACGGTGATAATGGTCATCACCAGTGGCGCAGCTGCTGCATAATCCCACAGACACGGCTGCTTAACCACATGCTAACAGTAAGACTTTGACGTTAAAGGTTATGAGGCTGCCGGTTCCCATGGGCACAGAAATTGCAGCTCGGCCCTTGTGACAGAGCAAAGGACGTGGAGGCAGCTGCACGCACGCTCACACACACACACGCACGCACGCTCACACACACGCACGCACGCACGCTCACACACACACACGCACGCATGCTCACACACACACGCACGCACGCTCACACACACACGCACGCTCACACACACACACGCACGCACGCTCACACACACACACACACGCACGCTCACACACAAACACGCACG
>JAAGVU020000041.1:3659972-3681267 GCA_011763525.2 Mormyrus iriodes
ACACACGCACGCACGCTCACACACACACTCACACGCACGCTCACACACAAACACGCACGCTCACACACACACACGCACGCTCACACACACACACGCACGCACGCTCACACACATACGCACGCACGCTCACACACAAGCACACGCACACTCACACACACACACGCTCACACACACACATGCATGCTCACACACACACACGCACACACGCTCACACACACACACGCTCACACACGCACACGCATGCTCACACACACACACACGCACACTCTCACACACACACACACACACACGCACACACAGCAATAGGAAAGGATCCATTTGTTTTGTTTCAAGGACGCCAAACAACCCCGGATCCCATGTTTTATTTCTGAATCAGCATCCCCCGCCCCCTCCCTCCCACAAACACAGAAGCACAATGCCGGGCCACGGATACAAATTCTCGGCATCCCGTTTGTGTTACCCCCCCCCAGTGGGCTGAGCGCATCCAATAAAACGGCGAGCATAGCTAGCAAGCGGGCCTGCCATATTTACAACGCGGGCCGGTTATGAATGAGGCGACCTGCCTTTCCGAAAACAAAGTGTCATTCTGATGGAGACAGCACACAGGGCGGGGAACAGTACCCCCCCTCTCTCAGCGAGTTGTTTACCCCAGAAAAAGGTCAGCATGGGTGTATTTTTTTAGACGAACAACACTGTCTATTCCGCAGAAAATTAATTACTGCAGTACATCTGAGGGAAAACCCCCCCGACTGCTTACACGCTTGGGGCCAGATGAACTTTCCTCACCCCCTTCCTGCTCCTATTGGCAAATATTTTTTGTTTTAGTCTCAAATCTCAGAGAGAGGCAACACAGACCATTCAGGAATAACAGATGCCGGCCTTTTCCCGGCTGCTGTGCTACTCTTCTCCCTGGCCACTCTGCTTCGGTCCACGTAAAATCATTACAAGCAAAGGATGACGCACCCTACAGCTTCATCTAACGCACACATGGCACACTCCCACACCTGCAAGACCCCCAGGCCGGGTGGGAGAAGTACTGCTGGGTAATTTATGAGTCCCGAGGATTTAGGGAGGGGGGTGGAGTGGGGGGGGACGGATGAGGGTCAGAGGACGGCTGTGGTCTTAAGCTTCACTCCATTTCCTCTCGCTGGCCTGGTGATTAGGGCCCTCCCAGAAGATGGTTCAGGACTTGGCCTCCATTGCCAAGGATCTGGGCTTCTGTCCAGTCAGCTTCCACTGCTGGCATCTGTCACCCCACTGGGCACAGATGTAGCCCCCCCGTCCACCTAGCCATGTTGTCTGGATAAGCCTCCCTGGATCAGTAGGTCCTCAATCCCCCCCCACCCCCCAAGAACCAGGACCAAGGTGATGGAGGACCCCGAATACCCTTTCTGAAATGTTCACCAGGCTGGTGGCTCTGCACGCCGCTCCAGGCTGACCAGACAGCAGGTGGTACAGAAGTCAAAAAACTCATTTCCAGCATGACACCTAACTTTCTACACAAATGCTGTTCAAAAGAACAAACTAAAAGTCCCGACTAAGCAAAACAGCTAAAAAATGAAGGTTCTCCTTCGTGCCACAGAGAATTTCTTGTGCCTCCATGTAGCTTTCCAGGTCCTTCAGTGTCTATTACATTTATATGACAAGCTATATTCTGCTCTGCCCTATTTTTTTTCTATCCCCAAGAGCAATGAACTTGTTTATACAAGCGTAGATAAGACTGTACTTCACATTTAGAGCAGGAGTCCTTAGTGCTAGCCCTGGAAGATCTCCATGACGACAGGTCCGTGATACAGCACAGAGGCCAAGCCGGCTGTGTCCGACCCGACGGTGCAAGTGCACCGCTTCCCCTGCTTGGGCCGGGGGAGGCCAGCCTGAAAACATTAGCAGATGGGACAGAGATTCATTCGCACGTTGACTTTAGGTTAGCGAGAGGCAGGCGCTGTTTAGCTCTTAGCCGTGATCATGTGGGTGGAGCAGCTTCGCGGGTTTCAGCGGTAAAGTAGTGTCGTGACGGAAAAGCTTGATACATCGCAGTGCTTCTCTGGTGACTACTCTCAGAAAATCTGATACAACCGTCAGGCCGCCTTTCCTCTCCTGCGCGCTGATTTGGAAACCGCCTGGTTCGCACTTCCTGTCATTCTTGCATTCCTGGTTAGTTGGAGCAGGGGTCTTGGGAAAATAAAAGGATGGGGGGGCACACACACCTCAGAGTCAGCCTGTGACGGGGGGGCCATCTGTACCCTCTGCGCTTATTCCCAAACACCAGAGCCCCTGAGCGTATGGCACACACGCCCAAAACACCGACACCCAGATTCGACGACCCGCCCCTAAGCCCATCGCCTCCCTTCCCATAATCCCCTCCCTCTGAATTACAAGCCAGAAAAGCAGAGCTTATTCTACCTGTCAACACTGCCAGGGAGCCCACCGCCCACCTGTACACACGCACGCACACATACACACACAAGCACACCTCTCAACACACCCACACAAACGGCAACCCGCCACATGGACGACGGCCAAGGGAATCAGGTCTCACCAAGGCTTAGCTACAGAGACATTAGCCAGACATCAAATTTTCTAATAGGCAACGGCTTCGGGGTCACGTTTCTCCACAAAGGAAATCGATCTGCGGCTTATGAAATTGGTTCAGGCTCATAGAGGCAAACAGGAATAGAGCCTTCATCTAACACGATCTGACTTTCACAGCCACTTTTCACGCCTAGAGTACAGTTTTACTAATGCTCCTTCAAATTCAGGGATGCCAACTTCGGCCAGCTGACTGGAGTGAGATTTCCAGTTCGAGACAAGTCTGCACACACATGCACACGCATTTACATGTATGTAAGAGTTTTATTACCTTGTAAATAGTCTGTAGGGTTTGCAAACTACCCCAATGCTTTTGACGTCGCTAATTTTAGGGTTATGACGGATTAATGTATATTTGCTGTAAGATTTCTTATGTGAGCCTCAGAAAGTATCACCAGGTGTGTAAGAGTTAGCAACCTTGCAAATTACAAAAAAAAGTTTATCTGTAAACAACTTTGGCCTCGTGTAAGTGGTCATAATTTACGTTTTTTATTTATGTTTAGACAAAATTCCCCTTTACCTTTTTCTGTCACTGAGACAAAGGCAGCCATGTTGGCACCAGTCATATAACGTTAATTTCTAATTTGATTTAACCAATACAGTATAATTAAAATTCCACACTCCAAGTTTTAAGTAAACTGCATGACTCTGACATCAACTAAAATTACAAAAGACACAATTGCTTTCAAGGCATAACAATAATAATAACGATACATACATACATTCATTAATATAGTTGTGTTTCAGTACAGGAAGAATGAAGAGGCCGGCCCAATATGGAAAGATTCAGCTGCCAGCCTGAGATGTCGTGTGACTTGTTAGTATGAGACGCCTTCCCATTCAGGCTCGGTCCTTGACCTGTCTGCCAGGCTGCTCTCCGGCTCAACCCCTGTCCAGCCCAAGGTCACAATGAAGATGATGTATTTGCGTGTCCCTTGCGCGCCGAGCGCCTCACCAACGCCGCACTCCAGGCCTGGGTTCTGTTAGCTCCAGGAAACAGGCTCTTCCTCCGTGTAAACACTCGGCCGGGTCAGCCGCTTTCGGGACCGGCGATGGCACGCTATGGTCACTGTCAAGCCTCTTCGGGGGTAAAAGGCGGGTCAGGGGAGCCCGGGGGAGACCCCGGCCGGGCGCCGAGCTGCGGATTTACTAGAGACATGAAGATTTACCGTGAGGCAGTAAACCGAGAGCATACATAACTATTGTGTAATTGTTTAAGGAAGACGGAGCAATTTTGGAACGAATGGCTTAACTAAATCGATAGCACTCATAACCGCAATCATGGTAAATATTCAGGAAAGAAGAGAAAATAATAGCAAGCTGTAACGTCAATAAAACATAGAGTTTCACAACGCGTTAAGGGGTCTATGAAATGTCGTTTCCGAATTCACCCTAAGATGTACACTCAGGCATGGGAATAAAATAAATGGTACCACTTAAGCTTACCTAAAGAACCCCCAGTGGGATATTAAGGATCGTGTTTAACTCCAGTTGCTCCAGTAAAGTAGCTTGCCTATAAATTTAAACCTGTATAAATTATGATTTCTCACCACGTTTCAGGGTGAGTTAGAATAATTATATACATCGACCTAATAATTAAACAATTTAAAAATCTATTACTATTAAAAGCTATTATTCTTTTATATAAAACCCACGAAATAGCTTGTCTTTTGCGTCCATTAAGAACAGTAGACCATTAATGTTTACTATTTAGTGTGACAAGCGAAAACACGCCGTTTGCGTGTATCCCTGGCGGCCCGCTTCAAAATATCCGGGATATCTATTCAGATGTCTTAAAATTGCTTCGTGGACTTCCAATGGATGTCTGCGAACCTAGTTTAAATCAGTACATCGTGGTCCGTGATGTGTGACTTTCATTCTCATCCAAACTCTCCAAATGCAGGTATTTGCAGCCGATCACTTGCTGGCGGATTTTTTTTTTTAGTAGGATGCCTAAGCAGTTCATCTAGCTACGTGAAGGTGCGGGACCTGCGCCTCTTGATTGACCATCTCCATGTACCCTAAGGGGCTCGGCAGACAGCACTCGTGCCCATAGTACATAAGCTTAGAAGTTGCAGAGGAGCCCTGCCTTTAACCACGATGATTAATGGCCAAATTCGCTGCAGGTTGTTAAAGACAGTCTGACGATCGCTGGGCGGAGAGCAGGAGGCACTGTTTACTAGACAGAAAGCTGATAAACTGACGTCTCTCAAAAATCTAGGCACTAATGGGAGAGGAGCTGATCCGGCTCTTGTGGGGTGTCTCAATGGTTTTCCCTTTAGGGCGCTAGCGACCTATACGTAGCCATAATCTCACCAGTCGTTTCACACATCGACTGTTTAACAAAAACGTGTTTAAGTGTATTTATACGACGTTTTACTTTTAAACGCATATGGACGGTAATTTAACTTTTTCGATTTCAAAGTATTTTTTTGTTATTTAAATACTTCAGACATTTCCGTAAATTATTCGTTTTATTGTGAGGGTCACGTTTGAAATGTTAAGAAAGAGTGGGCTGAGAGTTGAAACCTCGCCAGTTTTTGCATTTGCTTGTTTACGCTTCATTCTTGAGAAGTAATACAATTTATTGTTGTATTATTACGCAAAACAGGAATGCGATTTTTAGACTGGGGGGTTTTGATGACGACGGAAATACACGTGAACATAGATTCCGCGCGCTCCATGCTTTGCGTGTATTTATAACAACGGAAAACGGCATTGTTAATTATTTAACCAATGTTTGAATTAACGTCTTGTGACTTGAGTAAACGAGGAAATGGGGCAACGACAAATTTATATCTTGACAATAAAACTGTAGAGAGACATAGCCCATTCAAACATAAACAAATATCGGTGGAACGGGCCTATTACTTCAATAAATATCCATTGCAACATAATAACCAAAACACGGTGTTCATACTTTAGTGTCTGTAATCAGTACCTTGTTTTCCTTGTTTCAATGAGCTGAAACGTTTTTTTTCCTCATATTGCGTTGGCCTGCCACTTCTGTATTTGTGTTGTAAATGTCTGTAAATATTAACTCAAGTTATTTATGGCGATTATGGTCTAAGTTATCTATAAACATTTTAATTATAAATTTGCTATGAATAATCGGCAGTTGCCATTGAGTTTTATGTAGGGTAATTATAAAAAAATGTTGAAAGATTTATGTTAAAAATAGCATGGTTCGGTGCAATGTTTCATTCTTTAAAACGTAGTCGTTCTTTATCCAATATCATAATTTTGAGAAATTTAATAGAAGGCCGGTAGGTTATGTACACTAATAAATCGAAAACGCGGGGACAAGGCCGAGGAGCTGAAAACAGTCTGAAAACTATTCAATGCACAAGTAATTATCACGGCGGTCGTTAGTGATTAGGCTTGACTGTGATTTTTTTAAACCCTTTTTTACTTATTTTAAAACATTTTCACTTTAACTTCCTTAAACATTGAAACGGTTATATTTAATGAAATACTTTTATGCCAAACTGGCACGGTCTTCTTTTTCCTAATGGTTGTTTAAGTAAAATTAAGAAAATACTTTCTTGTTGTGCTGTTCAAGAAACAGCAATGGTCAGTGCGTCAAAATGTTCAGAGAAATTCAGAGTATATTCTGAAAGTTCAGGGGGGGCGCATTTTTAAAGCAATAAAGCGAGTAACAAATTCACTACAATTAAATATAATTATCCATTACCGCAAACCTAGAAACGGCGCTGACTGTGATTATCTGCGGTGATTTACAAATCAAATAGGCTGTGCCCCTCGTCGTCAGTTAACACTTCACGGATCAATGGAAATGCATCACACTCGCCCAGATGACCCTGTTAGGAGCCAAAACCAAAACACCGAGGCGGCGCACGTGTATCTGCAGCAAGGCTCCCGGTCACCGTCTGCCTGGCATGTAATGGCAGGGAACGCATCGCGACTCGCAGTCCGGCGGCAGTGTATTCACGATTATGCGGAATATGATACGATGTTATCAAAATAAATAATTCCAATTATACAATATATTTCACTTGAACTGTGTGTGGTCCATTTGATAATAGCCTAAGGGTTACAAATAATTTACAAACAGTAAGCAATTGCCGGAAGTCGGCCTAAAAATATCATGCCGACCCAGTCGTGTATGCTGACGTTTACGTAAGTGATTAGTTACAGATTTGCGGATTTACGAAGAACGGTGACACCAGTCGTTGTATTTATGTCGTGTGTGTTGTCTTTGCTGAGGCTTTTGAGTTAGGAGCGCAACTTCTTAACTGCCAGTAACTACTGATTCTTAATTGTTTAAGGCCAGCGATAATTTACTTATAATAGTTAGGCCTATTATTGTGTAATCAGAACAGTTATTTTTTCCTATCTTTTATGTCGCTACGATATTCGTATAACGGTAAAAAAATACATATATATATATACAACCCGTAGTTTCGTAGCTCTGCCTCAATATTTATAAACAATTACATGATGCGTTCTCCCCCTGTGGGTATGCTATTTCCGGGATAATGACTTACTGTGAGTCGCTATTCCTCATCGGTTAACTCATATTACATGAGGAAATAATCATTGTTCACTCTGTAAACACTGTAAATGCCCTTTTGTACCTAAAGACCGTTTTTTATTCACAGCGTCTTAAAGGCAATGCGTAAATTTAGGAAATCCATGGAGAATTCAATAAAAATACAAAGCGATCATCAACTGATTGGCTGTTTGTAAAAGGGTGTAAATAAACACAAGTCTGAATGACTTTCGTTGCAATTACTCATAAATAATTAACGCTTACGCTCAGTTTAATTATTTGTAATAACAATCGGAAACCCGGATATAGATAAATCTATTATATCAAAATACTTTTTTATTTCTTTGATGCGTTATATATGTGCAGCAATTCTGTACGATCTTCGATCTTCCTGACACACTTGGTCACCAGTTTACTCAACATAAGGAACATTTATAAATGTTATGCGGATGAGCAATTTAAATGTCACCAATATACGCCCGACAAAATACAAACATCCCTTATCAGTTGTCGTATTTGTTTCAATGTCCATTAAAATAGGAAAACCCATCAACAATAACCAAACAATATATTTGGAAAACCTTCAGATTTCTTTTATGTTCTTTTTTGGTTCATTTATCAAAAACGAAAGTTTATATTATTGGTTTAAATAATCTTACCTTATAAAAATAGTCTAATTATCCGTGGTCCACACACAAACAAACAAAAGACTAATGATACACATTCTTTAAGCAACGTTAAGTGCAAAGGGCGTGTTTTGGCTAAGCGCAAACCGCTGTCTTTCCCCTTTCACTCTCTCAAATTGCCCGTTGGAAGACATGCATCCTGAGCCGTGGAGGAAGACGCGGCCCTAATCTAAACAGCACTCTGCTGATGGCGAGCGGATGAGATTATCTCGTCTCGCGCCCTATCCTTTCTTCCCCCTGGTTTTAGCAGCACCCAAGCATTCGGTACTGGCGCCTATGCACTTGGCCACAAATGACAGGAGACAAGAGGTAAAACATCTCCCTTTGTTACCTTCTGAAATGCAGGTAAATGGTATACCTTGAGATGTCAACTCCCCCCCCCCCCGCCATCACTCCACACACTCACTTAAAAAAGACACAAAACAAAATGCAATCATCGTGATATCAAATTGGGTGATAGATATCCGTTCTGGACATCCTTTTCTACTCATTCACTACTTTTATATATTTTTATCTCTTTGTCTTGTCGGTGGCTTAACTTAAAGCTGGGAATAATGTCATTTCCCACTTTCCCAATCGGTTTCCCCCTTTCCCAGTCGGGTCGAGCACATCTGGAGACCGATGGGACGACCCGCACGCCCGGGACTCTCCCCTCCCGGCCACGCAGAATCACAGCCCAGCAAACCCTCCGCAACGCGAAGATGCTGCGACAAATTCCGCCGATGTCTCGGAAGGACCAGCTGAGACCTTGCGAGTGCATGGTCTGGTTTCCATCAGTCCTCACAACGAAATGCCGTAAAGAGAAGCTGGATAATAAGGTGAGAAAATCCCTGGTCTGGATTTTATCCAGTAACATTTTGATCTTAACACACTTTCCTCTTCTTTGTTTCCGAGCCAGATTACGGACCGCAATAAAAATGACGATAAAGCGAAGATAATCTCAGGTAGAACGACACACGATGGGCGGGCAGTGAGATATTTAAATTCTTGATACAAACCCTGTAACGTTTAAATTTAAAATGCCACCTATTCAGTATTAGAACACATGAAGATGATATCCAAGGCCACGATGCCAAAGACAAACAATTCTGTTGATGTTTCTCTTATAATTATCAGTAATGGAGCCGTAAATGCCACCTGTCTCATATGCACGTGTTACCTGGTCTCTCGTTGCTTATGCAAAATTTCATATTAGAAATGTTTCTATAACGTTACCCAAACTAAATGGGCTCTGTGTCAATAGGCAAAAGATGCCTTTAGAAGAGCAAAAATAACCCTTTAAAATAGTTGCGAACACAAAGTATAGACAATTTGAATTTATATTTAAATGTAGGAATAGTTGTGCTATCGAGAACTTCTGCCGAATTTTGGTTAACAGCAACAACAATAGTAACAGTAGTAGCCTAGTAATAGTTTACAGAACTTCAGTGAACGGAATTTTAGATTTGTGCATGTAAAACCACTGAATCGTCATGGAAATGTATGTGTGCTGCCTTTAATTGTATTTGCATGTTCAAGGGATTGGAATCAGCAAAATCGTCAAAGCAAGTTTTGGGAAAAAATGGGCAGTAAGTTAATATATTGGATTATGATGGAACCACATCCTTATTCAGTCGAAAGGGAGATTAGTTTAATTCTTATTTCTAGTAACACATGAACTATTTTAAATTATCTGAAAGGAAGAAAACTTTCTCATGGAGTACATACAATACCACAGTGAGAATTCAGTATAATTATCTGTTGCTGTAATTACAACATTGCTATCGACAACCGCTCTTTCTTGTTACCGTTTTACAAAAAAAGTTCACCAGTACGCTATTTCCCGCTGAAATGGAATTGTTTTTCAGAAACGCTTGAATATAGTTTTCATATATTAAAATTAGCATGGTTTCAGTTTTGTTATTGAAGATAATCTGTATTACACAAGTAATCACCTTCATTACCCCTATGGTATATGTATGGTTCATGGTATCAATATATATATAATTCTGCTTGCCTACGTCATATATCGCTTGATCTTGATGCGCATGATAATTTGTAACTCAGTCTTGAGAGATAATTCAGAGAAAAAAAAACAATATATTTATTTATTTCCCCCCCCCCCCCCGCTTTATCTTGCCAAATGAAGCAGACTAGACCCATTAGAACGTGTTTATAATAAAACGTTGACCAGTGCACGACCACGGAGAGTTGCTTGTATTAAATTTAATCTCTCTACCATTATTTATCTCCAACACGCGCTTATCAGTTGTATCTTCCGTTTAATCTTAGCACTACGCCACGTCACTAAATTGCCCTTAGTGTATATTTGTGTGTATGCGTGTGTATGTATGCGCTCTGCAATGGACTGGCATCCCGTATAGGGTAACCCCTACCTTGTGTCTGTGCACCCTGCCTAGTATCCAGCCCCTCCCCTGCGACCTTGACCAGGACAATCTGTTGGAAGATGGATAAATGGACGGATTAATGAATGGATCGATGGTTGAATATATGCATTATACTACAGCAAATTACTAAACACAGACAAATGGCCCATGTAAAATATCGTCTGTGATTTTTTGTTTAGGACTAGGTGTGTTGATACATTTAAGCACTTTGTTCGTTTGTATTTCTCAGTTGCACATGTTTTATTTATGATATTCAAGAGTTGCGCACGTGTAACAGCAATTCTGCAGTAGTTGTGGAAAGTGTATATGGACGCTACGGCGAACAGTACTTCAACTTGTGCATAGCGTCCGCCCTCCCCTAACCTAACGTCTGGTGTGTGCTTTTCAAATACTCTTTAGAAATATATGCCCACTTCTATAACTAAAGAGGATCGTTAGGTTTTATTTGTAGCCTACTCACCGGAGGTGTCACTGCGCTTCTTTATCTGTACTGTCCTACACGTGTATAAGAAACTTGTTATATTAAATTGGTAGGCCGACAGAATATAATGCGTATTGTCATACATGTCCAATTAGACGATAAAGTAATGCTCAATTTTTGGCAAATTGAAAATTAAGTCAATAGTTTTCAATACTGAAGATATTGCTGCTGTGCATTAATTTCCTGTTTGACATACATAAAAAGTATCCGTTACTTCTGAAACCATGATAACCGCTTATATCAGACAAATAACCATCATACACCTCTCTGCGTTGTGTCGATCGGAGAAAAATACTGTAAGAAGACGTCAGTGGAGTGTGCGTGTGAGTGAGAGACGGACCCCGGGCCATGCAGTGACAGACGCGCGGTGAAAGTCCTTTAAAACGGAAAGGAAGCTGATACCAGCAGATTATATTTGCTAAAAACGTCAATCAGTTTTCCTTGTGGAATTTTAATTGCTGACGGGGCCTGCTTATCGTCCGAAAGGGTTTATTAATAAACTGCTGATAACGGCGGTTAAAAAACACATTCAGACTCTACTATATGAATAGGCTCACTCTTCAGACCGTTTTTACCGTATATGATATAATATATATTATACGTTGGGCGGTGCAGTGACTCAGTGAGTCATATAGATGTAGGTTCTAATCCTGACCCCGCCCTGTGTGCAGTTTATTTGCTCTTCCCGTGTCCTGCGGGTTTCCTGGCGCAGTCCAAAAGAAATGCATGGGGCTAATTGGTATCTGTAAATTGCCCCCAATGTGCGAACGTGTGTTTGTGTCCTTCGATGGACTGGCATCCAGCCCTGTGTCCTGTGCTGCCTAGGATAAGCACCAGGCCCCAGTGATATAATGTACATAATTCAATCAATGGCGTGTTTGCGTGATATTTGTATATGATGTTCATTTGAATATACCAATGGAGTTTCAGTTCTTGGTGTTACATTTGCGTTACACCACTGCAATCAAGTATTCTCCCCCCGACCCCCCAAATAAATGAAAAATTAAGACCTAAAAGTTTTACCTGTCGCAAAATAATCACTCTGTAACACTCGAACGAAAGTATTTTAAAGAACTTAATAGAAAACCAGTAGCCATCTTCTCTCCTGTAGACTAGTGCGGATGGTATAATTTCATCTAATTTGTTCTAAATTATGTAACTTAAGATCAGCCATCGTTTTTAATGTTTTTGTACTTCTGTCAAAAGAGATGACTTCTTTTTTGTGACTAAGGCCTATAGGTCGATAGTATATTTTATTTTTTAATAATAAACGGTTAAATTAGTGAACATGTATTATTAATTAGATAAATAGCCATAAAATCTATTATATCTGTTAAACAGTATTTAAATACGCAGACAGTAAAAAAGCAACAAAAATTAATTTAAAACAAACAAAACGCAGCATCTCATCACAGCACAAAAATGACATAAGTTTGCACTTGTACGTATCCTTGGACAACTGGTTTAAACGGCAACTATATTAATTATTTTATTTTGGCAACAATTATTGGCTTGCCATGAAATTAATTGATAATGCGTTTTATTACTACAGATGCAATCTTCAAACGAACGATAAATTAAAATAATCCAGACGCCGTGAAGTCCCAAATATACATATTTTATAATAATAAAGCTTAATTCTTTAAAAACTGGGTAAGACGTCGCTTTTCTCCGAAGTCTTGGAATAACAGTATTGGCAACGTCGTCAATTAATGCACTTCTCAGGTCAATCTGATTGGCTCAGCGCCGGGGGAACTGAGGGGGTGGAGGCGGGATGTCTGTCCCACGTTCCCCACGCTCCCTCCAGTTTGCGAGCAGACTGGCCGAAGCCCCTGTAACTCCCCGCACTAGGCCCGCCCCAGGTTCGTGACATCAGCGGGCAGAAGCCGCTTTGCCCATCCACGGACTCGTAGAACAAAACACTAAGTGGCTGTCAGAACTGGCGCGCTGGACATTATTTTTACGCGTGGTAAACAGGCAGGTACAAGGTGATTTTCTCTTTTGTTTTGCTATTTTTGGTCGGCTCGGAAATGAACGCGTACCTCGGTTCTTCCTAGGTTAACTTATTAGACTTATAACTATTTTTATCCTTTGAACGGACGCATGTTATCTGATTTGCTTTCGGTAGGGTTCGTGTCCTTAATGTAGCTGAGCAGGACGCCACGATGATTCCGAGTCCGGTTACTTCCACACCGTTCTCTGTCAAAGACATACTGAAGTTGGAGCAGCAATCTCGGCAGCACCACTCCCTACATCTCGAGCTACCCCGCGCGCACTTAAGCCAGGATTTGTCACAAGCCCAGCATTTCCAGACGCCTCCCTCCTGCATGCTGAACGCCGGGGAGAGCCCCAGCTTCTCGGACGGAGAAGAAAACATGTCCTATCTGAGCACGTTGTCAGTGCGGGACGGCCCCGGCGAAGCCAGCCTCTCTCCGGAGATGTATGTCCATTCGGCGCTAGGACACTTGACCGACTCCAAATTAGACGGGGATCTCGACGAGCAGGAAGCCAGTGAGTTACACATTTAACCTTAAAGATTTTTTTAATAGTAGCTCATGTTTTCTTTGACAAAGCGCCTCATCGAGCACATTAAGCGGTGACCTTACTCTTTGTGAACACCCGTGAAGACTCACTTCGGAGAAACGACACAAGAAATTGACAATATAGCTACACAAATAATAAAACAAATAATCTATATGGGATTTAAAAAATATATATATTTTTTTTTAATTCATTCAAATAAATTATAGAATAACAGAAAAAAATATGATGCTTTTAAAAAGCAATACTTGGATTAAAATACATACACATTCTGTAAATTAGTGTTAGATTGTAGTAGCGTAGTTTACTTTTAATTTTCGATTTCACATGGTTCACAGTACATACATGTATGTACCAAGTATACCTGACAAAGAATTGTGTGGAACGGCCGAACTGAAGCGTTTAATAGAAAAGTATGGCTATTTCGGCTAACCTTAGCTGTATTGCTATACTGTTAACGTGGCATTATTTTCTCAAAGTCGATGATGAGTATTCACGTTAATTAAAACTAACGTTAATTAAGCCATAAGAAACTAATACTCATTGCTATATAGTTTTATGTTTAATAAGTCGAGGAAAAGTAGCGAGGCCTATTACAATGTTACAAGGGGCTTATTATATTACATTAAAGTTGATGAACCAGTCGTTGTGATTATACTCGGGCTGATTCTTGGAAATGTTCACTTTACACATCGCGTTAAATGTGAGGAAAGTTTGTGCACATACGTGCACGATATGTGCACCTACACGCATGACAACTGGTCAGTCGGCGAAGGGGTGCCTTCAGAATATAGACTCTCAGTGCTGCTCCTTTTATTATGTCAACAGAGAGCTGCGGTGTTGATACCAAAAGCGAGGGATGCGAGGAGGGCCGGCACTTAGACTCGGAGAGGCCGCAGAAGCAGCGGACCCGGCGGAAACCGAGGGTGCTCTTCTCGCAGGCCCAGGTGTTCGAGCTGGAGAGACGCTTCAAGCAGCAGAGATATCTGTCGGCGCCGGAGCGGGAGCACCTGGCCAGCACGCTGAAGCTCACCTCCACGCAGGTCAAAATATGGTTTCAAAATAGAAGGTACAAATGCAAGCGGCAGCGCCAGGACAAGTCGTTGGAAATGGCAGGACACCACCATCCACCTCCACCCAGACGAGTGGCAGTTCCAGTTTTGGTCCGTGATGGCAAGCCATGCTTGGGGGGATCGCAGAATTATAACGCCCCGTACTGCGGGACAAACCCGTACAATTACAACGGCTATCCGGCTTACAGCTACAGCAACCCAACGTATAACAGCAGTTACACCTGCACGTACTCCGGTATTCCCGCGCTACCTTCCACGACAGCTGCCAACGCTTTTATGAACGTGAACCTCGGTAATATCGCGAACCACATCAGCGGCTCACCTCAGCCGCAAACGCACCAAGGAACGGCGGTTTCACCGTGTCAAGGGACGCTGCAGGGAATCCGAGCGTGGTAGCTTCAAAACAGGCTACAAGTCGTAATTTTTCCCGTTTATATCACGCTGATGTTACTAATATATCATATCAAAGATTATTAATCATATTCACGAGTTTGTTACATACCTGCAGTATTACCAAAACAGTGTTTTGTATAATAGCCTAGAAGCATTTATAAAGCAGGGGCTGTAGACTGTGGGAAATCTTGAAAATCCAAATGTTTACTTTTCTGTCAGTAACAGGCAGGAGTATATGTAGTATAATGGTCCCAGAAACAAATCGGGGATCCACGAATTCAAACAAAATAATGACGCAACAGTCTACTTTCTGTTGTTACATAGGATGAAACTGAGGATTTTCACGTATAAACAAACGTGAGCTTTATGACCTTTGGAATTGAAGGTCATTAATATACCAGTACTGTATAAAGATGTCCGGGTAATTTCGTACAAAATTAAGTGTTCGGAGGAAACCGGTGTGCTTTACTGGAAGAATAAAATAATATATAGATTAATCAATCTAATCGCTGAAATGTCCTAAAACTTTTATCAACGGCATTAAATGAAAACTTACAATTAACCTTTCGGTCTCAGCTGAAAACGAATAATATTCTCATGAATATGCAGTTCCTTGGTTAATGTCTAAGGTAGTTAAGTGCGATTGGATTTAAGACCGCTCCAGACACCTAATTCCAAAGGATTAAGTATAAAAAGGTTTTTAAATGCTTGTATTGTGGATTTTAAAACTGAAATAGACGTTAGATTAAAAATAGGTTGCCACTCCGAATTTTTTTGGGGGTGTTAAAAATACATCTGTCATTTATGAAAGATTATATGTCCCAAAAGCTATTTTACTTAATTGTTACCAGGCATTGCAGGTAGCTGTTCATGTAGAAACACTGAACGGACCTTGTATTCGTCCGGGAACTGCGGATAAATTAAGAAAACTTTTTTTTTAAACGGCTGGGTGTTTTGTCTACTATTACCTATAATATATACAAGTATATACAAGTTATGATCATAAACAGGTTTATGAATAATTGCCACTAATCCATCTTTCGTAACATATCACATCACTGCGCATTTCAAGTGTAAAGATTCATTCTAAATCCAGCAAGTCTCTAATCTCCATACAAAAAATTCCGCTGAGGAATAGGTGATTGCGTATATAAATAGAATTTAAGAAAGTGTAAATGACATATGATCTGCCCCATGTTGTAAACCACTCCTACTCGGAAGAGCAATTAGCGGTATCTAATATATTTTCAGGTGAAATGTTTCAAATATATGGCTCACACACCATTTTATCGACGCAATAATAGCGTCTGTTCTGCGTATTACGTTTATCGTTATGTGTTTTTTACGTTGTTCTGTTATGATTTACAGCATTTCTGTGTTTATTCATCAGATTAAATACAAAGACGATTGTCACCCTCTCCCGCGTCTTGTGCTTCAGGTAGTGAATTGTGTGTCAGCTCTATCGCTGTCTTTTATTCATGTATTCTTCTTGAACAGTAATGCGTGTGAAACGCACGGATGTCAGACGACAGAAGAGAAATGTGGTCCCTGAGGCATTTTTTTTTTAATAACCAGAAATCTTTTGGGCATTGGTTACAACGGTGTTTCGTTTTCTTTGCCTCTTGCCACTTACGGTAAATCTCTTGCTGGAGACAGAAAGGGCAGCCGAGGCACACTCGAATTAATTGTCCAAGTGCCAAATGGTTGTGAAAGGAGGAAGTTTCTCTACATTGCCGAGCCTTAAGGACGCGATTAGGCATCTAAAATACCCTGAAAGAAGCAGCTCGAATTGAGTTGGAGAGTATGAATAATAGTCCTTATTGGATTCATGGACAAAAGGTATGTGGTAGGCAGGCTGGGGTTTCGTATGGAGAGAAAAAGGGCCCCGGCGCTGAACTACTGACGTTCTAATATCCCGCATTTGCGCGGAGGCGGGGAATGTATTTTAGCTGCCTGGCCGTGCAGGGGACGGATGAAAATGTGTTCACTTTTGTTCCTTCCTTTTTGTGCAAAGAGAAAGAGGTTCTGATTAGGAGGTAGCGCCCCAGCCGTGCTCTTGCAGGGCCAGGCGAACTGGGGGCTACAGCGGGAGGCGGGCATCTGAAAGCAAGGCCTTTATTGCTACATGTTTAACCATTTCTCCGTTGAAGAAAAAAAAAACTGCGGAAAGTGGAGGGGACTATATGGGACAGAAGGGCGAAAATGAATTAGGAAACGGACAATGAACGACTCCCGATTGAACGTGGTTACCCAGTTACCGCAAAATCAACAACCGGTCCAGGCGAATGAGACTTCTGTGCTGTTTTGTTAAATTTTGCGCCAAGTTTGATATATTCTATTGAAAAACCTCACACAATTCCCCCACCGCCACGTATTATAAAACAGCCTTTTGTAAATTACGTTGGGTTAACTATTTAACGACTGGTTACAATCGGTGAATGGCTTCATATTTCTATAAAACTTATGAACAACCGCTTTTGAAATACATTTAAATAAAACATTGGCCACATTTTGAATAATAAAAAATCGGAATCCTAAATTTACATTAATACTTAAAAGTGACAGATTCTGAGATATAGCATAGGCCCAAACTTATCCTACTTTTAAATACTAAACAAAAATGAGTCTTAATATTCAGTTACGAAATAAAGCGAAGATCATGGGTTAAAACTCAGACGGGGAGTCGGTATAAACTGTGGGAAACTGCAGAGCCGCATACCAGGCCAGTCAGGGCGAGAGATGGGACGCAGAAATGAGACAGGCAGAATTTAAACTGAGCCGAAGCGGGCGATGGATATTAAGCAGACAGGGCGCAGCCTTTGCGGAGCCCACGGAAGCTGCTGAGGTGAAACTTTGGGGAACGGCCAGAGCCGGGATGCTAATAATCCCAAGAAAAAATAAAACACAACAGCGCATCACATACACACACGCACGCGCAAAATAGTTACATAGTTAAGGTGTGAACAAAACATTGTTAAGAGACTATATGAAAAAAACATTTTAATAGACTATGACAGACTTGGAAAATCTGACTCTCTCGGCCATCCGAGGTTACAGTAACGGGAGAATGGCCTGTGTATTTTGTTAACTTATATAACGCATATTTTGTGATAAATTTACCGATATAAATTTAGGCCAAATTCATTTATTGATATATTTAAGTTAGATATAGGCCTATATTAATACATTGTTATATTTATACATTATTATTATTAGGCCTACTTATAGGTCCACTTAGAACTTTCAAGCGTATATTCAATATGTATATCTGTAATTCACATCTTCAAATTTCATATTTATTTTACACATACACATTTTGCATTGGTGTGTTACCTTCTTGAGTCTGACATGGGCCAAAGGTCCATCCAAATATGTAGGACCATTAATATAGCTATTATTCAATATTGATGCTAATATTAATGGAAACAGTAAATTTTCACTCAGGACAAAATATGACACCTTTTAATCAGTTAGCTGCATTACTGACACATACACAGAGAAGGAAAAAAGATAGCCGTGTAGAATTGACGCGGTATTTTTCACCAATGTGATGAAATGTGTACCACGAAACGAAATTACGCCGTCTTGTTAACAGATTTCAGTACAATGTGACATCGTTTCGAGATTACTTACGTCTTCACGTGTACGGATGTATATTCATCGACTTTTGTTCATGTTATCCCTTTGGGAGTCTTCCCATAAGTAGTAAACAGTGTGGCTGTTTTGGGACACCTACAAAACAATCCCAAAATTCCTATGCTACTTATTCCTTTAATAATCTTCCGATCTGTATCCGTCATTCGCCAACCACAGCATTCCTATCGCCCCCAGACCATCAGGCGCGCATCTTGCCCAATTCGGCAAAATTCAGCCGCCAAACAAAAACATCGATTGGATCTAAAGTTTTAGCTACTTCTCATCGATCTTTGCGGCTCAAATATAACCTTAACCACTAATCTCTTGATAGGGCGAAGCCGACTTTAGTGACTATAGGGAATCCCTAATGCACTAGCGCTATTAATGGGGATTAATTTGAATGTAAACAGAGACACACTGAAAGAGCAGGGCTTCGACTGATACCAGTGGTGTACTATACTTTTAAGCTGGCCGTGCGACATACTTGGTGTCGGTTAAGTGGCCGAGGGTAGTATGTAAATAGAACTGGCGACAGGCCGGCGACGCCTGAAGAGGCACCTCAGCGTTAAAACACTGGTCCTGAGTGCAAGGTAGTCCGATTGGGATCTGCTCTGGAGACAGCATTATTTCAGCTCGCGGCCCTTCAAAAACAACGGCGCAGCAGAGGTTTCCCAGCGCATTCCGGGGAAACTCGGAGCAAGAGGAGACCATCCGTAAAGGGACCCGTTAGTATGCAAACTTTGCGGTGCAGTTTAATTTAAGTGTGATGCTACCATTCATCGGACATATCATCAAATATATAACTAAACTAGATATTTTCTTTGGACAGTTGTCTGCTGAAATAGGCCTAAGGAATCACCTTAGAAAACACAGATGTAACTAGGCCCGTATAATCCGTTTAAGCGTATTGAGCGAGTCCCGTCGCTCCGATGCCTTGTTCGATGTGATGTCCGATGATGATTCAATGTTTTATAAAAGTCACACCCAGTTCAAAGAACGACTAACAGTGTACATGTAAACAAATAAACTAATAGGCCTGGCTACAGCTAACAAAATTCACTAAGAATTAATGAAGGAACGGGAATTATTATTATAAACTAACGTCACATTATTGGACCAGTCAATATGAAGTACGTATATCATTCTGCAGCGCAGATAGTTAAAAGAAAAAGATTCTGAGACTCTGTCAGCTCAGCTCTACTGTCAATGTTCCCTGAAACATCTTTTTTCCCCATTATAAAACAGTAAAAAGTTATCACTACGAAAAAAACACTACCAATTCAGTGTTTTTCTTTTCTTAATTCATTTATATAGAAATATTTATACATCAGAACCATGACCGCATCAACAGTGTGTTTTTTGTATCCATTTATAGCAGATGAGGATTATGTAAGGGACCCTGACCTTTGAAACATTATCGGCCATTATCGGCTTTAATATCTCAATGGCTCTCAGGGAAGGGGGGCTGCTTCAACTATGTAAAAATCCTTTTTTTTTGGAGAAAGAAAAGTACTTTTGACGGGACTGATCTGTTGATGCGGGCTTGGAGTGAACTGCATTGCTTGTTGCGTCACCGGTAGTTTGGGATGTACAGTGTGCCTTTGTCATGACGATTCAGCTATGTGGGTAAGTAAACATCTTCACGTTACATCCTCTTGTAAATGGTTGTTCTCCCGACTCGACGGCCAAGACAATGCGGTCTCCTTTTCGACATGTCAGCCCTTCCATGACGCCGAGAAATTAAAATCCTCTCACGCGGACATGTTTAGACACTGTGTTCCGTGGCGTCCGGGCTTAGACAGGAGTACAAAAACACAGAAACAGAGACTACGATGGGACAAGATGATTCACGAGGCCGCTTATAGAAATCTGCGTGTGGGTGTGTCAGCGCGCGGCGGGTGTGCGGTGGGGGTGTGGGTGGGCAGTACGCTGTCAGGAAGATGCCGAAGAACATCCATCTTCAAGGTTAATTTTGAAAATCTATCAAAAAAAAACTGAATACCAGCTTGTCATATTTTCAGCGATTAAGTTGAGCTTTCCGCCTTCCTCATACAACAACAGTTAAATCAGATTTGCCTGTTTTATACTTTCCAGATGTCCACAGTAAAATGGCAGCCATCTGTCCTTCTCCATCTTTCCTCAAACATTTTCAAATTTCTTGAATACTTGTGTAAGATATATCTGTTTACCCTAATATATTGTCATCAATCCTGGTCAACACATTATGCGACATAGTCTGTCCAGCATCTGCTGAGTGGGCGCCGACTTAGCAAGCCAGTTTCACTTTGTCTTAGACAGGGGGCGCCGGCGGTGAATCTTTCCTAGGACTCCACGTGGGATTCGACCGGTACCGATTGTTATGATCTTAATGGAAATAGATTTTTGTCCCACTGAATGTCCAGTTCGTAACCTACCAGGAGTTTGCAGAGAGATGCTTGGATACTGCTGCACATAAATGATTCCCAAGGGAAAACAAAGGGGCGAATGAGTGTAAATCTCAGATGCGCGCACACTGCAAAGTCAGGACAGCCTGCTTGCGGCTGTAATGGCCAAAGGTGCTCCAGCACATACAGTGCTCCCGCGTCTTACGTGCTCAGTTGGTTCCACAACCTACTGGAATACTGTGAATGTTCAGGACCCTTATTGTGTTAAGTGCCTGTTTACTTAACATATGGGTGAAAGACAAAAATGGGTCTTCAAGCATCAGAAAAGTAAATGTTATGCAGCTTTTCTCTGTTTTCTATACATTACTTTGTATCCTGTTTAGTTTGAATATTTTTTGAGCAAAAAATATTGACTATAACATGTTTTTACACCCAGTAAAATTCAGTGTTACAAAGTTTATATACAAAAAATCTTTTGAGGCATAATAAGAGCAAAGATAATGAGATGACATTAAAAGACTGTATTTAACCCTCACATCCGCTTGGGGTTCTTTAGGACCCCACTAGGGGTATATGGGGTGCAGACCCCCAGATGGGTCAGTGTTCGTTTTG
>JAAGVU020000041.1:3681367-3709485 GCA_011763525.2 Mormyrus iriodes
AGCTCGTTTTTTCACATTTCTGCACCCCATTTTACCCCTAGTGGGGTCCTAAAGAACCCCAAGTGGATGTGAGGGTTTAAGGATCACAATGCTGGCCCTAAATACTAATTAACTGCAATTTTAAGTCTTTATACTTTTCCAACATCCTTTCAACCACTAGGTTTTACCCATTTCTCAGCAAGAAATTTTTGTAAGGAGGTGAACTTCATTTAATATACAATTAAATTTAGTTTGATCACACAAATTTATTTTTGATCTCATTTATTGTAATAAGTACAGGTCCACATAAGTGTATTGTATCATTTTTACATAAATATGTCTATGTAACTTGTTGTATGCTATAAAAATGCCTAGATTACAGAACTGCCCCATACAATGTAAATTCCATGTAAAAACAGTAAATTGGATGTTAAAATGTGTTGTTTAGGGAAAAATAACAAAAAACATTGTACATGCACAGTACAGTACGAGTACAGTATGAGTACAGTACGAGTACAGCATGAGTACAGCTCTGCCACCAACCAGTGCTAGACAATGACTGAGTACGGATGCTGGCCAGTGGATGTTTGAATAGACAGCGTGCTGACACACACTGTGCTACATCCACACTTATATACTTTGTGCGGCAATTTAAAATTGTGCATTTTGGTTAGTTTTAAAGCTTTTCTGTCTCTATATATATATATTTATACACATACATATATATACACACACACACTTTCGCATAAGATGTGGACAGCCTGCTTTCTGCGAGCTGAATAATTACATATACCTCAAGAGAGGCCTTAGGAAATCCGGAGGGTGAACGTCAAGGCTCCAAACTAAATATAACGTATACATGTTAGTGATTTCTCGGAAAGGGGACACAAGCGGAAGCATATGAATACTTTTGCAAGGCAATATTTCTCTATATAACAGACTCATCATGGTAACATGGTCTTTCCCGACGGGTTAAAAGAGACAGATTTGGGGACATGACAGCGACAGGCCTGAGGCCGCGCTTCACTTTCTCAGTGCTGAGAAGCTGTCGCAGCAGTAACTCTGCTTGGCGGCTCAGTAAAGACAGGCCCTCGAAGACCCGCTTTCCCAAGTTTTACAAAGTAGATACCAGAGCACCGGAGACCTCCAGGACGCAAGAACAGAGTCATTAATCAACCTCAACAATTTCAATATTTACTCTATACTTGGATTCACTGGAAAACTATTAGCAAGGCACACTATAACAAATCTGGCCTTTTTTCTGGGAAAAAACAGAATGTGGCAGTTGGGCCAATGGTAGCCAATGTCAGGTCTTAAATCCTCGTAAAAACAGCATGCTTGACAATAAGCTGCAGTAAACATGGCCAGGCTGTTTACATACATCTGACAAAACAACAATAAATAGCTCAACAGCTACCAGTCCAAAACTTTGCGTGCAAAAAAAGTAAATATCCCAGGAATTCTTGACAACCAAAAGGACACTCACATTTTGTGACAATATAATTAAATTATGCCTGTTTGGGCTTTTACTGTTTAAATGCAAAAAAACTCTCAGATACAAATAGTGCACCTATTTGCTTTTATGTGTGAGTTTTTCGTTTAAATATAAATCAAAATTTATAGTAAATGTCATAGGACAGTACGTATCAACAGAGCTGGAAGTTTGAATCTCACCACCAGTGAAATTCACCCCATGTCACAAAGGTTTCCATTAGATACCCTGATTTCCTCCTGCAGTCCAAAGACCTATGATTAGTTTAATTGGCATTCCTTAATTACCCATACACTATGAGGGTATGTGTCCTGTGATGGGCAGGCATCCCTTCCAGGATGTAGCCCTGCCTTGTGGTCTGTACTCCATGGGATAGGCTCCAAGCCCTTCCCTGACCCCGACCAGCCTGAGCAGATCAAAAATGCATGTGAAATACATTTCATAGGGCTTTGCAGTAGACTGATGATTTAAGGCTCTGAGCTCAGAACTAATTATGATCCATTTCTAAGTGAACCAAGTCATGCATTCAAATTCTAATTCCAGAGTCTTTTGTCTGGACAGCAAGTAACCTTGTAGTCAAGAACATCAATGTGTAACCTTGTCTTCCCTTATTCCCAGGACAGCTGAAATACTCCTCAGCAACTTGTTTAATGCGAATATTTCTGGTAAAATGTCCAGCTATGCTAATTTATTAAGTAAACTGTGAGTTCCCTTGGATAAATGTACCGTTCAAAAGTAACCATTATGTCTAAAAGCAAAACTAAATGTATATATCACTGTAAAAAAGATTTTTGACTTTCAGTTGTTTCAGTGTACTGTGTTGAGTGTACTTGAGTGCATTTAAGTTGTCATATTCTGTAAAAAATGGTTACAATGCTGCCTTAAAATTTTAAGTTAAGAGAACTTAAAATATCATGGTTGGTCAACAGAAATAATTACAGTTATTTTGACAATAGTGTGTCACTGCATCATATTCCATAAGTTATGTTAACTAACGAGATTACGTAAAAGAAACTAACAAATTATCTCAGCCTAAAAAGTACGAATACAATACAATATACTTTGTGGTGTCAACTTGATTTGATTGTCAAAATACCTTAAAAATTTAATGTAATTTAAAAAGAGATATTGTTAAGTGAAATGAATTAAATATATGTGTTTAACTAAAAATATAAACAGGAAGCACATTTTAATTGTATAATTGTTTTATCTACCTTCTGATTTAAAACCAGTATTCCTGGCTGATTGTTTGAGAAATTCTGTTAATCTCAGACCATAAAAATTATTTTGAAACATTATAGAAATGTCATTTTGTTTCTGAGCCTTCAAAATGAATCTCTACAGTCAGAAAAAAGGGGTACAGTCCAAACAGCATTGATGACCCCCAGTGGTACAAAAATGTTCCTCAGAGTCCATTTCTGTGCCTTAAAATGTGCATTTCCCTACAACTAGGGTACAGCTGGCAGACCCTTGTGGGTACAGCCCCAGTGATATGTACCTGTACCCTCAAAGGTACAAATTGGTACTTTTTTTCTGATAGTGTAGTGTGTTCAAAATGAATGTATTACATTATAAAAATGTAAGATGCAGCATGTCGGGCTTGTTGCAGATTGTTATGATTCCAAATTGACATGGTTGGCAAAACAATTGTATAATAAAAATGTACTTGCTATTTGTATTTCTAATTAAATACAAAGATTTTTTTTTTTAATCCACCGCAATGGTGTTGGATAGGACACAATTCCCAGATATAACTCAAGTTGCTGATTGCAGCCACAGGAATGGATCTTGAGGGGATTTACTCTAGAATGTGGGCCAGGCTTTGCCCTCCCTGGGGGGGATCCTGTGTGGGGTCTCCTGAAGCTGCCTGGGTGGACCAGTAAGGTTCACTTATGGGGAGGTTTTTAACTGGGAGAAGAGGTGGGCAGGCACCATGGTTGGCAAGAAGGACAGACTGGAAAAACAGGACTCGTTATCCTTCCCTATCAATAACTATCCTGTTTCTCCTCCCAGCTTAACCCCCTCCCCTAAAAATAATACATCATGAGCTATTCATTCAGACCAAGATGTCCCCCACCCAATGAAGAGAGTCCTTTGAAGTTACACACCTACAAGTGCCGCTACAGTACAAAAGGCAAGAGACCAATTAAATCAGGCAATCCCAAGCCCCTACAGGAAAGCGTGCAATAGAAGGTGGTGGAGACTAATATCTGTGACGAACCATCCTCAGTCGCGGTGGGTTTTTAAAAATAAAGCCTGATAAAAAACCTGGGCTGGTTTTCCCGAAACCTTCTTAACGCTACGTCGTTCATAAATTCTACCTTACCGTAACTCTTATTGCAGCTGTCGGCTCATACTGCTCATTTCAAATTAAACTAACGTCGTTAAGGGTATAATTTCATAACAAAACATCAGTAAATTAAAAAGTAACTGATCCGTATGATAAAATTATTTTGTCTGATACATGACTACAATCTTCTTTAGCTTTCGTCCTTGCGCTCTGAACGCGCAGCGAATTGGCCTCAGTAAGGCGCGGATTCATAATGAAAGATAAGGAACCCCGCTGTTGATTATGTATTTATTAATTAATTGGGAAGTAAGGGGTGGACGCGTTCCCCCAATTTCCGACGCGCCTGGAATGCACACAGCTCTATAATGTGCCGAAGTCGCAGGATATCAGAACTTTGGTTGGTAAAAGTCGACACTGCAGGTTCATTTACATGTAAGTCTAATATGTTTGGCCCCAAAAAGCACCCTGGAATGGACCTTCTAATCTGAAGCACATAGCTCCATTAAGCTCCATTAAGACAGTAACGCAACTTTTCATTCTCTCGGGTATTGTGGCCTTGCTCGTCAGAGTATCAATGACATGCGCACACATTCATGCATGCAGGTCTTTTGTAGAATAAGTACAAATAAAACGTTGATACTACAATCGGGTTCGGCGGGTTAGTTTCCTCAATTGGCGAAAATCACCTTTACGGTTAGACGATTCAATTTGTTAATTTTGTATTTTACTTTTAGCTTCCCTCCATTTCTGATTAGTGCCATATTATGATTCACCCCTGCGGTGTTATACTTATAAGGAACACCACTTTCTCTCATGCCGCAGTCAAGCAGTTTTTGCATGGAGGGAATAATCAGTCCTCAAGCCATTGATGTCAACCAATCAGGTGTTCCGGTGCCTGTTAAGGTCGCTCTTAATAAGCTCTCCCTGCAGAAATCTCTTAAGAGGTTGTACGGGAAACATACATAGGAAAACAAATACCTTTGGTAAGATTTATCTTTAGAGTCTTCGTAAGACGCTAAGAGGCACCGTTATCGGGAAACCCAGCCCCGAATATTACATGAGCAAAATTATTTGATTTGTTCCTCCGTGCCAAGTTGTGGTCTTAATGGCGAATAAGCCTGTCGTATCTGCTCTAGGGAAAATGCACCCCTATGACCACTAGGGGAGCTGTCGATTTCTCTCAGCCCTGCTAAACAATTATGCTCTGTAGTCTACCAAGCTTTATAATCAGTCAATAATCACTGCCTTTACACCGACACTCCTGCCATTTTGGTTACCAGTATTGGCCTGGTAAAGAAGATATCGCAGCAACAATGATTGCAACAACCATTTCTAATAGTATAAATTCTCACAGTTTTATGATTTCCCCCAAGACTGGTACCATAAAATTTATTCACTTTCACGCCACAGGTGATTTTGAGATGCCCAAATTTAAGTTACCTTAACTTAAAATTTTAAGGCACCGTGATAACAGATTTTTTAAGCTGAAGCAATATATATAGCCTGTATATTTACAATGCATAACAATTTCAGTGCACTCAAATATACTCAAAATAGTACTCTCAAACAACTGAAAATCAAAATATTTTTTATAGTGTATATACTCTGATATTGGCCACATTTTAAAAATAGTGTGAGCAGGCAAACGAAAAAAAATCGGATCTGAGCAGAAAACCCTCAGTTGAGTAAATCTGACTTATTTTTTTATTCAAATTCTTTATACTCCAGACACCTTTTTGAAACAACTCGCATGTTTGAGGCAGGCAGGTAACTAATTTTTGTTAGTTGAATTTGCAGAGCAAGAACAGTCATTGAGGCTACGCCAGTTCAGCACGGGAATTGTGCGCCATCTACCTTATTTTTTGGGAATTGCAACAAAAGCTCGGTATTTAAAGCCCATACTGGCCTGATACTTACCAGCAACAGATTTAATTAAACAAATTAAAGATCAAGTAATATAAGAGAGGCTTTCAGGAAAGTAGCATGATATTAAGTGAAAGAAATATGTATATTCTAACCGGTTTACTGTTCAAATAAAGACGTCAATAAAAGCGTGGAATATATTTGCATATGTGTTTCATTAGTATAATAGTATGCCCTGTGATCCTGTCCAGGATGTACCCCTATGCTGCCTGGGACGGGCTCCAGTCCCCCCCCCCTTCAACTGACCAGTAAAAGGGATGTGACCTTGGCCACAAGATGGGGGTACTGATGTTCCGACAAACCAACATTTATTAAAATTCCGCATCATATTGTGTATTACAGCCTACGAAGTTTGATCGCTGTAACAGTCACTGAAGATGTGCCAAAAGAAACAGAAATATGCACGATACCCGATAAGCTCACGATTTTTTTGATTTGGGGCTTGAAAAGCTGCATTTTAAACTTCACTACCGTGTTAGGTTTAGGACAAAAAAAATCATTGATAAACGCGGGAGATTTAAAAATTACAAAATATTTACAGTATTATTTTGTGTTTATGAAAAGCTTTTATAACACGTTTCTCTTATAATTATCATTTCAGTGCCAAAATCGGCCCTTTAGCCGAATTTTAAAGCAATGTGTAGCTTTGTTTTTATACATCTGGATATATTGTTGACGGAATAAACTATGTTTGTCACAGATTCAAATAAAGTTACCAGATTTAACCAGTAACACCTGGCTACATTCTGGTGTCAACAACTGGGACGGTACCAGCTATCCCGAAAATAAACCTAATTATTTATCCCATATAAAACAGGGTTGTGCAGAGAGAGACAATATGTTGTCATTATAGACTGCATTAATAAATCACAGACGTTCACAGGTTATTGTCCATTTCGTCGAGCAGTTTAAATGGGTTTCAAATTTTTTTGTATAGGCCTACATCGGCCTCAGTCTGGTATGAATGCACAAGGGCCGACTACGATTTCACTGTCGCAGTAATTTCCTTATAATTCCTTAATTTCCGTATTTATAATTACGCATTTAAAATTATTATTCAATTATTACAGGAGCAGGCATGTAGTAAAGCAAACATGCAATGTCTGTTTAAAATGGTTCATGACAATGACGTCATACTGATGATTTTCAAGAACCTTCAGCTTCCATCGCGCAGCCGCGGTGCAGCATCGGCGCACGTTCCAAGCGGTCTTTTTATAGAGCCTTTGATACGGCGCACGGCGGGATGCGCGTCCTGTTTGTCTTAATGCTCTGTAGTAAAAAATTATCGTCGTGAGAAGCAAAGGTCGAAAAGTACTTGAAGGATGAATACAGACTATCTTTTTTTTAAATAATTTTAGGTCATTTAGGCTATTTTAACTCCTGCCGGCAATTTAAATGACCGCTTAATGAAATAAGTGCATCGACCTTCACAAAAAGAGGGCGTGGGTGGTTACTGGGCACAGGAAGACCATCCATCCTTCCATCCATCCATCGATTTTATATTCCCGCTTGTTCTATTACCCAATGAGCGCAAACTACCCGTTAACGCGAATGAAGATGGGGGAATCTGACATCTAAGGCTATGATTTAATTCAGACGTCTTAACAGTTTAAAACAATGACAACAACAACAACATACAAATAATAATAATAATAATAATAATAATAATACATCTCAGGTATAATAACCTTTTTGAAAACTTACAAGCTGAAAAAATACCCACGTTGAAAATCCACTCGGCTCAGGTAAACGGAAGCGCCATCCCTTTTATAACCGTGTCATAAGGGATGGGGGGGGGTGGGTAACATCACTACGGAGGTGCAGGTGAAGTGCACTGTACTGTTCAGGAAATCGCCAGAATTGCGTCGGACAGCGCAGGATCTGTCTGCGCCTGAGGAGAGGCCTGGCAACGAGGAATCTAAGGGACCGGGACTGCAAAATGTGGAATATGAGTGGAAATGTCGATTTCAAGGTAGCAGCTGTGTTTGCCAGCCGGAGAATGATGCTGTAGGTGTTTAAAACGCAGTTAGAGCCTCCGACATATATACAGCATCGGAGCAGATTCTTTTCTGTTTATCTTTTTTTTTATTGTAGCCTATAGGCTATAATTTCTTAATCAAAAATTATACTGCAATTCGATTTAAATATTATTAATCTGCTGTGAAAATATTGGAACGAGACTCGATGTGTGTATAGGCCTTTAAATATCGTAAATGAGTCGCTTCGTTTTCAGAATCACTTCACAGAGGGCAAACATTTTGAGGTTAAGACATTTCTTACCAGAAATCAAACTAAATCCAAACGTTTTCCAGAGCCCCCCTTTCACGGGTCGGACTTTAAACTGGAGAGGATCACCGTTACCGAATGCATTCCATTGTACTGTTCGAAATGAGAGAAAAAACTCCGCAATTCAGCTACGAGCCGCTACCATCAGCACACCCAATTCTAAGTGCAGAGTCAGGCGGGGAACAACGTTGAGTGCCTCCGCAGAGAATTAAAACTGCTTAGACCCTTCAACCAAACCAATACCACCAAAACTATCTGCAGGCAACATGTATTTTTATACGCTGTATGTCACAATTCTGGGTTAGGCTGAAGAATATACTCCGTTATAACGAATCACATCACCTGGCCATTAGAGATAACTTACGCGGCCAAATGGTGTTTCTCGGAATAAGCAAAGCTGTGTTTAATTTATTTCACGAAAGGCATTATCGGATCTATATGTGGTCAAAAGATATTGACGGTGTTTAGTGGCGTATGTATGGAATTATGTAGGAGTTTTTGTGTATACACGCATGTATGTGTGTGTATATGTATATATACCGGGATGGATGCCTTAAAAATTGAAAATGTCACCTAGGTCTGACATTGACTGTATGAGACGTTTAATAATACACGTAATTTTAAAATAATACATGCGAAAATTAGGCTAAATCAGCAGTCACCTGAGCAACTTAAATCTACTACTGTTGCGCGCCTAACTGGATATATTTTGGTCATATAATCGACGATTGCGGTCACTTTATGTTGTATAATAAATATAATATAATACAATATAATATATACATTCGTCTTTTTTTGTCTTTTGATAGACGTGTTTTGTATAATTATATAATTAATATTCTCATTATCATTTGTGCCTGTGTATTATCGTTGCATGCTGTGGTTATGTTCTCACTGTAAAATGAGTTTAATTTCGAATTAATATTCGAATTTTTTCTAGATAAAAAAAATCAATGGCATCTAAACTTTCACTCACTTACGTACGATTCGTAATCATGGAGGGACATCTCTATTTTACATTAAAAATAGTAAATTAGGCCTATATATTTTAATTTCTGAAAAGCTGGCTCGCTTATGTACGTTACTGAATTACAGCAGTTACAATTCTATATTAATTATATGGATTTATACTATATAGATTTATATTATTTATTAAAATATTCAAATTAAATTTTTGAACACAGCGAGCAAGTATACTTATACGTGTATTTAGTTTGTATACGAAACTGGAAGTGAAGTATTTCCGCTGTCTTGGAACGATGTTTGTATTTGATGTACATTTCATATTTGGACCTGGTGAACATAGCTGCGGGGGTCATATATGGAAAAAAATCCGCGACAGTGAGAATTAATCGAATTGGCGCGCGAGCCCGTCAAGGAGAACTCAAGAAAGATGATGGTAAAATGAGGGAAATCACTGATGCTACCTGGTACCTTTGAGAACCTGCATGTGATTCATTGCCATTACAATCAAAACGGTGACAGCTTCACATGCAAAGCTGATGTCAGTTTGTAATTTGTTCATTACTTATTGTACTGCCAAAATATAGGTTATGTCTGATAAAACCTAGTAACAAATAAAGCTTAAAAGAATAAAGGACGAACGTGGTTTTATGGGACAGTCGAAAGGAGCGCTAATTATTATCTAATTAATTATCTTTATTATTTGGAATTGTTTTTCACCGGACTGCATAGCTATTTTCAGTGATTCGCATTAAAAGACTAGAAGGCAAGGTTAGTATCTGTGTACTGTGTGTGCAGACAAGTAAACAGCCGTCACATAGTTTTCAGACAAACAAACAAACAATTTATTTGTACACCATGACTCTAAAACATGTATTTATGCAATTTGGTCCCATTGCCCTTTTTTAGTAGGTCGCATCGTGGCGAACGGCGTTCGTGGATTTTCAGTCAACTTCTGTATTTTAAGAACATAATTATACTGCATGATGGCTGAATCCTTTCTCTGTATTTACTATTAATTGCTACAAAATCCTGAAAAAAAAACAGTGAGAACCACTGCCAGACCCATTCGTTATAGAGAAATAAGAGAGACAGTCATTTCAGTGAAGTAATTCGAGGTTTACCAACTTGGTGAAAGATCCCATAAGGAGGAACTGTACCTGCTTATCAGGTAACAACAGAGTAGTGTATCCCTGACCACACAACAGTGACTTGCTACTCGGTAAAGCCAGTCATAAACATTCATACATACCACGAGTACAAACTGCTTGAATACCGAATAGTTGTTTTACGCTTGTTTTGCCCGGCAGATCGCACGCCTTTACATCTGTATCACCGCACAGCCCTGCTTTCTCGTCACTTTCGCCGGATCCGGAGAGCCTGCCCCGGCCTGCCAACACATAAAGCGGCGCTTATCTCTGGGTCATCGTCATGTTGCTGCAAAGCGGGTCCCGGGCGCTGCTGGTTTTGTCTGTCTAACGGATATTGAACTTCAGACATATTAAGTTCTTTTGAAAATCTATTTTAATGCGAATCCGCGTAATGTTTTTTTTTTCCTATGAAAATGACCCGGACTGACTCCCAGGTGCAAATAAAGAAAGAAAGGGCCCTCAACTATGTGCGTAAAGGTAAACAAATAAAGGTACTATGTAAACGAACTTTTTGGGAAATTAGATAAAAATAAAAAACAAGTAGTGAACGCTGGTCATGGTCTATGGTAACATGAAAAGCTGGTCCTGGCCAAAGCGTTAGAAGTTCCACGTCATATGACGTTAGGTAGGTGAACCGATGGGTGGATGGTGCAGTATTATTACTGAATTTAACAGGGATTCCCCAAAGTCTCAGCGTTAACAAACCAGTCACATTTTAATGTCGGCAAATCGCGTCGTATCGCCTGCTAAATGTTGGATGTTATCGTTAGAGGTTTTGCCGTCAGCTGATCACCTCAAACCAACATATTCAGCGACGGTCCGGCGTCCTGGGGCTGAACTGCCCGCCGATTCAGAGGTGAGGGTCCCTGTTACTGTTTGTCAGGGCCGGTTGCTGATGCATGTAACTGCAAGGTCCCAGAGAGAAAATCCAGAAAGGGGGCGAGAGACCGCTAATCCCTTTGTTTGGAAACAACGGAAGTTTCCCCTGACCGGCAGCCTCTCCAGCTCCATCTGAGCCCCTGGGCTGCCGTGGCCAGCTCAGCTCGTGGGAGCGTTGGTCCGCCACAGAAGCCATTAGGAGAAAAGCCCCTGGCCAGCCTACCCTGATACTATACCACTTTAGTGTACACATGAAGGAAGGAAAGAATTGCTTTTGTATGCGTGAGCAAACCCCTTAACCGGCATTGTCCCGGGCAACGTCCAGTTGAATGGACAGGTAACATTGTGACTGTTTGATAACTGTAATGAAAGGCACATCCTTCTTCACTGATTAATGTTGTTTATTTCACACATTGAGGTGCTGAAGGGAACATTGACAGAATGGCAGAACCTTTGACCCGCGCTTCCCAAACCGCCACAGACAGACAAACGCAAGATTAGGAAGGATGACCTCAGCAAACAGGGCCCACCCAGGCTGTGCAGAGACCAGTGCTATGTAAGAAAGAGACAGGTTACATAGGGTGGCCTCAGGGCTTTTATTTGGGGAATAAAACACATGATGTTAGGGATCAGCCATTTTATGCAGAGGCAAACACCCACCTTTAATTCTAGGAAACTAACCCAGAAGAAAGCAAAATATAGCTTTTAATTCAGGGCAGGTGACACATCTTGCAAGTAATTTAAATACCCGAAATATTTCATAAATGGGGGGGGGGGGCATGGAGGCTATTCCTGGCACCACAAGGTCGGATGGGATGCCAAAATTCAAGATGCAAGATCATTATTGGCCATGTGGAACAGATGCATTGAAATTCTTGTATGTCCAGCCACACTTGGTTAGCAAGAAACTAAACACAATGTGAAACAATATAGGCAGTGTAGAACAATACAAGACAGTGCAAAAAACTAGACAGTATAATGAATGCGGACACTGCATTGCGTTTGCTGATATGGAGTCACTGCAGAGAGACATTCAGGAGGTCTGAGACTGGAATGAGAGGAAGCTTTTCGTGGCACAGATGTGCTCAGGCTGGCTAGGCCTGAAAGCCTGAGGCTGCTGTCGCTGCAGAGCTTCAACTGACGTGTTTACAGAAGCGCTGTTACTTTAAAAGAAAACAGGGAGGGCAGGGAGGCAGTCAGCGTGGGCGCCGGGCAGGTTGTGGAGTGTGGGAAGTGTTTGCCTCTTGGCGGACCTCAGTGGATTTCCCCGCACGCCGCCGGCCTTCGATGGCCCGCTGGCCAGTCCCATACCAGCTAAACTGGCACATTCCTCTTTGCTGCATGGTGAGATGCCCCCTGTCTACCGACGGTGTCTGGCACTCAAGATCTGACCTGTTTCGATGGTTGAAGATGGGATCAGATGGAGTGTGCAAAAGCAGAATCTTGTTACAGCACAGTTACTGAGGCCAGTGTCATTATTCCCTGCTCATTGCTAACCTCCTTTTACACATGGCCGCTTTCCCAGGGGTTTATCACTGGTTTTCCCCAAACATCTTTCCAGTTTTTTTTTATTTCATCCTAGAGAATGTTGCTGTCAAATGGGATTTTAGACACAAGAAACAACCTGTTGGATTTTATCATTGCTGGGGCCGCATCAATACTTGGACTCAATTTGTTTATGAATGGGTCAACTTGGCACTCATCCTCCAAGCTGGAAATATGTCCACTGCCTTTTGTGGAAATGTGTCCTTCTCTCATTTTTGAGTGCTGCTGGGAGCACGACTGAGCCCTCAGGAAGAATGCGAAAATGAAAGGGTATCCAAACATGGTATGAGAAGGACATGTCATGGTAAACGTGTGCATGCCATTTTCCACATGGATTTCCAGCTGTGTGTGGGTCTCATTCAACATTCTGCTCTCAGACCTGGTTGCTGATTGGCTGGCTCTCCTGATGCCCCCTTTTTTGATTGGATAAAGCAGCATTTCCCAACCCGGTCCTCGGGAACACGAGGTCAATCCACATTTTTGCTCCCTCCCAGCTCCCTGCCATACAGTCCTCAGGAGCTAGGAGGGAGCAAATGTGTGGACTGACCTCGTGTTCCCGAGGACCGGGTTGGGAAACACTGAGATAAAGGTTCCACTCTTCACTTCACAAATGCCTTTGGAGAAAAAAAAAGTTGTAGTTACATTGCCATCAAAACAGAGATAAGACCCTAGCGAGGGGGTTGAAAGGCGAAGATTGAAGGAAGCTCAACTGTATTTCAAGGACGGCTCTGTTTGCAATGGCATATCACTGTAAGAGAACACAAACTCATAAGGTAACCATGAACTGTTTGATCCAGCACTGACAGAGTCACAATGCTTTTATTTGCCAAGTACAAAACGGGCAAGGAATTTGTTTTGGTGCAGGTGGTGGAATGATGTGTACAAGTTAAACAAACTGTCAAGACAAGAATACATAAGACAATAAATAGTGAAGAAATTAAAATGGTATATTCTTAAGTAAACATATAGATGTATAAATTAAGGGAAGACAGCCAGATGTAGGGTACAAACTTTTAAACTCAATAATTGTGTAAAATACAGTGGATGATTGGCCTGTAGGTTTTTTTGTTTTTTTTTTAGATATTCTGTTGTCTTCTGTGAGCACCTGGGAAAGACCGAAGATGAATGTGTTATTCTTACTTTACCCAATAAAATATCACCCACCCATTTTCCATACCACTTACACACCAATAAAATGCTCTTATTTATTTTGTACCGCTGAGATTTACAGTTTTTTCCCCCTCCTCACATCCAGTGTGTTTATACACATTCATGCAGCGTACGGAGTTGGCGAAGTCGATCAAAATGTCTCACCTTCAGATCCCACTTACATTACAGTACACAGGCTGCAGCCAGCTATCATTTTTCACAGACAAAGGGGGGTTTGGCGAGGGGTTGGTTCATTTCCAAAAATACACAAAATATTTTCAAGCCACGCCTTTTTTATGACATGAAACTGATTTTAAGTATGTCACCATTTCTGTTGTTGAAAACAGGGGCATCGTTAGACCGAAGATGTTTTTTAGCCTTTCCAAATAAATCTGTATTTATTGGCTTAAGTCATGAATTGCTTTTTATATTATATATGTTTGCCATCACCCCCCTCCCCCAAGTAAAGACTCAGCCCCCCCATCCATTTATCTCTAACTAGGCCCCTGGTGGACACTTAAATATCAATGCACCTTTCACTGAGATTTGTTACACTGGCGGTTAGCGAACAAGCTATGGCGTTGACAGTTTCCCTATTAATTGTGTGTAATCTTCCAGTCCATGAAACTTTTTGCACAAGATATCCAGTCCACAGTCATTGAAACGTTGGGGGGAACATCCAATTTGCACAACAGTCTGTATTTAATCTGCACGTTCCCAGTAAAGCGGCACAAAAGTCAGCTTTCGAGCCCCCCCTTCAGCTCCTGTGCCTTTTTGTGCTGGGGGGCTCATCCCATCTCTGACTGACACCCCAGCTAAGAGTCCTTTGAGGCTCCAGTTCAAAGAGCAGAGGGACTAAGCCAGCCCGAATCGCACCTGTGCTGCACAGCCAGACCTGTTGGGCCATGCCCCCCCCCCCCCCAAAAAAAACATCATACCTGAGGGTGAGTGACTTTTCAAGAGTGTGGCAGCATTTTGTATGACTTTACATGTGGGGGGGGGGGGAGTGATTATGTTGCTTTTTTGGAAAGTCTTTGGTGGGGGCTATTCTGTGACATCCTGACCCTTTGGGAAATTCACCTGGTGAACAATGGTGGGGTGTAGATGCTTGGAGAGAGGACGTAATTCCCCGGAATCCAGGAGGGGGTGCCATTGGTACCAATTTCATGGCATGGACTGACCACAAAGTACCACAAAACGCAGCGTTTTAGAGGAGACCTGTCCAGTACCCCAGCTGTAGTCCAAACCACAGACACACACAGAATGTTCAGTGAATCGATAATTACATAAAATGACAGCCAGGCTCAAATATTAAAATGAAGCACAGGCATTTCCTTAATGCAGCATCTCCTGCGTTTCAGTTTGCCTGCCATCAAAGCGTAAAATTGAAAATAGCTAATACACATGCAAATATTTCATTCTCATCCTATGCAACAAAACTAGTTTTTGATTACATAATTTTACTGTCTGTTCAGTTACACTGCTAAACACAGCTAGTCCATAAGTGTTGTGCTACACCCCAAAGACATGCTGCTTTCCGTTTGAACTTGGACATTGGAATTTCCAAGTTCCTAGTTGTAAATTTCAACTGGAACGGCCCCTGAAGTTAGAATTCCAAGTTGGAGAGGTAGAGGATCCTCTGCGACCCCAACCCCAGAATTCAACATGGCTTCACCCATCGTCAACGTAAGTTTAAACTGTAGTAGGACACAGATGCTCTCTGGGTTACGATGGTCTGTGTTACGATATTTTACCCAACGATATTACGTTGGGTAAATATTTTTCTCTTTCAGTACATCATTCAATACATTACATGAGATATTCCACACCTTTTTATAAATTAGGCTTTGTGTTAATGATTTTGCCAAATTGTAGGCTAATGTAAGTGCTCTAAGCATGTGTAAGGTGGGCTATAGGCTAGGCTATGATGTTTGCTAGGTTAGTTGTGCTGTATTAAAATACATTTTCGCCTTACGATATGTTTGTCAGAACTTAACCCCATCATAACCCAGTGAGGGGCTGTACTGTTTATTAGCACGTACGTCTTATTTGTGGCACCTTAAATCGGTCGCATACACAGCACTGCCCAAACGCTACCTGTTGACATGTTGCTGCAGTGTTTTTATGTGCATAACATTGCACAGTGATGTGTTATCATCCACTGGCATTACTAACAAAGGCTAACAGTGAACCTGGCTAGAATTCGAGCCTGTTTCATTAAGCAAGATTTCATGCTTAGCCAGATAACGCTTCAGATTTAAGGTAGTCTGGGCTAAATGTAAGTGAACAAAGATAAAGACCATTTAAACCAGGGCACTATAAATCCAACAAGTTATCCGGCTAAGCAAGAAATCCAACTGTTTGAAACGGGTCCCTAGTTTGGCTAAATGGCTTTTTGACTTTTTGTATTGGAACGTGGTTAACTTGGGTGTGACGTCATTCCCAGTTCTGACTAAGCCTAACCCTAGCACAGCAATAGACCTTAACACACCTGGTGACTCTACAAAACACCTGTGAGTGAGTATGTGTGTGTGTATCCTGCGTTGAAGTGGCACAGAATCCAGGATGCGTCCATTCTTACCCCATGTGCTTCCTAGGACTGGCTCAGAATCTCTTAGAAACTGATTTAATAACCAGCTACTGAAAATGGTTGGATGACGGAATTTTTAAAAATGCCCTGAATATGTGAAATTCGACAGAGGTCAGTAACACCCCATCAGTCTCCAAGCAAAACACATCATGACTACATCACAAATGTCCGATCCAGCTGTGGGACCGTTGCTTGGCTCTGCCACTCTCCTCTTCACTAAGAAATGAATTCCATTTAGATTCTTTCTGCCAAGCGGACGCAGGACATTAACAAGGGTGGAGAGATTTACAGTTCAGCTGTTTAGCTGACACTTCTATGTAGAGCACATTTGATTTTTTTTTAAATATTTGACCAACAGGAATTTTTTTTGGAGTATTTCAGGTACAATCAGTTCCTCAAAAGATCTCCAGGGCTGTCCATCAAGCTTCAGTCGTTGTCTATGACTTTAACGACGACACTGCAGCCTGAAGTCAAAACCAAACGGAAATGCACCCTGCCCCCCGTATTGCTCTCAGTCTTTATGGGGCAGAGTCGGCTGACTGGGAGGTCTGTATGGGCTGCATTTTGGCAGCGTGGAGTCTTCACCATACTCTCAGCAACGGGGATCATTAGGGGTGTCAGAGCACTATAAACAGCACGATTTATGCAAGGCTGGGTACATCTTTTTGCGGCTATTCAGCTCGATTTTCCTGTTTCAGATAAACAGTGCGTGGCGGGACAGATTCAGAGAACTTTCCAGAAGCTTTCGCATGACAAATGACACTGTCCCATGGCGGGTTTTGGTGTTACTAATGGTGCTCGGTCTGCGGAAGTTCACACTCTCACACGCTAGCCTGGGTGGCTGCACGTGAACGGGTGTCAGGCTAATGTAAAAAGGGTCTTTTTGTAGCTAGACAGGTGTCCCAGTTCCCGTAAGATCAGACGTTTCCAGCACCCAGTTACTGTATTGGTTCATTGCCCTGGTTCCTCCCATGAGGGGCGGGGGGGTAATGGCACCTGAGAACAGATACCACCTCCGGCCAGAAGATCACCTGTCCCATCCATAGCTTATTTAAATACATTTCTGTAGCTAAAGGGCAACTGTGGTTTCCATGGTGATGTTCCAGGCACCTGAGCCAATCAGCTGTTCTGAGGCGCTGGTTGTTCCAGTTGCCTTTCCTCAGTATTTACCAGAAACCGCCAATCAGAACTGGTGTCTAAGTCCTGGCCAGAAGTCAAGTTTCTTTCATCCAGGACCTCTAAAGGTCTTTCTGAACATCTGCAACATTACAAAAATTCATAGTAGCCATTCGTATGCCCTCCACATTGTCCTCCCACAGGGTGCAAGCAGTCATTCTGGTTTAATTAAGACGAGAACTGAGGATCCAGCCTCAGAGGGTACCTTTCGGGGAGAATCAGGGACGGGTCAAGAGTGGGTCAGGGAGAGGTGAGGATGGGGTCTACAGAAGTTCAGGAGAGGGTCAAGCTGAGAATCTCCCACCGAGCATCAACCAGGAAGGGTGGAGCTGGCAGCAGCTGCTGGACACCCTTTTTACACAGCTGTAACCCCCCCCCCCACCCAGGATGACACTAAGCAGATGCAGTGGAGTGGAAATGCTGCCAAGGACGGTCAGGATTTGTGTCATCTCAGAATGAATGAGGAGCCCCAGATAATCTCCTGTAAGCTGAGTCCCACCTCATGCCTTCGTGTCATTGAGGTCTGGGAGTTCAGATGAAAGAAGGGAGCCTGACATTTCTTCAGGAAAGAAGCAATATAGATAACTGTAAGGGAATTCAAATAAGTGAATTAAGCTGTAAAGTTTCACTATGAAAGACTTCTAGACATACCCACATCATTGTGAAGGCCTCTCAATATGCTCCCATATCACTGTGAAGGCCTTTTGAATACCCTGCACATCATTGTGAAGGCCTCACAATATACTCCAATATCATTGTGAAGGCCTTCTCAATACCCTCCCACATCACTGTAAAGGTTTTCTCAATACATCACATAGCAATTTGAAGGCCTACTCAATATCCACATACATCACTGTGAAGGTCTTCTCAGTTTCCTCCATACCACTGTGACAGCTTTCTTAATACCCTCCCATGTCACTGTGAAGTTCTTGTAGACATCCTGCAGGTCACTGTCAGAATGTTTTAGACATACACCATGTCATTGTGAATGTGATCCTGTAAAGGCCTCCCACCTGTGGCCTTCACAGAACACAGGCTTCCGACTGTGCGCCATGGACCCATAAAGGCAGGCTCACAAGGTGGGAATCCGGGGCACTTCTGACAGTTCCTGGACTCCTCGATCCGGCCTGTGCACACAAAAGGGTACAAAAACAGGCAATTTGACCAACACAAGGGATCACCTATCTGCCAAGTTCACCGTGTCTTTGTTCAAGGGATATTCCTTAGAGTCGAGGTTGCCGTGCCAGAAAGGCCAGTCTGGAACACATGAGGCTAGAAAATGAACCAGTAAAATTCAGCTGTCTGCTGAAGCCCCCCAAGCAAGCAGCACTGCAGCAGGGTCAGAAGCAGGAGAATGCCAGCTAAGGGCCGTGGCTGCTTCAGCGGCCTCCCTGCCTGAAAGGTCACTCGTCCAAGTGCCAGGAAGCTCTAGTTTTAACATTACCTTGAACTGTTTAATTTTAAAAAGCTTTTATAAACATGTAAACCATTCAGTAGCTTATTTAAGCCTCTTTTGCTAATCTGCTAATCGACTGCATCAAGCCAAACGGGAGAGGTCTGGCTGTATTGTCAGAGCAAGATTCCAGCTGGCTGCGGCATTTGAGATGAACTCCCCGAACGCTCCCGTCCCCCTACCCCCCACCCCTGCAGAGATAAGCATGACCGGACAGCAGAGTGGCACTGAGCCTGCTCACTCACTGACTATTTATATAAGGATAGCTCTGGTAGCCTCAGCCCCCAAGCCCAGGGCACACAAATGTGCGCACACACACACAAACACACACACACACACACAGAGGACCTTGCAGGCCACAACCACGCCCAGCGCTGTGTGTATGAGGTTTATATAGACAAGGTGCCACAATGTCTCCTTTGGCAGAGGCTTACTGGCACACTCCCCCCCCCAAACACAAACGTAAGACATTCGATCCAGTGTCGGGTCTCCCATGAAAGTGTGCCTCCATTTCAAGGCATAAACAAATCCAATGAACGGAATTAACGGCAGACCATTAAGGTGCCTGGAGAAGGTGCTAGGCCGGGGCAGCGGCTGCTAACACTGCTAGTCGTAAACACCTCGTAAGCATTTATAGGGTTCAGCTGGCCTCCTTAGATATACACAATTCGCGTAATTCCATACAATTCGGGTAATTCCACACAATTCGCGTAATTCCACACAATTTGCGTAATTTTTATTTCAGCAGAATCCATCTAATCAGCAATGTGGAATTCCACCTGAGCTCCGGAAATTTCACTCTCGGTCCGAGGTCGCGGGCTGGGTGCCGAAAAAGGGTAAAGGGGATGCGACCATATTGATTCTTATACAGCCTCCCATCCACTCGGAAGGGTTTATTTAAAAACGTATTATATTCCTGGAGGCATGTGTGATTGTGTGCAGGGTGAAGAGCACCCTAAAAGGAAACTTCTGGCTGCTGGGGGGGGGGGGGGCAGAGGGAGAACATTTCAGTCATCCGGCAGGAAGCAAAACCAACAGTGTGGCAATGAAGGTGAATTTGAGGAGACATTTCAGATGTGTTGGCTGGGCCTCCCCAACCAATAAAATTACACACCAACCCCACCCCCCCACATGGAACAACAAAGATTAGTGCATACTATAACGTCGCTTTATTTTTGTAACTTATGTAAATTTTTTATCTTTACAAGGTTGACAACTGTGATTCCAGTAGTTTATTAAAATTCGTTAGGCTTGCTTATATGTCTAGTTGTCTTGCTCGGCCTGGGCTACAGGCACAGCGGGGCAGCTTTACTGAGGGCCCCCCAGTGTCTGAGGCTCTCCTACTTTCTGCACAACAGTCCTGCTCATCCAATCCTCACCCAACTCAGACCAGAGCTGATATTATAGTGACAGTCAGGAGATCTACCGCAGACAGGCCAGTTGGGAAATTCCCATCTGTGAAAGACTCACCATCTCAGAAGGTCCAGGGGTCTCACCTCTTATACATTTCAGGTGTGGAAAGATCTCCAAATTCTTTAAATGGTCTATAGACCCAGACCACTCCAGGACCACTATTTTGGGGTCACTGAAGGGAATACCTCGAAAGTCTTCATTCCGGTCAAATAAATCCAAGATGTCAGTCCGTTACCTGGAATGTGTTCAATGCTTCAGAACACACTGAAGACCTTACAGTCGAAAGCCTGTCCCATACCTCATGTTGTTTTGAAATTCCCAGTTTTTCTAAAAAAAAAAAAAAAAAACCAGCTAATTTTTATTTATTTTTTTTATAACAGCATTTTTAAAGAACGAAGATCTGGCATTTCGGACATTTATGTGCTATAAGACAGAATGTTTTAATGACAAACACTGAAGAAGCGAGCAGGACTTGTGGGTTGGGGGAGCAGCTTTTTGGAGAAAAGAGAGGGGGTTGAAATCTTCTGAGTAAAACACAAAATAATAAGACTCAGGTGAAGCATGTGTTCTTGTTTGGGCAGATAGCTCAGCAGAAGCTTCCGGACTGTATCAGTAATGGGTCGACATGACATGTCAGACAATGGGAAATAAAAACAACGTGAGTCTGTCTGACCGTCAGCTTTTCAAGGTGTGGCTCACAAGCTTAACTGTGTTTAGAAGACATCCAGGAACCCATCTGGGCCAGTGGTTCTGAGCAGGAACCTAGAAACCCCAGCCTCTGTGAACCTGCACTGGGAGGTCAGTGAAATCTCAGCAGAGTTAAGGGAATAAGGTACAAGCCCATTCTGAGAGGGTTAGGGTTTACGATGCTCACCTGTACAGTATCAATCAAAAGTCTGGACACACCTGCTTTTAATGCATTTCTCCATTTCAGCTGTTATTCACCAAAGAGTAAAAAGCCCCGAGGCAATGAAGTTATACTTATCAAAATATGACATCAACCAAGAGAAGTGCTCCACATCTGAAAACTCTGAAAAAAATAAAAATAAAAAATGTAGACTCTTCCAAACAGCCCCCTTCGGCTTCGATGACAGCATTGCACACTCTTGGCATTCTTTCAGCCAGCTCCCAGATGCAGCCACCTGGAATGCTTCTCCAACAGTCCTGAAGGAGTTTCCACAGGTTCTGGGCAGTAGTCGGCTACCTTCCTCTTACTCTTCGATCTAACTCATCCTAAACCAGCTCAATAAGGTTTAGGTCAAGGGTTTGTGAGGGGGCAGGTCATCGGTCACAGCACTCCATCTCTTTGCTTGTTCACAAGATAAGACAGCACTTACATAACCCCGAGGTGGGCTTAGGGTCCTTTTCTTATTGAAGAACAAATGATTTTCAGCAGGTGTGTCCATACTTTTGACCGGTCCTGTACTTTGTGACCTCGTACATCCTTTTACCTTACAAAACACGGCAACATTCTGCTATGGCACCCCCCCAGCAACGTGAATCACATGATTGCAGAAACTTCTGGAGCCAGCCAACATCTGCCAAACCATCCAACAGATGAACTACACACGAAACTGGCGTCAGATGTGGCTTCTAGCCTGCTGGTTAATGACCAGAGCGGCCCACGGTTGCACACTTAAGCCAAATATCTAGCAGTATAAACAGGTAAGGGCACAGTTACAGGAGTTCATATAAACATGATTCTGATAGGCAAACAAGCACAGCAAGGAACAGCCTGCTGTGGTGGCAGTAACTTTGCCTACAGCATAAAGGTGTTATTTCAGAAAAAATGCTGGCATGCAGCTGGCAGGGCACTAGAGCAGGTGGAAAATCTGATGACTGTCCAGTACCGTGGGGGGAGGGGGGTTGCTGAGATGCCATCACCAACATGCTTTTCAGGTCAGTTACAGATGGGTAGGACCATGGTGCAGTGGCACCTGACACAAAAACAGAGACCAACATGCCAGATGCATTTTTAAAATGGCCCTGAGAGGCTCAAAAAAGGAATGGAACAATGGTGCCCCCTGGTGAAATTAATGGGAAATTCAACCTTGGATATGACCCAAGAGGGTAGAGAACAAAATGTTTCATTTCTGAATACATCCTATTTCAGAGAGCTTGAGGCCATTTAGATCTCCTGACGTGCTACAGCTTAAACATCTGAGCGTTGCGTCATGGCTTGAGGGTGACGGGCCAATCAGAGCTGTAAAGCTGCTGTAACTGTACCGATTCTGTATCTGGTCGGTGCTTAGGATGATCTGCTAGAGGAACTCCAGCTGACAGCCAGGGATGCATAAAACAAGTGAGTGGAGACATGGCCGCCAGGGACGACTGATTTGGAGAATGTCTTGTAGAATTTTAGCAGGATGGTGGCCATGGCGGCCGATGGTGACACCACATGGGAGGAGGGATTGCATGTCTATGGAAACAGAGAACAGGGCCCCTGTATTCATGGGTAACTAGGGGGGCACAGCTGCTGTAAAACATCCCCGGTGCCCTCTTTACACCACACCCCCGCCGTACGGTCCAAAGCCCCTGTGACGAGCCGCACACCTGCATCTGTTCCTTAGCCAGTGGGGTGGTGACAGCCCGGAGACTGCAGGCAAGGCCACGTTTGTCGACGTCACACAGGAGCAAAGCAAGCTGCAAAAACACAGCTGGTCCATGAAGTGCAGTCAAAACACATCAGATTTGGAAGTTAGAACGTGGCACTTTAAACAGAAAGCTCCGGAACGCCTCGGTGTCCTCGGGCTCAATTACCAATGGACCGTTTTGGGATTATTATGTGGACAGATGAAACCTGCCGCTGGCGGAAACCGTGGGCCCTCGAGGAGCTGTGAGGTGCGGCTGACCGGACGCCACCCCAGCAATGAGTTACACACCTGGGAGCTTTCTGTTCCCTGGGGGACCCCAATTATTCGGCCCCCGGTCTCCCTCACACACGCTAGCTGCTCCCAAACAGGTGGCTGGGCTCAGATCTGGGAGGGGGGTCATCCTTCACGGGAGACGGACAAGTCACACCGTCAGCCCCCCACCCCCCCACCTCAGGGATTCCCACACCTGTGCGTGAGGTTGCCAGGCGATATCAAAGAGCCGGTATAGCCCGCAGTCACGCACATGCCGGGGCACGAGTCCCAGAGGGCCCAGTGATATACTGTAACATGGGCCGGCAGATTTCTCCGATTTCCCAGAACCACTAACACGAGCCGGTCAGGTCACAAGACCAGTAAATACAATTTGTTGAACATCACACTTATGCAGATTAACATTTCTATTGCTATTTCTTTGGTTAACATTATTACTATTAATTCGAATGACATTTTTAATGCAGTTATTAGCGAAACATAATTAATGACTAAGTGAGAGAGACTCTGTGGGAATCATCTCTACAAAAATGTAAAAGTAACTAAACTAAATTTCTCTGCTAGCAAGACGGGATTTGCTAAAGTCAGTCCCTGGGAGATTCCCTGCAAGCACAATCCTGACAGTAGACACACATCAAACATGTAAGATGGCCACGGGGTGAAGGTACGCCTAATGTCCTTCATGTTCATTTTGTGGAGCAACACAAACGTATCCAGCCAATTCCTGCAGCCAAGGGGGGGGTCAGTCGCAGCTTACTGACACGTGGACACTTTCATAACCCAAACCAGTGAGGGAACTTTTCCCAAATCAAGCCTGTGCAGCTATGGAAGTTGCCGGTTCAAAAATTTAATGCGTCAAGAAGACAAACTTCTTGCTGCAGACTGCCGTCATTTATATTTATCCAGGCAGGAGAGGGAGAGCGGTAAATCAGAAGTGCATTACTGACATCTAGTGTGCAAAAAATGCAACTGCTTAATCAGATGGAAAGGGGTCAAAAAAAAGATAAGGAAGCTAAAATCCTTCCCAGGTGGCAGTTTCTTTGGGGCAATAAGCATCCAATTTGATAAACAGGGCCTCCGAACTGGAGTCCACTCACCCAGCTTACGGAAGCTGTAGAAGTGAGGAAGACAGATGAGAAAAATGCAGAGAGTACACAGAGAAGCCTGCGAGAAACGTGGGAGCCAATACACCAAGGAAGACATGGGGTATTCTGGGAATTTTTGCCCATCAGAGTATGAAAGATCAGGTGAAATAAAAAATAAAAAACCTAACAAATCTGTGCTCAGCCTTTGCGCCGACCAGGAGCTCAGCGGCGTGTCATGGCAACAGCTGACAACACATCCGAGATAAGGGCAACTCACTGGGCACAGAGCTAGCAAACGAGCATAACCTTGACCTAATTGGTCCTTGTTTTTGGTGTGTGTGCCTGTTTGTCTGTTACATCATGTTAGATCAATAAAGCAGGAAGTGGTAGTGGGAGTTCACACATCCAGGTCAACATGTACTACCGAAATCTCTGTTACACAATGAATGATAACCCGGAGGACGGAAGCTTCTGAGGGTGGCACAAGCGGGCAAGGCAGCTGATTGGATGCTCCCAAATGTAAAACAGAGCATTTCATTGGTTAACTATTCCTACTTTTTATGTAACAGGAAACACACACACACACACTTGTATTCATATCTTAATGGGGACTCTCCATTCATTTATATGAGCAAAACCCTAATCCCAACAATGACAACCTTAACCCCGACCCTGTCCTAACCTTAACCATAAGTAACCAAACAAAATACATGACTTTTGGCATTTTTAGTTTTTTGATCTTGGTCATAGATTTTTATAAAATTGAGTTTCCCTTGTGGGGACCGAAAAAATGGTTCCCACAGCATCAAAATAACAGGTTTTTATCACATTGTGGGGACATTTGGTCCCTTCTGTGTAATACATGCATGACTGCACACACACACAGGCCAGCTATGCATGAACGCTGACCTCTGACAGACGCCCTGGCAGTCAAAGCCCAATTAACACTGCAAGATGGGAAAGGGCAGCTTTTCGGAGTCTGAAAGCAAAAAGCCACAGCGTGCCGTTTGCCAACGGCTGGGACCGTGGCCATGACTGCCAGACTGTGGATGAGCCACCAGACACCCTCTGCCCTCATGGCGCAACTTAGTCTGCATATGGAGACACTATGTTTGAATCTGGGGTGGCTGAGAATGAGGGGGAAAGCAGGGGCGTATATAGGGGCACCAGCCCCAGCTGGAAGCTGACTGGCCCCGAGAGTGCCCCTCCCATCCCTGTCACTCCCTAATTCAAAACAAAGGATTGGTTAATGATAACGTCGGCCCCATTGCATAAAAGATGCATGCCCCCCACCTTAAAAAAAATCATATAATCACCCCTGGGTGAAAGAGATACAACTAAGGGGAACAGAGCAGAAATGAACAGGATGTGGCCGGCAGCCAGTGTCTAACATGGGCCTGTGGAGCCTCCATCAGCCAGCATGATTGCAGACACTTCCTAAACATATAGAAAACACGCCAGGCATTAAGCTCACAGTACACATGACAGGGACACACCCTCAGCCCACAATGTACTGGCCAGCAGAGGGTGTTGTGGTTAACAAGGTGGGACTCTTACAGGAAAGTCCGTGCCGTTGTGAATCCGACCAGCAGCTATACAAACAAGTAGCTAAATACGAAGACTTAAATTTAAGTCGGACAGAACTAAAATATTAAAAGGGGGGGAAATAATTAACCAGCATCTGGTGGATACATTTTTTTGCAACGTTACTTAATGTTGTTCAAGGTGAAAGCAGATATGGACAGATAACTACCAGCTTTGCGCTAACCTTTGGCCAGCGTAGGGGATGAAAACAAGAAGTCAGCAAGAGTGTTGGCACAGTTGGGAGGGGGGGGTTGCTCCGTAGGCTGCCGCATTCCTGTCTCGCAGCGTGGGAACTGACGTCAGGGAAACTGTCCTCGCGGCTTGGGGGCCACTGTACAGTACGTTTCAGAACTGTATGAAAGTCTCTCAGTCTCCCAGGAAGCCTAAACTCCATCATTAGCAGACTGGATCCTAACTGCTTACTGTGACACAGCATCTGGCAATGAAGAGCTTTCATGCTGAACTGGCGCCAACAAAAACAGACGGCGGAGACACGCACCAAGGCGGGGCCTCCAAGCTTGGCAACAGCACCAGCCATTACACGCCATTAAAAAATCGATTCTTGTTTTCCTTGTTATTGCTATCATTTGTGGTGGTCTGGGGCTAAAAACTTTACCCCACAGGTGGCCAATGATTAATCATTTTAGGGGCTTTGCGTGGCCTCGCCGAGGAAATGAGGCTTGACAACAACCTCCGTGTGAAGGGCTCATTCTCCAGGGAGGATGTTTGTTAAACAATATGTTGCCTCTTAGGATGTAAATCTTACGAAACAGAAAGAATTTAAGATTTAAATCCATTCCTCTATTTTCCAACCACGTATCCCTGTCAGGGTCATGCAGGGGCCTGGAGTCTATCCTAAGCAGCATGGGGAAATAGGCAGTGCAGTACAACCGGGACAGGATGCCAGTCTACAGCCAGGCAGTGTTTCTGTTTTCAGGGAAATCTTAATAGCAACCTAAGATGCAATTTCATATTTAAACAACAGGAAATTTCTATGTAATTTACATTAAGTATGTTATATTGTATACTTAAGAAGTTCCCGTTCAGAATCTAAACCAGAGACCGTTCAGGTTGAAAAGCATGTCCTAACCCACAGCGCCACCTGCTGTCTCATAAAAGAACACCGATAGCTAATTATTTAAAAAATTTCTTTCTTTTAAAGCAAGCCTTAGCCTGGAAAGTTCAACTGCAGCGTTATGGTGAAATTCCTCCACCGCTAGTTTTTGCTACATAAGCAAGAGATCTGTTTAATAAACAAGCCCCTTGAAACGAAACACTTCTTGTAAATAATTACAGTTCAGTGATTGTACAGGGCAGATTATGCGGCTCACTCGTAAGTGGGTCATGTTAAGTAAATTATATCTTATTTAAATATTTAATATCCTTTAACTCGGTAATTTGCTAAGCGGAGCATATGAGATTAGACTGCGGCCTGCAAATTCCAGAACCTGTATTTTTAGTAAACACTGCTCACCGTTTCACTGTATCATTATCATGGATTTATAAAAGGGCGGCTCAGAACTCAAAGACTGTTACTGAAACCGATGCGCAGATCACCAGCTCTAGGGCATTTGCACACTGGAGTATCTGAACTGATCCATTACAGCGGCTGGATTCAATGACACCGGCTGTATGAATGAAGGCTGCAAGTCACGTGACCGCAATGCGTGGCAGGCAAGTCACGTGACCGCAATGCATAGCCAGCATACAAACACAAAAACACAAGCACGTCTCAACGTGAAACCACTTACAACAGACAAAACAATTTGAACGAGTGACAAATGCACATCCCTCGCACTAGCCTCATTGTACCTACCCCTGTACCTCTACCTGGAAGAAAACCACGAATTAATGATTACAGAAATGGGGCACTTGAGAGATTAAAACGATTGATTTTGAAAAAGATTCGGCTGTTCAAAACCTCGCATCATAGTGACAATAATAAATATTATTAACACTAAGTGTAAATGAAGTATGTAAAAGGTTTAATATAAACAATAAATCACCTTTATTTTGTTCTACCTTCCCTCGGCAAGCTAAAGATGATCCCACACAACAAACCTATGTCGTTTTCTAGCTCTTTCCATAATACTAATGCTGTTGCAACAGCATAAGACAAAGGGCCTGTACCCATGAACACAGTTTATTCTACAAAACCGAAGCACTAATAAAAAAATCAAGAGTAGTGTTCAGGTAGCGATAATATAGGACTCCTTATATATAAGCACAATGAAGGTAATTTAAAGAGGTAACTATTTGGCAGACTTGCACAAAAAGGGGAACTTCTGTCAATTTA
>JAAGVU020000041.1:3709784-3735484 GCA_011763525.2 Mormyrus iriodes
TCATTCGTCTTTGGTCTCCACGTGTTCCAGAAACGCGAATGTAATTAAGAGTATTCATAGGCGATTTGACTGTAACTGTAATATTTCCTTGTTTTTCTTGAGAGAAAACAGCCTTTTGGCCAAGCTATCCAACAGCCTTTCGCAGTGTGATGCATCAGTACTGTTCCATTCATGTCTGACTGCTTCCCACAGCTGCTCACTGCTCCTAAATTTTCTGCCAACAAGTTTGGACTTGAAATGCACCCATATATTCTCTATGGGGCTAAGGACTGCTGACTGACTAGGCCAAAATGTTGCTCCAACCATGACTTTGTTGTTTTTGCTGTGGCCGCTGGTGCATTATCTTGTTGGAAAATGGCCTCATGTCTGTCATTTCCACTACACAACTTGTTTAAGCTTGGATACAACCCTTTCTGCAATATCTTTTGGTACTCTTCTGCATTAATGGACTTTTCACATCGCACCAGCTCACCAATACCAGATGGAGAAACCCCCCCCCATACCATTACCCCACCTCCGCAATGTTTCACCGTCGTGGACAGGTATTCTGGGTTGAATTTCTCACTTGACCTACGAAGACAGCGTGCAGGAGCATCGATACACAGCTCAAAACGTGACTCATCACTCCTGAGAACACGCTGTGCCAAAAATTTGAGTCTGTCTGCAACATTCTTGGTGGATAGCAATGGTTTCCTTGCACACCTTTCTGATGAAAAACCAGCTTCCTTGAGTCGTCTTGTAATTGTTCTTCATTTCTGAATTCCTGTGCTAATTTTGTGAGAGGCTTCTTACGGTTCTTCAGAAGTCACTTTCAGCCTTGTTTACACTTTAGGTCTTCCAGAACCTGCCTTCTGTGCCATAGATCCAGTTACTTGAAAAGTGTGACCAATTCTCTTAATTGTTGACAGTGGAATCTGGATAACCTCAGATTTCTTGCCTATTAAATACACTTAAGGCACTAATGAGACCAGGCAGTCTCTACGTGTAGAATCATTAACATCAGTTTAATTAACGTCCAGTTAAGTTGAACACTGGCACATAGCAAGGCCACATTTAAGACAGCTTGCCCAAATGGCTGTTTTCTAAAGAAAAACAAGGGAATAGCCACCCCCTTCTAAATTGTACACTTGCATGACAATGCATACAATATTGTGAAAGTTATTTATTTCATCTGTATTTGTTAAACAAGAAAAGTAATAACAAAACATAAATCATGTTTGCTTCATTTTTGGTTTGCTCAGCAGTGTACTTACAAGTGGATGAGGCCTATATACACGGCCCGCGAGCATGCCGGGATACGCTAGTCCTTACACCGCATGTCCCTTACACTGAATTTGATATGTGGGTGCTTGTCAGCAGAATCGCAGGTTTTACTTGAGTCTGCCTTTCAGAAACAGTTTGCTGTATGACTGAGATGCCGTTTGCGCGGCCGGCGCCCGAGCGCAGATGGATGGGGCGGTCGCGCGCCGTCGGCGTTTTGCGACAGTGCTCCGGTTTCCTTAGTGACGTGGCGCCGTATTTCGTCACCGGCAGGTCGCTGAGACGGGGCGGCGCGTGGCAGCGATAACGGCGACATGAGCGCTGTCGTGTCGCGATTCTCCGGAGCAGACGGAGCGGCAGCGTGTAGCTCCCGCCAGCCTGTCTAAGGTACCGGTAACAGCCGACTTACAGCGCGTGTGCGGCGCTTAACTACCTTCACTGGCGGTCCGGGTGATAGCTAGCTTTCTATATTTGGGCAAACTAGGTACCCTGTTTTCAGGGTGGGTTTGCCGTATAATATAAATACACATTTAGGTGATCAGACAGCTCGGGTTTAGTTTAACGTTAGAAAAGATGTCTGGTGATGTGGGGATTAATATTAGTTAATCAGTATATCGGTAAATTTAAAGGCAACTAACGGTTTTGTTGCGAAAGCGGAAGCCACTTTCAGTCGCAGTTTAGCTGTTTTATCGAAGCTCGCGGTTCTAAAGAGGGGCCGAGCAGTTGTTATTGAGTTAGTCATCTTTGTTTGTCGTTATTAACGAGTGGACAGTGAGTTAAATATGTACCTTTCTCTGACTAACTCTTACCTCTTGCGCGGCGCCCTGAAGACGCCGGGGTCCAGGTGTCACGTGACCATGAGAAGGTGACAGCCGCTGCCGGACCGATGGCCAGGTAGCCCTGCCAGCCTGCAACCGAGCGCATAAACAGAACCCCGACTGCTACTCAGGGCTCTTTGTGTTGGTGTTTTGGCCAGAATGAATGCATATTTATAAAACGTGGTTCACAGTCATTGTGGGAATCAAAGAGCAATAACCGAATAAACTTTTGGTATATGGCTCTGAGTGTGTCACACCACGTCGTCAATTTATTGCACTGACTGGCAGCGTCAGAAAGCGACCCTCTTGTCGGTTTTGGGCTGAGTTAGTGGGACTAACAGTGTCCTCACCACCTCTCCAGGTGGAGTCTGTCTTGCCGTCTTCCGGCCTCCTGGCATTTCAGCCTGTCGCTCCTGTCCCTGGGATGCCTGCCACGACAGCGCCTCTTCTGGCCGGTGCTCGTCACCTGCCTGCTGCTGCTTCTCCTGGGCCTGTACCAGACGGAGCACTGGAAACCCACTCAGCGGGCAGGACACGTGAATAAGTGAGCAGAGAGGGATACCATCAGTTATATCACACGTGATAATGGTGCAGATAGGTGCATGTTCATGGCACAGGCTGCTATGATTGTACGACCGTTGGCCACGAATCCTGGAGAATTGCACTGGGTGTGTTACATAGCTGGCCTTTGTTCAGGTTTAACCGTCTTTCTCTGGCAGATATTTGTCCTTCATGGAGCACATGGAGGCGACCGACGTCACAAACCGCGCACTGAACTACGGCATTGTGGTCGACTGTGGGAGCAGTGGCTCACGCGTCTTCGTCTACTACTGGCCCCCCCACAACGGCAACCCCCACTCGCTGCTGGACATACGGCAGATGCGGGACCACAACCGCACCCCTGTGGTTAAAAAGATAAAGCCAGGTGCAGGAAGCTAATTCATCTTGGGGGGTTGGGTAGGAGAGAATGAGGGCAGATACTGCTGTGTTTGTGCGATGGACAAAATGACACTTCGTGAACCATTTGCTGTGTTTTTTGACCACACTACATGGTGCCCCCTGTTCAAAAAAGGGCACAAAGCATGCCCCAAAATAAACCAAGAGCGCCATCTAGTGGAGTAAAAAAATACAGGAAATGGCTCATGAAGCGTTATTTTGTCCATTATATACCGTGTTACAACTGAACTCAAAAGTCGGAATTTCTGAGTTCTTAGTTTCAACTGGAACACCCCTCACGTTCTGACTTGGAAAATCGGAGGAACTTCTGCAATCCCGACCTCAGTATTCAAGATGGCTGCATCCTTCATCAACAGAAGTTTCAGTTGTTATATACTGTTTAATAGCACTTACATCTTATTTGTGGCTCCTTAAATCAGTCATGCACACAGTGCTGTCCAGCCGCTACCTTTGGACATTTTATGCGCAAAATACTGCGTAATGTGTTATCAACTGATATTGCTAACAGTGAACCTGGCTAGAATTCGAGCCTGTTTCACAAAGCAGGATTTCTTGCTTGGCTGGATAACTGGTTGGATTTAAGGAAGTCTGAGTTAAATGTAAATGAACGAAGATAAAGGCAATTTAAATTGGGGTACCTTAAATCCAACAAGTTATCCGGCTAAGTAAGAAATCTTGTGTTTTGAAACAGGTTCCCGGTATTGCTAAATGGTTTTCCAACCTGTTGTACAGGAACACGGTTAACTCCAACTTCTGATCTCCGAGGTAAATGGAATGCAGCAGAAGTTGTAGTCGCAGGGAATAGCACTTTATCTGTCATTTTGAAACATGGAACACGCCCACCTGTTATCAAAACACATGTTATTAAAGCTAAATTCCCAGGTACTTCGGACTTATCAGTAATTACTCAAGTTTTCAGTGATGTTGGGAAAAGAAAATTCTTACTTAAGTAAATGTTCTCTGCTGATGTTGCGCCACCTCCCATATTTTCTAAATTGTTTGCACACCCAGGTCTTGTATGGAATTTGCCTTTAAACAAGTTTTTTTTTTAGCAATGTCCAATGAGTTTTATGAAGAAATCCATCCCTCATGCCGGCATTTCTATCCTGTTCTGCTGTCGGAGAGTGCATGTCGAATACATTGTCAATGTTATGTGTTGCCTGGCTGCGGTATTTATGCCCCCTGCCACCTCTTGGTTATCCATGAATCCTCAGAGCTGCAAAAAGTGTGGCGAACACACCTAGGCGATGAGATATCTGAGACCGCCAAGTGCAGACTGATCCATGAGCCAGGGAGCAAAACAAAACATGACAATTTTAGCTCAAGAAAATATAGATTCTTACCACAGAAACGGTCACAAAATACAGAATTATTAGGGTTCGGTAGAGTGCAGCTGTTGCCTTAATCTAGGTGGTCTTCAGCCTCGTCGGTGTAATTAAGGCCTGCATTGAATTTTCTGTTTGTGAGACCTACCAGGATTGGTGGATCGGTGTATCAGGTAACCGTCTCACTGGTGGAGATCTCTATCAGGTGACCCCCCCCCCTCCTTTGGCTGGCCAGCTTCTTGTGACTTTCTGCTGTCTTTCAGGCATATCCACACTGGCACTCACACCTGACAAGGCCAGCGACTACCTGGAGCCCCTGCTGAGCTTCGCGGCAGCTCGCATCCCTAGGGAAAAGCACCGGGAGACCCCCTTGTACATCCTGTGCACGGCTGGCATGAGGCTGCTGCCCGAGAGGTGGGCCACCCGTCCGTCTGACATCCTGGCACCCATGCCAGCTCCCACGCCGTGCCGCCCACGGTGCAGCAGATGGCGAGGCGAATATACAGGTTCCGAGCTCGTGTGTGTCAGCCAGAAGCCCGGCACCAAAGAAGCGTGTTCATAGTCTGTTGTTTACGGTTGTTTCTATGTTTGCATGCTCGCATTCTGCGCTGCAGATGTGGCGCCAAGATTGTAGTCGATAGGACCTCTCCATGTCTGACGGATGGGCTCTGCTGTTGTCGCTCCAGCCAGCAGGTGGCGATATTGGAGGACCTGGCGAGAGACGTGCCCGAAGAGTTCGACTTCTTGTTCTCCAGCTCCCAGGCAGAAGTGATCTCTGGCAAACAGGAAGGTAAGAGGTGGCGACTGGGCCGCTGCACTTTTGGGCACCCCCTGTCCTCAGGCTGCAGCGCTTGCAGCTCCCACGTAGCGTGTGCATTATCGTGTTGTCAAAGGCATGCTCTGTTTTTTCTCACTGCAGGGGTTTATGCATGGATTGGCATTAATTTTGTGCTTGGCCGCTTTGAGCACGCCGACGAAGGTGAGTGTGAGATTAAGGAGTAACCCCGTTTGCCCGAGTCAAAGTGCCATCTGCACGTTACATTTGCCTCATGTCACGTTCAGTGGATTGTCACCTGTGGTTTGGAGATGAAAGATGGAACGGCGAGAAGCATGGCATTCAAAGCCACAGCCTTATAACGCGACATTACCTGTCTTAATCTTAAAGAAAGATCTTAACCTGACCACGTAACTGTGTAATCTATGCGAAGACTTCAGTAATGTGACTGTATTGTGTTACATTTCCTGATCCGGATTTTATTGTGTGAGGCTAATTTTTAGCTTTAAAAGTTTGCTGGCTGATAAGGATCTGAGGTTGTGAATAGGGTCCGCTCCCTGTCTTTGGTAGAATCCTTGTGATGCATTGGGCAGAAATGATCGTTTTTGTGGGAAATGGAAGATAAGCAGATCTCCATGACGGGAAACCACATTCTGGTGGTTGTTGTCATAACATGACCCGACCTGACTGTTGTAGGGGAAGATGCTGTCGTCGAGGTTACCACTGGAGTGCAGAATCAGGAGCCAATCAGCCGCAGGCGTACGGTTGGCATCATCGACATGGGTGGAGCCTCGCTGCAAATAGCCTATGAGGTGCCCACTATCATCACCTTCAGTTCACCTGAGCAGGTAACAGCTGCCTCTGGCTTTAAGCCATTTTCTCTGAAACTCCTGAAATGTAGGCTTTAGACATGTAAGAGTGTAAGAGTAAAAGTTAGTTATGAAGTCTCCATATGGGATTACATGATGCCCTCACCTCTCCACCTTCCCTTCCAGGAGGAGGCAGCCAAGAATCTGCTGGCGGAGTTTAACCTGGGTTGTGACAAGGACCATACCCAGCACGTGTACCGCGTCTACGTCACCACGTTCCTGGGCTACGGGGGCAATATGGCCCGGCAGCATTACGAGGATGACCTGGTCAACAGCACGCTGGCCAGGAATAGGTGTGTGTGTGTGTGTGTGTGTGTGTGTGTGCGCTGCTCATTTATAAATCATTCATCATTTCTTTAATTAGTATAACCTGACTTGTAAAGATCTCACTTGGAAAGTCTGTTTCAACATATGACATGATTAGACCTCTTGGCGGAGAAATTAGTGTTTATCACCCGTTACTGACCAGGCTGCTCATCAGTTAGTGGCTAGATGTGTTCAGCAGTTAAGGAGTTGTGGTTGTGAGCTGTACACTTGGGCTACTCTTTCCGTCATCCAGAAAATGTGCAGTTTAACGGGTATCAGATGTCACTCTGTGCCATGGTGCCAGTTGGACCTTTTTCTGAATGCGCCTACACCCCCAGGCTCACGGGCGATCAGACGGGCACAGGTGAGTCCACACCCTACCTGGACCCCTGCCTGCCAGTGGGTCTCTCCGACACCGCGCAGCGAAATGGGCAGACGGTCTTCCTGCGGGGGCTGGGTGACTGGCAGCGGTGCCAAGAGGCAGTGAGGCCGCTGCTCGGACAGCCGAACGGCACGGCCTCCCTGCGCGGCGCCTACCAAGCCCCCGTCGACCACCACAACAGTGAGTTCTACGGCTTCTCCGAATTCTACTACTGCACCGAGGACGTGCTGCGCATCAGCGGACAGTACGACGGCAGCCGCTTCTCCAGAGCTGCAGCGGTAACTCTCCGCTTACCGGGCCTTGTCCGTTTAGTTGGCGGATCTGTCTCACTCTCTGCGGGCTTCCCTCTGCCTCGACTTCACTCTGCCTCTCGTCACAGGATTACTGCGCCACCAAGTGGTCAACGTTGAAACAGCGCCTGGACAACAAACTTTTCTCCGTACAAGCAGACCTTTCCAGACTAAAGTATGGCCTGACTCTCAAGTATTATTTTTTTCCTTTATTCTGTTAGCCAGTTTGTTATTAATAAAATTCTTTCCTTCCGGACACCATTAATGAACAACAGCGGTGGGGTGTATGCTAAGTAACTGGAATCTTCTGTTAATCCCGGCAAGGACACGCATTGTGCCCTCGATAAAAATCAACATCAGCTGACTCGTGATGGTTAATGTGCAGTAAAAAGGAAGGTGCCAAGGCCTTTTTATGTAGTGATGGTGTGTTGCTTAGATGCTCTGTATAAATGAGCTTTTGAACTCCTGTCAAGGTACCAGTGCTTCAAGTCGGCCTGGATGTTTGAGGTTCTGCACTCGGGCTTCCGATTTCCCCGGGACTACACAGGCCTGAAGACAGCCCAGCTGGTTTACGACAAGGAGGTGCAGTGGACACTGGGGGCCATGCTGTTCAAAACGCGATTCCTGCCACTCAGGTATCTGAGTATCTCAGCCAACATCAGCCCCCCCCCACCCCGGCACCGGCACGCACACACACTTACCTTTAGTATTTAACCTCTTCTGAAATTTAAGGCTAACAGTTATTGCCTTGCAAATGTGTAGCTCATCCGTTACCCATTTATAAAACTGCAGTGTAGATTTCTGTTGGCTAATGTGATCCCGTTTAAGTGTATATCTCTAGGGCGTGATAGCAGCCCTTCCTGGATGTTTAACTGCAGCCTTCAGATCCTATATGCTCTCTGCCTTCAACCTTGTCCTTTAGTGACTTTGCCACCCGATAGTCTGTGAGCCTTAGATCAATATATTTTACTGATCCTGATCTGTAGAGTTTTATAGTCGCGCAGTTTCGGAGCGGTAATGAGATACAGCTTCCTGTTAAATCGGCTGGACTTCCCTAAATTTAGCGCGTCTGTGTGTTTGTGCGCATTACCAGGGACCTCCAGCAGGAGTCGCTGCGGCCATCTCACACCAGCTGGCCACGTGTCGCCTTCGTGTACAACCACTACCTGTTCTTCGCCTGCATGCTGACAGTGCTGCTGGCCATCCTGCTGTACATCCTGCGACTACGGCGCATTCACCAGCGGGAGCAGCGGCAGGCGGAGGCCCTGGACCTGCTGTGGGTGGAGGAGGGTGAATCCCTGGTGGGGGCCTGAGGGACATGGCAAAGCAGCGGATTGCCATGGCAGGGTTTTAGGGTGGAGGGTGGGTGGTGGATGCGTATAATCACCACATTGAAAAGACGTACAGGACAGAAGGTAATCAAGGACAATGCCCAGCAGGAGCAGACTTTAAAGGGGAGATTTTATTTCCACTCCTCCATCCACAAGGGGGCACTATCAGCCTGACGCAAGCGTCTGGCTGGGCCATCAATATGGCCACATTTCATTTTGTCGGGCGTCTCAGGGTCGCCTCGTCCCGGGTCAGGGTTGCCAAGGGGTTCGAGGCGAGTGTCTCAGTAAAGAAGTGGAGTGCTTCCAGAGCGCGGAAGGCTGCCACCGCCACCTGCTGGAGGAAAAGCGCCCCCAGCTCTGAGCGGCAATCTGGCTGCTGCCAGGAAGCCATAAAATGTTTGTTTAAACAAGGTCCCGGTTCACCGGAGAGCCGCCCCTCGGCGAGGCTTTCATGGGGCCCTGTCCGTGCAACAAAAGGGGTGTGTGTTCTAATTCTGCCACGATGAGACATGGCAGCACAGCAAATGAACTTTTTTCTTTACAGGGTTGAGCTTAATATCGCCAGTGTTACGCTGTGTTGCATCAGATGAAGGACGGTGCTGATGTCAGTGCTTGGTTTCCGTCGTCGGGAGCGGGGGAGGGGCATTAGCACAGATATGAAGCCAGGTGATTCTAAACTTGGGTGACAGTGTCGCTAATTGCCAGCCGGCAGAGACCGGCGCTACGGGCCCGGATTCGTGTCCGTCAGTTTGATTTACGCGGTGACCAAGACCGTCGTCATGGAGACCACCGCTGCCACAGAAGAAGCTGTGGGTAGCTGTGGGGTGGGCGCTTGCTGCAAATAGAGCATGGTGACAAATTGAACCCCCTCCTGTCGTTCTTTATGCTGGAAACGTCCCCCCCCACCCCGTGCCACTGTATATATTTTCTCCGTTTCGTGCTGAACCATGTTGACTTTTTCCTCATCGTCTGAGGCACGTGTCTGTCTTGCACAGTACGTCTGGTGTTACCGAAGCTCACCTGATCCTCAGCTGATGTTCCTGCTACTGCCTGAACTACTAAAAAACACCTGTGTACTCAAAAATGTGAAAGGTGCCTTTTGGTGGTTTGGTGATCTCCCCCCACCAAAGTCTTGAGTATGATTTGATCAGTCAATCAATGATGGGACCTGGGCAACTAACCTTGTCTTAACCGGGCATTGTGCAATGTAAATACCAGGCAAAGGAACGTTCCATTTTTTCAGGGGGTTTTGGGATGACTGTTTGGGCCACAAACTGCAGTCTTATTAAATTATTTTTTTAAACTGAGCCAGAGGTATTCATATTGCTTTCTGCTGTGACAGATGTGGGCTAATGGTTGAATTGGGCGTGTCTGTATCTGTATCTCCCCCCGCAAGCAGACTTTGGCAATTTTATTACTTGAAACCAATTACTCTAGAGCACGGCCAAGCATGTAACTGAATGCTGAGCAGAGCCAAAGGGTCAGCTCGGCACCTTTGAACAGTTAATGCGCAGCCTTCACCATTGTCTCTGCTAAATGCGAGACTCGTTACTTTACCCAGTAACAGCAGGATTAGTTTAAAACCCCAAATAACTCCCGGGGATCAAACTGGGCCTTCCATCTTAGGATTTAACTGGATTTTCTACCAGTATAAGGCCTGCTGAAAGTGTAGGACATGGCACAATTCAATGATCAAAAGCAAGGCATTTAAAAAAATACTTTAATACAACAGCTGCTTATAAATAGTAAAATATACATTATACAGGTATACAGTACGCTCACAGAAAAACAGGCTTCTATTTGTACGGCACTTTTTTTTTGTTTTTGTGTTTTATGATTGCTACTGAGAAAAGGTGGGTAACATACAAGTGTTACTGCCTGCTTGCCAGACGAAAGCATGAGCAAAGGGTACCTATGTTTGGATTATAGGAGAGACAAAGTACAAAGACGGTGCGACAGGAGACTGCGGTGGACCGTTAAACTTTCTGGAATGACAGGTCTCGGTCTATCGGCGCTGCCAGACCCTCACTTAACCGCTCCGTTCTCCGTTGCGCAAGTTTTACTCCGCCGACGCACGGAGCTGGAATGGAATTACGCCCGAATGAAATCGAAGCTGTTCAGCTGAGAAAGGAGTGAAAGAAAGGGAAAGAAAGAGATTCCAGGAGCAGAGAAAGCTGCCCCAGAAGACGGCATAACACTGGAAGAAGCACATTGTCTGTGGATAGGCACTCAGCATGGATTCTCTTTTTCGTTATTTTTGCTAGCTAGTGTTGATACACGCGCATCACTCCGGGTGTGTCGTCTTGGAACCCTGTGTGTGGGTCCACGGTTCTGGATGCACGTAGGATTTGTAGAATGCACCTGACGTTCACGGCAGGACAAATACCGGTGCATGCCATAGCTAACGACGGCCCGTGTTTCACGTGGATATAAGGCGGTAGGCAGACTATATTACCGGTAGCTGTGCATAAAGAGGAATGCGAGCCAGGGGTCCACGGTACACAGGATGATAGGAGTGTGAATAGTGTGTTAACCACGTCCGTTTGCATTTGCCGGACGCCAGAGTGTGACTAAGGTCATTCTCCATTGCTGAATGGATGGACTCAAGTTCCTGCGATTTATGCATATTCAGATTTAGGCTCTGGAGGAATGCAGCAACTGGTGTGCACAGCCTGAAAAGCAGTCTTGGTTTGTTTATACCCAGTCTCTGTCAGGCTGTTTATGTTCCCCGTTCCCCATGACCCAAATCCCCAGTCTGGCATTAGGAACAGTTTACATCATGAACACAACTCTTATCCTGGCCCCAGAAACTGCACGCACGACCTTAAAGATTCACATAGGATAACGTGAAGTACGGTCGACCTTAAACACACAGCCCTAGCATAAGTGTGTGAACCAATGTCACCCACTTTTGGCGCAAATGAAGACTCAAACATGGGTCGTGCATTACCCTGGCAATTTTGCAGGAAAATTCCAAGCTGCATCCCTTATGCCAGAAATCATATCTGGGCCCCTTGAGGTGGGCAGCAGAGGCAGCGTTAAACGGCAGTGGCTCGCAGACTGGGCTAGCTTCGAGCGATCATAAATGCTCGACTGGTAATTGTCCTTGACCTCCATCGGACGGACGGGAAGGCAAATAAGAACAGCATTTAGGTTTTTCCGATATGCACACCATCCTGAAGAGAGTGGTTCGCTCTCTTCTCTCACCTAGACGTTGTCTTTGGTATGACAATATCTGCCTTGAGTAGTTTTGACTCCACACTGGAGACACGCTTAGTCGGTCTTATTGCTTTTAAGTCTGCTTGTTTTTGTCTGAGGCTTATTAGCGCTGTCCCGGGGATGGGCACATCATAAATGTTAATGACACGTCCATAGGGGGAGGAGGCTGCGTGTGCCCGCCGTTGGCTCGGCTACACCCCTCCTCCTAGAGCATGGTCGCGGTGTGAAATGGCCACCAATGTGGACACCAGTTACCCAGCCCTGCCCATCATGGCTTTTAACTCCAGGCACTTGCAGAAGGCATTGTTACGAAAGCGCCAGGGCTCAGAGTGGAATCTGAACCGGACCCACTGTGTCCAAATAACAGTAGCGACGCAGTAGAGTTGATGCCAGGGTGCTGGGACCCACCATATATGCAGAGGCTCCGTCCTATGCACCCATCCCCCTCCCCAAAAGTGACACTCCCACATGCTCTTCTCAGAACTAGTTAAGTTTTTTTTTTTTTTTTCCTTTTTCCAAGGTCAGCTTGTCTACCTGTTGACATTTACTAACACAAATCCTCAACTATAAAGCTACCCTCACTCAACACAGTAACGTTGCCCTTGGTTACCAGCAGACATCACGACAGAAGGATTCGTGGTTACAGGCCGCCGTATGTGACCAAGACCAAGCCGCTTTGCTGCGAACGAGTCTGAGACGGTGCCCTGAGACTCGCTGTCGTCGATTCAGTGAATAATCCTGACGCCCTACCAGCTGTACAATCAAGTGTTTTTCACCTCCCTGGTCCAAACATCCGGCTGTCTTCATACAGCACACATTGAACTTATTCACATTTACAAAAAAAAAAAAAACAACTCTCCAGTACTTGCAATCATAAATTCACATTAGATTGCGGAAGGCTTTACGAAAAAGGCATCGAGACATATCCCTTTTGTACAAACCAGGTAAAGGTTGGGAATGAATAGCTTGTAGCGGTAATCAGTTATTTCAGGATGTGTACACTTGACATAGCTCCTAAACGTATTTACGTTTTTCAAAGTGCTTATTTATGCCCTCTGTTGTAAAGCACCAGATTCACAATTTTTTCGGTCACAAGTACTCTGCCACATACAGCCAGCCCCCTCCAAAGGACCCCCCCCCCAAGCCACCCCGGCACCCAGCTTCCCTTCCACAGCCAACAACTACAATGAGCAGTGTGAAGTCTATTTTTAGGCACAATGGGATAAAAATATACTCAGGATAAAGGAGGGTGTCGGGGGGGGGTAGTAACCTAGTGCTCTCTCACACACACACACGTCATTTCATTATAGTGTGTGCTCTCTTTCAGGTTTACACACACACACACACACACCGCACGCACACACAGAACTGCAGCAGCTAGCTTGCGGTGAGCAGCCTGTGAAAAACGGTATATTACTGCTACTGAAGTCTTAGGGAAATGAAAAGCATAGCTACATTCTGTTGGTCACAAACACACACACGGGATAGTGAGGATTGAAGGGGGGGTGAGGACGGTCATGGGGAGTCAAACGGACTGAGTCCCTGCCTGGGGTCTCTTGTCCGCCTGCCCTCCAGCGCTGCACTCCAGAATCCTCTCCACGAACTCCCTGGTCCGTCCGGCCACCAGGGGACCTGTGCAGATAAACACGGTGAGAGAACGCTGCCGAGCACCTACTGCGCATTCCCGACATGAATGTAAACGTTTACGCATTAGAGTTCAGATAACCGACCGAGATGACCATTGAAATGTATACAGCTGAAGGTATCTAAGGGGGCCTGGCTCACCAGCAGACTCCTTCAGTATGTCCTCGAGCTTCTTCGTCATCCCCACGTCGCCACACTCGTCGCTGCTCTCCACCCTCTGCCGGATCACCTCCTTGATCCTCAACAGCGCCCCCAGCAGGTTGTCTGTGGCCACAAAAAAGGTAATTTGTGGGTTAATGGGGCCCTCCTGACACTATAGAGGCCTCTATACTGCACCCATGAATATTAACTCCACCATCACCGCTAATGTTGGGTGAGTGCGGTTACTGTAGGGGGCACAGATTTGGGCATTCCCCGTCGGCTGAACGGATTAGTCCTCCAGATGAACTGGGATCACAACAGGCCTCGGGAACGAGCGGCACGTCAAAGCTTTCACTGTATTAAATTTCTTATCCCTCAACCTGAACCGCACCCCCCCCCCCAGGCCACACTGAAAGCCACAGCCGACGGAGGAACAGGTCCACACTCACTGTACTCCTGGTTCAGGCCCCACAGCTTGATCTTGTTGGCCTCGTGCTGGGCTTTTTTCTTTAGGCGACAGGCCCTACAAGGAGACCAGAGAGAAAGCATGTAGATCCATGTTCGTGCCACGCTTCCCCCTCACCCCACGTCCCGCTGTCCTCAGATGAACTTCTACCCAATTATTCAGGGCCCTGGGGAATGGCTGTGTTTCTGATCTTCATCCCAGCTCTCAACACGGTAGTGCACTCTATGCAAACAGTTTTCCAGAGATAGTTTCAATTGTCCTTTTCCACAAAAGGTCAGGGGATAAATTTTATAGTACTCCCACCCCCACATTACCAGTCCCTTCTGGAAAGCATCACTCTATAAAGCAGCGACTATAAATTTATTGTATTACTTAACTGGAGTGACTGTTTGGAGGACATCTTGAGTTTTAGATGTGAACCAGCTGCTGTCTAAGGGATACATCCGAGACCCCTAGAGGCCAGTCCTAGACTGGTCACCCTGCCTCTCTCTCTCGCAGCGTTTCGATTTCTTCTCTTCCTGACATAGCAGCTCCTACCTGGAGGCCAGCTTGTTCTTCTCCTTGCGGGAGCGTGCCCGAGCCACGACGGGCAGGTCGTTGACGGGTCCCATGCCGTCGATGGCCACATTCAGCTTCTGTAGCTGTTCGCCGATGCTGCACAGCTTCTGTGGGTTGGGGGTCAGGTCGCTGGCATCTGTCTTGCGGGCTTTACGGCGCCCTTTCTTGCCTGATTTGGCAGGGGGGATTTAGCCAGTTAATCTTTAAACTCTGCCATTTAATTTATCAACCTGCAACTCATAGTCTACATGTATGGCTTCTAAGGGGTGAATTCCCCACCCAGACTCTCTGGGTTCCAATTGCAGTCACATGACTGAAGGCACTTTTAAAAAAAATGACCCATATCCAGTGAACAGGATCTCTTTTTTCCTCCACGTTTAAAGTCTAGTGGCTTGATTTGTGTGCATTCAGGCTTCTCAGATCTGCAGCCATGGGCATGGAGACCCTTAACGTGTTAACGACATTTCTGTGCCTCTCTTTAAATAAATGTGTCATGAAAATATCTCACTCAAGGCTGCACAGAGTTTGCATTCTGGTCCAGTTTTGTGTGTAAAATCTGGAAATGAAACTTTGGGATGGCAAATATTTATATGTCTTTTTACATTTCCTTCATTCATATTTTGGGATGAAATAGAACAATTATATTGTTTGCATTCCCATTCTTGTTTAAAGTTCAGTTCTGAGAACCGATTTGCATTTTTGGCCATGTTCACACAGTTCTAGCGTTACATATTTGACTGAAAAACCAGATCAAAATGCCGGCACCATGCAGCAATGGGCAACATTCATTCCACCGTGAATGCAAAGGTCGTCTGAGGAAGCCTAACCGTTGCTGGACGTCCCGTCTCTCCGGTAGAGGGTGCTGGGCAGGGTACTGGAGCTCCAGGACAGTGGCCACCTTGCCCCAAGCCTCCTGCTTGCCATGTCGCGCCCGTGGCTGTACTCCCAGAAGCACCTACGTTTCGCCGGCCTCCTGCCCGCGTGGCCGTCTGCAAACGTCAGAGCGTGGCCCGTGTGCATCACTGCTTGCTTTTTCCAGAGTAACAGTCAGCGCACGATTATTGGTGCACGCGTGTGAATATCCGGCCCGCAGTTTCCATTACCCACATGCTGTTCTAATTGCTTTTAGTGGCGAGGAAAACGGAGCCGGTGCTTCCACATCCTGCGTTACGAATTAAGACTGCATGGAATATTCAGGAAGAATTCAGGAAAAGCCGAGCCAGCCGAGTATAAATTAGGAAAAAAATAATAACACAAAACTGAGACTAAACTTATACAAGTGTATTTATATATTCATATATTTGTGTGCGTGTCTATTATATATATGTGTGTGTGTGTGTGTGGTCTATAAATAGTCTCCACTGAAAACCTAAACATCTGACTTGAATTCAAGGCGGAGGTGCCATCAGACAGCAGCAGGAAGACAACCACGCAGCTCTTACCACATTCCGTTCCGGAGGAGCTCTGGTCACCAGGATCTGCTGCTCTTTCCTCTTCCTCCTCCTCCTCTTCCTCTTCCCCTTCCTCCTCCTCGGTGTCCACTGTCTCGCTATCAGAGCCCTGGCTGGACCCGGAGCCCCGGTCGGCCTGCAGGGAGTAGTTGTGCTCCTCGCTGCGGAGCTCCAGGGCACTGGGAGACAGTGAGGCTGCGGCCTCTGGCTGCTGAAATACGTCCGCTGCAGCGGCTTCAGTAACCACCTGGCCCTTAGCATCTTCCTCCTCCCCTTCTTCCTCTTCCTCCGCTGCCTCAGCAGCTGCGCCCCCTAGTGTCAATGTACTCTCCTGCCTGTCAGATGCAGGTGACTTGGCTAGGCTGGGCTCTGGGGTTGGGGCAGGTTCATCCCGAGCCCGAGTACCCACCCCAGGCCCGGCCTGCTTCTCCGTGGACTCCTCTCTACTGCCCCACTTGCCGATCAGCATCACCTCCGAGCTTGCCAGCTCCCCCTCTAGGCTGCCTTTGGTGTAGCGTGTAATATCATCTAGCGCAGAAATGTCCCAGCGCTCGTGGTGCAGGTCCTCGCCAAAGCCGTCGTCCACCAGGTCACTCAGCAGCTCAAAGGGTCGTTTCCGGGGTACTGCCGGGGAGCCCAGCATCAGGACCACGCTCTGCGAGGGAATGAGCAGTTACCACGGACAATTCAACAAAAGCATAAGCTGTGACCCTTTCTTACATTATCTAATTAACGAAGGTCTTTCCTTTACACTTTTACCCATAAATTCCGCAAATATCCTCAACCACCGCACAGCTAGCCAGTGTTACGTAAAGCAATCTTTAACTTGATTCATATTCTACTCACCCCCACTCTCACCTGGTCGCAGTCGGTCCTGCCCCCTAGTGGAGAGCCCGCTAACGGGTATGGCATGAGGAGGCACCGGTGGTTCCCATAGGCCTCGCCAAATATCGGTTCCATCCCGTTCATGCCCGGCTGCGGACACAGGAAGGCAGAGACGGCCTTAACCCCTCTTGCTGGAATCATTCCTCAAATAGGGACCGATCTCTATATAACCGGTTACTGTTCAAACAAGTCAATCACAGCTGGGCACAAAGATCGGGGAACATCGTTTCCTGTAAGAGTTCGGTCATACGTGGTTATAAACACAATGCCATTCATGCCTACTGTGGTAAATAAGAATGTAGACAGGCAGGAAGGAGCAGAGGGACTAACCTGAGGCATGCCCAACGCTTTGCTGGACGGAAGTTGTCACACGAGTCTTCAGCGGTCACAGGACGCGTCTTCCAAGGGAGGGCCACCAGTAGACCATTCGCACCGCGTTTAGCCGTGAATTCAAGGTTAACACCACCTGTCACATGACAAACCGCTAATTACCGCCACTTGATTACAGCACATAACTACGTTCAGCTGTCTCCTTGATGCATTTCCACTACACTCCTTAGAATGGGGGTTGCAAGTGGGGCTACTTCAGTAAACACCCTGGCTTCACAAGAGCGGGGTGAAAGATGCTGAACCCATAAACCACACCTTTGTCTGAAACCCCATAATCAAATAAGAGGCTGACATATTGGCCCCAGAGTTGTAAGAGGAACTAGTAGAGATTCATTTTCAGGGGAGGCATTTCCACAGGAGCAGGAGGATTTGGCACCTCGCTGGGAGATCACCGGGGTTCGGTTCTAGAGCGATTTGTTAACAACACCGAACAGCAGTTCACCCAGCACCCCATTCAGGTGCCCCTGTGATTAAATACACACGGTGAGAATCTCATCTTGACTAACAGCCAGGGATTTACACATGCATTTACGTCCATTAGCAAAAACACACACACACACGGCACTCGAATTCACGTGTGTGGCCTTCCCTTTATCCCTAAGCGTGGAAAAAAAAAGCTTACAGATACTTAATATCTGCTTTAATTTGGCAAAATGCGCAAAAACAGCAGTACAGTGAAGTCGGGGCTGCCTGCGGATCGTCGGCTCGCAATTTCAGTACCGTGAGGTCTAGGTGGACCGTTCGCCTCGCGTCCCCGGAGCACCGCGGGGGAGGCTTCAAATTCAATTTCGAGATTCAAGAGGCAGTTTTGTTAAATAGCAAAAAAAAAAAAACGGGAGTTAAGAGAAAGCACCTTTCCGAGCAAAAAAAAAAAACGGCATCCCTGGTAATAGCCGGCAATGTGACCCACGTCGGATTAAACTGGGCAGGGAAAAAAAAACACAAATGGCACAGAAATTTCTTTATTGTCCACGACACCCGGGATAGAACCGATGGAGCCGGAGCCGGACATGGCACAGTTGTCAAATATAAAACAAGCCGTGCGGTCGGCTGAAGTCGGTGCGTTTGTTTTTATTAAAAAACCCACCTAGACAGCGTCTGCTCCCCGGCACCGTCTAAATCGCGACAACAACAAAAAAAGACATTTAATGCTCCTTTTGTTCCCTCTTTCCGATGCACAAGAAATAAATATGGCATATATTGTTCTCCCAAACATCTCCCCCCCTGAAGTCCTGCCGCAAAGTATTTCTCAAGGAAAATGTGAGATTTAAGGCAGAGTGATGATGGGGTTGATTTTTGCTGGCCGGTGCCCTTACCTCATTGCAGCTTACCCATTCCGCTAGCCATCGAAGGCGGCCGATCGCTCGCAAGGGCAGCTGCCCGAAAGGTGCGCAGATGTGTCCCACCTGACACTCGGACCCAAGCCTCCGCGCCCACTACTCCAGCTACCGCACGACAGGCTGTCAAAGTTTCTGTTTATCCACAGTTAAAAAAAAAAAAGGTGCCGGGAAACGATCGCGTTTTTTTTTACCTTTTCTTCCAACTTGCGATATGTTTCATAATCGTCCACAGAATTATAAACAAGTCGGGAAAGCTCCGGTGCCCTCATCAATGAGCCAGGCTGTTACACTTCAAAGCGACGCACCAGCAACAAATTATATCGCGGACATTACGTTAAAAAATCACATTTCGGCTGCAGCTGGAAGCACTATCAGATGTCAATAATTTATTGTCCATTCTCTCCCAAAGCCAGAATAACGGGTGGCGATGAGGGCAAGTTAAATAAAAGAAAACGCAGACGACCTTCGGCCTTATTTCCAATGTGGTTGGCAAAATAAAAAGGAGACGACAGACTAAGAAAGAAGTTACCCCTTTTTTCCCCCCCTTCTCGTCCTTTTCCACCTGTATGTGCGATCCAGGCAGATCTGGCAGTGACAGTTTTTACGCCGAAAGTTAAACAAACGAGTCGGAGAAACCGCACGCTTTCGGCTGAGCCACCTTCCCCAAACTGCGATCGGTCCCCGACACTGTCTGCTACACACTCGCAAGAGCGATCAAAACTAATATTCGGCCGAAAAACAAGGAAAGAAAAAGCACTTGACGGCTGGCAACTTCTGTAAATTAAATAAGTAAGCTTAGCTACCTTATTCGGTGTCGTCGTGCTCCCCTTGAAAGAATTCTTCGGGCAAGTAAAGGGATACACAAATAGAAAATGTCTGCCTTGGCATCCAAATATGAATAATTGGGCAAAACCGAATACAATAAGGGTACGTTAGAGATTACCAACACACAGCAAACAAATTATTTATCCCATATAAAGGAAGTTAGTTTTAAACAGCTGGTATTGAGCTGGTCCATAATTTATAAAAGGGAAATTAAAAATAAATATTAATTAAATAAATATAGGAACGCATGGCGTATCAGGGGATAAACCTGTCTGCAACGATAATACTTAAATTTCAACGTGCACCATGCTTTCAGAGGGATACCATTTTGTGTTTTATACTTGCAATCATTCTTAAGAAATGCACAGGAAAGTAGCTAACCCCCTTACGACAGACATGGTGTCGCCCGCATGACTCAGAATTAAAAGAAAAATTCTTTCTTGTTCGGCGAAATGATCATACATTCAGTTACGGTGAGTTTACGTGTTACTTTTTTGTTGAAAGCTAATATATATATTTTTTACCGATTTAGAAAGCGAATGTATGACGCCGGGGAAAAGTCCGTATGTAAAATGGAAACTGTGTCAGCTGTAAACAGCACTGTGTTGGTGAAAAAGGGCAAATGAGTTCACGGCACTTGAAAACGGATATGGCTGAGAACGAGAAAATACAACGTCAGTGGAAGGGTTCACGTGACCCGTCCCCCCACCCCGCCGGGGTCAGCATGGAGGATCTGGGGGCTTTTTTTCGCCTGGTCCTGGGAGCAGCTGGCGAAGCGTGTCCCCCGCCCGCGGCCAGATGGGGTCACTTACGAAACGAGCCGCGGTCTGCGACGTCGCGCTGAAATCGTTACCAAATGTGTTATCTAAATAAAACCTGACAAACGGCTGGCGGCATGTGCATTTTTCATCTTCTTCCTGTTATTATTATTATTAATTATTATTATTATTATTGATGTTGTTATCTATAAGATTAATGATCATAATTATAGAAACGCCCCTTCACACGTTGCCCCCCCCCGCCGTCACCACCCCCTCAATGATGCCCAAACCACATAGAAACAAACGTGAGGATGTGTAAATGACATCAAACGGAACCACACGACTCTCGCCGACCGCTGTCAGCCACGTGCTTCACTACTGCGCAACAGCGTAGCTTCGATTCAGGATATTATTTTATCTTTGTATCTGTTCTGTTCATTACAAAAAACGATTTCTATGTTTATACGTGGATAATTCATATTTATATGCGAATAAACGAAAGTCTCCAATATGTTATTTAATATATCTTTTACGTTAATCCTAAACGTATTAATTGTAACATATGTTTAAATTATTATATTTGCCAGGATTTATTAATTACCAATTCAAATCATCCTTGTGTGATCCTTTTCCCACTTCACATACATCATACTGATGACTCAAATACTGTGGGACATTCAGGAAGTTGAATAGACCAGTGTTTCTCAGCCCCGTCCTCAGGGACCCTCAGACTGTCCACATTTTTGCTCCCTCCCAGCTCCCTGCCAGACAGTCCACATTTTTGCTCCTGGGAGGGAGCAAAAACGTGGACTGTCTGGGCATCCCCAAGGACTGGATTGAGAAACACTAGTACAGACCATTTTTTTTCTCTTGCTATGTGCACACAATGTATCATTGTTCATACAAACACACAGAAGACACCACAGACCCACCAATGCCAGCTGGGCAATGATCCTGGCCATTAACTGTTCCTCAGTAAAACAACTCCTTACAAAATCGTAAAGACTTTTGGTGTTGGGCATAGAAAGTTAGATCTAGGAGCTAAAAACGATTATTCTTTTTAAGGCAAGGAGGAATGTCAGGTGGAGGACGCACGCCATACATCCGGCTGACACCAAATCTGATATAACAGCTCTTACATAATGACCTAGATAGGCCTGGACACATTCCATACTCATAAGTTCAGCTGCAGTTGTCTTTGCAACAAAGCTAGTTTATACTCACTAGGTCCTGCACATAAAAAAGCCAGTTACAGAAAGATTTGCAGTATAGACACACAGACACACCCATTATCCTGTCAGGGGGACAGCAGATGCCTGGGCGTCTTCATTTTCGTGTTAGAAACGTCCAAAGTTTACATTTGCATAAAGTGTTTTAACTTGAAAGGTTAGTAACATGACTGGGACTCAAAAGCACACGCAATCCCCACGCCCCTGCCCAGTCCATTCCACACTCACAAGGAGAACAGTAATGATAGCCACCTCAGGGGAAAAGGCTATTCTCTCACCCTTTTTTATTTCTTACAGAAGACTGGCAAATTGTAAAGTCCACGCACACTTTGATCTCAGTTTTCAGTTACCTTTCAGGTCTCTGCTAAAATGGAGATGGACTCACCTTGTCGTCATCCATGTGTATAGCCCATCGCTGCCGTCCATGCAGGCTCAGACGCCTTGCTAATCTGGGGAGGTTCTTATTGACACAGATGGCCCTCTAATTATAATGTTCGAATTCACCAGCATTTTTTTTTTTTTTTTGCTCCTGGGTCACTTGCATACCACTCAATCATACAGGGTCCCTAGCTCTTGTTTACAAATACTGGGCTTATCTTTCAATGACATAACCTCCCACTCACACACACGGCAGAGAAGCAGAGAGAGAAAGTGGCACACATTCTGCTAACTGGGTCCCCGCGCGTTACGAGGCGAAGGCACTTGCCAGGAGGCACATTTGGACACGAGGTGTTAGAATGACAGAGCCGTGCGCTAAGCTAACAGCCCTTTGATAACACGGGCTAAATGTTCACTTTCAGCAATGCTGAGCGATTACGTGATTGCACGGGCTCGCTAACAAAGAAACATAGAGAAAAAATTAATTCAGGTCTAAAAAGATTATCACCCACTTTAAAAATGTAAAATAAAACGTGCAATTTGTAACAGAACTAGTCTGACATTGCATGTGAAGTCATAGCGTTAGCTGTGCTACCTCAGAGGCTGAAAGGGTTAACAACCCACTGCCGTGCCTCAGCGTTTGGTGTGATGATGCCACACATCAATGGAGTGTGAAACACACTGTTCCTCAGCGCAAAAGGCATGGCACATGGAAGGCACGGCAAGACACAAAATGACGTCTGAGCCTGGAATTTTCTATGCGTCTCCACCTTTATTAAATGGTTTCAGAAGGACAGGGAAATGACTGAAACATCTATTTATCGAGCATGCTCATCACTCCCTAAAGCTGCCGCCTGTGGTCCGTTATACACCTGCCAAAACCTCTGCACATCACGGAAGACTCCATGGTGAACGCAGCAACGACCTTAAGCCTCAAGATGGTGACACAGCTGCCTTAGACTTTGCACAGTAAAGGTTCAAGTCTTAGGAGAGGAACTGCTGTTTCCTTTGGTGAAACAGCCTGAACACTCCTCTCAAAAATGTTGGAAACAGCATATGCAGTTCTGGACAAAGGCATTCAATAAACAGCATAAAATAACAGCCACTGACCATTTTAGCCCATACTGACAACATCATTGTGTTTACAGTTAAATAAAGCAACTAGCCAGTCTCACACACATACACAGTTTGGTCAGTTTAAAAACTATACATTATATGCCTCTAGCCCCAGTAATAGCATGCAAACAAAGATGGAAAGCGTCTCTGGTGGTTAGCCTTGCCAGCAACACTGTAGTCAAACACGCTAAACACTGTTTACAAAGACGTGTCGAGATGACAGTAAGGACTGCGCAGCTTTAAGTGACTGTTGGGTTCACCATGGAAACGGGTTTTGGTTAAGCACTCTTCAGGGAAATGGGACATAAGCGTCTTGCAGTGGAGAAACGGAGATCGCTTTGTGAAGTAGGCCTTATTGTCCTCTTATAGATTCTATGACCGGCACTGAATCCTCTTGACTGCATACACGACTGACACAAACAGAACACAGTACAGCTGTCATGTACACAACAGCGCTATCCAATACACATTTGAGAACACAAATAAATAAATTAATGAACCAAAATCACCTAAAAAAAAAAACAATTTCTAAGGAAACAACCCACACACTGCACACACAAAAGAAAGCACATGACCCAGCTACGCATGAATGGAATCTGGGGACGCTTGTCTCACATAAACAGCTTCACCACTTTCAGTTTTGAGATAATATTTACAATCCTCCATGGGCAACCCTTTCCATTCCAGCTATAGGTTAATATTCTGGTAATGTTATCATATGAAAATTGCAGTGATTAACAACAACATGGTAACAGTGTCTGCCTAAAAATTATGCAATAGAGAAGGTTTACTCAAGCTGTCTGATTAACAGACACCTCTGTTTTCCAGTGCAGACAAATGCCATAATTTTCAGTACCAGGAAAAAGACAGGGTCATTGCTCTGTTTGCACATTGTAAACAGGAAGAGTTGTGCCCTATGTATTGTTACTGTGTGTTTGATAAAGGACTGTGGGAAGAAGACGGGAGTTCACACATCATCCTGGGAAGAGGAATGGAAAGGGATAACCTCACTCTGGAATTAGAGTCTACAAGAAAAAGGAGAGAGAAGGGAGGGAAGAGTTATTCACCATGTTTGTCGTGTGTATAAACGCTGATAAAAATGCTTAACTTGTGACAGTACATGTGCAAAGACAAGTGAAGATTCTTAAGCTGTGCAAGAACCTACAGTGAACTTTGACAAGACATTCCACTTCAGCGTTACTAAACATTGGATCCCGTGGGCAGCCCTTTTGCTTTGAATATACACAGTATGTAGAACATGTTTTTTGGGCAGCGTTGCTGTAAGTCAGTGGTGTTTTTCACCAGCAGTGTCTGTATCAAGATGCAGTGGGAAAGCGAATTTAGTTGCTGAGTATTTACCATGATGAGACTTTTACTCCCAGTAATATCGCAGATACCAGATGGTTTCATTCTTCAGCTGAGGTCCAAACAGAGGGTTTGCCTGGGCCAGAATCGCTATTAACCAGCTATAACAGTAAGACAAAAACAATTTAACCGTTTACGGTATAAATTGCACTGAAAATGGAAAAATACACATAGTTTATATTTAACAGCCTATAAATATGTAAGGGAATAAAAAGGTGTAAATTTAATCAAACTGTCATTTTTATTCTAGAGTTATATTTTAAGCTGCATTTTAACACATTCTCATTTTGCCATCTGAGTGCTTTCCAGGGCGGCCTCTGCGAGTGTCCCTCGGCTCTCTAAACCACACATCGGGGCATTTTACCCATTTTACCAGTATGCGACAAGGGGAAATACTCACAATAAATAGCAACAGACGGCTGTCAATACCAACATCGTTATGACAACCCTGAAAAAAAAGAAAGGAGGGGACGGGAGACAGAGTTCAGCTAAAAACATCGTTCATTTTGTGCAATATCTTAACTAAAGCGATATATTTATTTAGCGTACGGTGCGTTTAACCAGCATGGGGCCGAGCAGCTCCGGATGCTGGGAGGAAATTTGGGAGCCGAACTGGGCCTTCCGGGCGCCGTGTTCAGTTATTAATATTTCGTTAGACAGACAGCAATCAAGCTGTTCTTTATCCACCGATACAAATACTTTGATCCTTTTCAAACAGACTGTCATATGAAAATCTAAATGAAATGACTGACTTACATCCGGGTTACCTAAGCAGCATAAGATGCGCTTACCCTCGGTTAGGTCCCTTGGGCACGAAAAATGGAGCGACGACACCCACCAGACCCCACAATGTCGTGAAACAGACCATCGGCAAAGCCAGGGAGTGATAAACCATGGCTGCGGCCCGGGTGACACCGGCAAAGCGGGCGGACAATGACAGTAGACGGTAACGGGAATAAACCGAGCAAATGTCCGTCCCGTTCCACACAGAAAACCCGGCTACCGTTAAGTCTCCGCCCATAAGCCAACCAGGTGATTTCATTGGATGAAGACTCTCAGATTCGTTTACGCAATTGGCCGATAGTCGCCGTCAATCAGAGCGCGTGGGAAAGGGGAGATTAGCGATTGGTTTGAATAGAAAACGGTGCTGCGCTACGCTCTATAAAAAGAGGAAATGAAGTCACTTACTGATTTGCGGTAGGAAGGGTGGGTCATTTTGATACATATTGATACATAACTGATGTGCTTATCTTATTCCACTGCGGCAGTTAGCTTACGTCTTAACAGATCGAAGTGGTAGTGTCTTTTTCAAAACGTATTCATACACTTAGTGCCTACTTTATTAGTTACCTCTGCATAGTACCAGGTAGGATCCCCCTTTTGTCTCCAGAACCACTTCAGGGGCTGACGAGTTGTGTGTTTGGAGACGCCACCTTCGTACTGAGCTGTTATTTTTGTGTGTGGCTTTCCTTATAGCCTGACAGCTTTAACAAATCTTGCCATCCTCCACTTGACCTGTGTCATTAACAGCGTGTTTTATGATTATAAAACAACCCTAGACACTTGTTTGTGAAATTCCCAAGAAGACTGCTGTTTCTGAGAAGCAGGGACCCCCACAT
>JAAGVU020000041.1:3747475-3763146 GCA_011763525.2 Mormyrus iriodes
TAGTTTCTGTCTAATCTACATGAACAACAAAAACATGCTTAGGAACCAAAGGCAAACTTACTCAACCTGTTTAACTGCTAAAAACCAGAAGATGTTACACAACATGCCAGACAGGAGAATACTTCATTTTAAAGCGCATAGTTTAGGTTGAATACCATCCCCTATGAGTCAGTCTGAATATGCTGCCTGCTTTATAAACATTTAATTGGTAACACTTCACATTCATGGTACCTTCATAATGCATTAATATAATAGTCATGAGCAGCATGAAAGTGAACCTTAACAGCTTTAATATACATTAATATGATAATAAGAATTCTTATTGTACAGTGTTTATTAATGGATATGAAGGCATTTTGGATGTTTATGAATGCATTATGAAGGTGTACTGTACCGTGTAGTTACATTTTTAATATAAGTAAGCATTGATAGTTACTTTTTTTAATGATCTGAAGACTGTCCCTCGGCTCGGGTGTTACACTGTTCCCCTGTTCAGTTCTCCCTCCTGAACGCTTTTGGTTTATCTGTAGCGAGATTCAGGGAGCTGCCGTTTTGCTCTTGGGTTCTGAACAAAACATACCATTGTTAAACACAGCTGTGGTTTCACTTGTTGCAGTCTATGGTGTGTTTCAAAGAACACTGGAGACAGCTGGGAGCCTATTTTGGCCTTGTAGACCGTTCCCATGTAGCTAGAGAGAGAACGCCATAGCTTGCCGGCGGTGAGGGGCCGCCACGTGATGTGCCAAATTTTGAAATGCATCTGGATTCCCACTCTGCTTCTCGTATCATTAAAGGCACAAACCGAAATGTTTCCTTTTTTCTGACTGGTAGAACAAGTTTGTCTTTCACGTGTGATGCTGGTTTTATAAGGACAATCGTAGTTAACAAAGATTTTTTTAAAAATACCATTCCCAACTGTTAAGAGATCTTGACATTGTAATTGCGTCTGTCTGCATTTGTTTGAAATTGATACATAAGGTACTCTACGGCCCTGGCCTGTACAAAATCACATTTTAATTTTCTTTTTAATGCATCCATTCCACAATGCTGCCTCAATAACAAAAGGAAAATAAGTAATTTTGTCTTAATAAATTTAAATTTGTCGATGATGGAAACCTGTGAACCCCAGGTCTCATCCTGATTGTATCAATATCCACAGGAATGGAAACACTGGTCACTCGCTGCTACATGGGTCTCATTTTATCTTGGCTATTCAAACTGAAAAATGTAATGTGCTCCTCGGGCCAGTAACCTGGTTTGTCATGAACATTTTAAAACATTTCAACGGATCCTGCTTTTCCATCAACGTTGATGATCAGTTGCAAGATTTTTTTTTAAATGTGAATTGTCACCAGTATCGGCAAATACAAGCGTGACTGTTAACTGTGCCGTTGGGGCAGCATGTGTTTTGATGTTGAGTTGAAATTGTAAATGTACCCGTGTTTCCGCAGAAAGTCTCAGGGGATACTGGAGAATATCCAGAGACCAGGAAGGTCTTTGGTGATAGTTTAGTTGCATTCATAAGAGGACTTTTTAAGTCTAGTTTCGGCCATCAGACCTGTTAACGCCTACCTACCTCATAAATGCTGATAAAATACATTTGTACAACAGTCTGTTATTTGCCGTCTACTGTCTATATGCACGGTGCTGCACCGTTGTTTACTTGTATTATTGTCGTTACATGCAATTATCCCTTTATTTAGCCCCCACCCCGCAAACCGTATTTCCTCTCCAGTGTTTACCCCTTCCCTGTGCTTGTCCTATCTCAGTGATGCGCCGAGGAATCGCAATTTCATTTCACAGTTGTAAACAACAAAGTAATTTGACTTCAGCCATAGAAAATTGTTTAGGTATGCCTCTTGGCCAAAACGCAGACTAAAGATACGATGCATGTTCTTCTACATTTTAATCAGGGTTAAAGTGCATGGTGTGTTCGTGCTTTTTGAGCTTACAGGTACTGCGTCAGCATCCTGAGGAATTTCCTTATTAGTGGCACTCAATTTTTATTTTTTTTAGCTTGTAGGATCATTTGACATTCACCCTCAGTGGATGTCGTTATGCTGTTGATACTGAACTTAGATTTTAACTTTTAATAATTCTGTTTGATGCTATAAAATAGCGATACATCATTTAACATTAACAAATAACGCACAATAACTGACTAGACAGTCAGATTTCAGAATTGAAAGTCTAAAACTGTTTTCCCAACCTGGTGCTTGGGGACCCCCGACAATCCGTGGAACTGTCTGGCACGGAGCAAAAATGTGGACTGTTTGTGGTTTCCCTGAGGACTGGGTTGGGAAAGGCTGTGTGATCTGGGTCCGACACAATCCGGTTGTGAAAAAAACATGTGAACATTTTTTTTTTTTTTTTCCCCCCTGTATGTTGTCCTTCAATGTTTGATGTAAGAGCACAAAAGGAAACAATGGCAGATGCTTCTTGACTTGCGCGGATTCATCCCAAGCAAACATGAGACTTAAACAAACACTCTCCTGTTTACTTTGTCATTTAGCTTCTCTTAGATGAATCAGACTGACTAAATGGCGGCTTATTCAATTGTTTTAATTATCCCATGACTTTTTACAGCTGTGAATCATAATCAAATGGATTGTGTGCAGTTTTCTTTCGAGCTCTGGAAGTTAGAAGAGAGAACAGACGTTTGGGTTTGTCCTCCAGCATGGTTCCTTTATTGCAAAGAGGCTGCTGGTCATTGTTTTCGTAGGACATTCCATGTATGAAGCATTTTCTCTCTGACAGTTTCTCTACAGATGGTCCCTTAGCATATATTTTACAGAGAGAAATGAATGATTGATTTATTCACATGCCCTCAGGTTGTGGTGAAGGCAGCTCTGCAGGTGTGAGCGTGTTTTGTCGAGAAGGTGTTTTGGTTGGCGGCTGTTTTACAGTATCAGAATCCACAAGGCCACCATACTTTGCATAGGAAATATGTAACTTTACAAATGATTTTTCATTTTTTTTGTTCCCGACTCAAAATCCCAGTATTTATTCGCCTATTAAAAAGGTTTGCTTACTGGCAAAAGAGTAGCTTGCAAACTTCTCAGTCATTTAGCCCTTCTGTTAGTGACCAAACATCCATTTTCAATTATTCTACTTCTGGTTAGTCACTGTATCCCCAAGCCAGCTGTATCGCAGCAGCGCTGTTTATGGCAACATGACTACAATACTGGTCCTGTGTTCTTAATCGAAACATTGCTCATATTATGATTCCACTCATGATTATTTGCAAATACAGAAAACAACTGTAATTACTTAAGCTCTGCCCATTGAAAAGTGAGGTTCGAGTTGTCAAGGCTGTATGCACAGCCTTCATGTTCTTGTAACAGAGGGATAGGATTAAATGTATTTGCTTGCGTGCATGCATTTCCTCTGCCTTCTGTGCATGTCTGCTCCTGTCGGTGTGCTGCATCTTTGTCGCTTTTATTTTCCCTTTTAATGCCTTTCTGGAAACATCTTTTTTTTTAAAAAATATCTCCTGAATGAATTGTTCTGGAACTTCTGGCATCGATGTGGTTCTGCTATGCAGCGTTGTGACATTGCCAGTATGTGGAATTATCCTTTTGTTCTGGAAAGGTACTTCTGAGCAGAAGAAAGACCAGACTGAATGTGGAAGTGCAGAGATCTCCAACCAGAGGGCCGACGACGCTGCTTTGACTCTGGTATGGCAGGAGCAGTTTTCCTTGATAGGGGAACGAGGGACATCATCTCCGTTAAGTGGGGTTTGGAAAAAGGAACAGTTTTATCAGGGCTGAGTAGGTGTGAGTAGAGATCTTCCTCCTAGGTTGGGGGAAACCCAGCTGGAGGTTGTATGTATATTTGGAGCACAAGTGATTTGTGCTGATTGATTGTCTGTCTGTGGCAGGATGGCCTTATGGGAGAAGAGTGCTTCAGTGAGGAGGAACGAGCCAGGCGTCGTGCAGAGCGACGCAGAGCCAAGAGGAAGGTGAGTGGTGATCTGTGGTTTCCCGTGCTCGCAGGAGAGAGGAACAGCACTGCAAGCATTTCCACCTGCACCAGATGCAGGACAAATGTTGATGTGACCATGATTTATTTTTGTGTATAAAATACCCTTAACCTCTTTCTATAGCGACAGCAACAACGGAAGAAGTTGGAACAGGTTGGAAAGAACGAAACTGCTGAGCAGGTAGGGGATGCGTTACTTACAGTTTGATATCTGTTGAAGGGAGAATCGGTCATTTATACAATATGTCTGTCAGGATGAAGAGGAGGATGATGATGAGAAGGACTCTGTGCAGCTGGAGAGTGGCAGTGACAAGGAGGACGAGGTGCTGAACTGCAAAGCAATGGCTACTCAACCGCTCGCAGCTTCAGGGAACAAGGGCGATCGGCAGTCACCATGCAATCCCTGTGAAGAGGTACTGCCAGGAGTAATGAAACATTGTACTTATAGAAATGAACGATGTGCTGGCCTAAGTTCTGCTAAGCTTCAGTATGTTGGAGGAAACCCCAGGACTGAAGCGGGGCATTTTGGCCTTTCACTAATTCTGTATACGGTGTCATAAATATGGCGTTCAGTTTGATTAGGATTCTGGCTTGTTTGCTTCTGCAAAATCCATATACCATAATCATTTTTCTGCAATGTGAGAGGTGTCCCGTAGCACACGTTTCAGTCCAAGAATACGTCTTTGGATGGAGATCTGTCCAGTGTCTTTTCTTGGACAAGGCGTTCTTCCTACAGTTTCAGTGCTCACTGAAAGTCTTGAGACGCTTTTGCTTAATTCAGTAAAAATATTGCAGATTTATTGGGTTTTGTAATAAAATTAATCACTTTATTCATTTGTTTATAAAAAATATATCACATTAGAAGTATAAGTTTTAAAGTACAACATTAATTTCAAGTTGTAATTGAAACCCAAATTATAGCATAGAAGGGCTGTTCTGAGTTAAAACGTTCATTGAGGAGCAGCACTGGGAGCTTTTTAATTAGTGACACCTTTGCAGTAACATGAAACGCCAAACATTTGTCTTTAGTGTCCCTTTGGGAGCCAGTGACTACAATTGCAATTAATAGCAAAACTGCAAGAACAGAACTGACAGTCGGTCAAAAAAATTGACACTTGATAAAAAGAAAATGTCTGTGAGGAAGATTATTTGCAGATATGTCAAACATTGCTTGTCAGTGGACATTTCTTATGAAACCAATAAATTTGCAACATTATTACAGAATTATGCATGCGTCTCAAGACTTTATGAGCACTGTATATGGACAGCTAGGACTGGAAGGCTTAATTCTCAGCTGGAGTCATGAGCAGTCATAGCGGGCGTTAATGAAGACGTGCACACAGCTGACTGAGAGCACTGTGTTTTCATAGGACCCAGGTTGGGACGTCAGCAGTGCCTTCGTCGCTAACGCTGCCAGCCACATCAAGCCAAAGAGCCGCTTAGGGCGGAGTCAGGGCTCGAGGGAGAACAAAGAGAATGAGGCCAGGACCAGGGAGGTGAGTGACCATGTGCTGGAAAATGATCTCCAAGGTGATTTATTCACCAATTCATTTTTTAATGAAGAGTCTTTCCTGGCAAGCTTCTGCATGAGTGCTTTGCATATAGATGTTTGAACCATGAGTACATAACAATGCACAAAGAGCATTAACCTAAGCACAGAATTGGTAAGCGTTCTTTTTACATGTCAAATAGGTAACCACAAGCTACTTTCTGTTTTAAATATCGTATTGAGTTGCATAGCTGGAATTTACTTTACAGAATTACGGTTAAATACAGCACGGAAGAGGTAAACTTTTTAGAAATCCTTGTAGGTATTTTGGTTTTCTGTTGAGTTCTGTAGACAGCACACCTCTTGCCGCAAAGCCAAAACATGTCTGTTCATGACACTATATTGTTTGAATCAAGTTGCAAATCGCCCCATGCCCGTTGTGCAAGGACAGCTGGCAGGTATATAAATTGAGGAAGCACATTTACTGGCTAGCAAGGCGAAGGCTCAAGGAAGCACAACTGTGTGGTGAAATTCCTGTTCTGTGTTTTTAGCCGAGTTCACAATATTACTTGAAAAGCAAGTTTGAGTGACTAATACCAGGACTAATATGGTGCAATGGTTAAATAGGGTGGGGGAGGATGCATACAAAATTATTTTAATAAAAAGGACATACAATACAAAGTTAAAGGAGAACTGTGAATTTGGTTGTGGGATGTGGGCAAGCAGGCTACTGAATGTCCTGTTTGTGGCTGTGCTTTCAGGTGGACCCTGCAGATCCTGTAGCCAAGCGGAGCACCTCATTGGCCGGTGAGCCTCCAAGCTACTTGGCCTATCAGAACCAAAATTTAAGCTGCAAAGTCGGCCACCATGTTAAAAGGGTGGCTGTTCTTGTAAGATCAACCTTAAACCTCAGGCAATGACCGGAGCTTTTATCATCTCTGGGGAAATTCAGCTAAGTCTCTGCCATTTTGGCACCATACCAGCAAAATGTGCAAAGGTTACCCAGACAGTGAAGTCACTCATGAGTTGTTTTTGCAATGAGCTGTTTGTGCTGGTGTAATAGCTATGTTTTCTCATTTCGCTGTACTTTTCATCATACTGGCTGTCTGCATAAACTTGAAATTAAGTTTAGCAGCCTCGCTGACTTCCTGTCTGCAACATTCTTCTGACGTCTGTTTTTATTTCTCTTATCTGACCTTCTACACCCATCACGCTTCCCATTTCCTGATGTTTTGGTCTGATGTCTCATCAGAAAAGGGCATCAAGCTATGGAAAGATCAGAAGTATGCTGAGGCCGTCAGTATGTTTACAGAAGCTATTCACTGCAATCCCAAAGATCACAGGTACCTGTCCTGCCTAACAATGCGGCCAGTGTTCCCTGAGTTTTATCTAAGAGTGACCAGCCTTTTGGGGCAGGTTCTTCGGGAATCGTTCTTCCTGTTATGAGTGCCTGGGTGAGTATACCTTGGCCCTCGTGGACGCTGAGGAGGCCATCCAGCTGACACCCCACTGGCCCACTGGGTATTTCCGTAAAGGACGTGCACTGATGGGAATGAAGGTCTGCACCTGAATCTTCACCACGTCTTAATTCTGTGTTAATGCTGTATGTAATTTTGAGGCCGCTTACTGACCTTAACCTTCGCAATCTGCAGCAGTACGGCAAGGCAGAAGAGGCCATGGAACAGGTGCTCAAGCTGGATGCAAACTGCAAGGATGCCACCTATGATCTGTACAACTGCAAGTTCCAGCAGCTCTTGGTGAATGAACTGAACTGTGATTGGCTGGCACATAAGAAATGGAAAGACCCATCAGATCCATTTGTTCTAAATGGTAGTGGAGCTTGTATTTCATAGCATTTAACTGATAATGTCACGTGTGTCTATGCTAGGAAATGGGCTTTCAGGAGCCACAGAGCAGACAGCTGCTGGAAAAGTATGCCACAGTGCAAGACGCCATCACCTCTCCTGAGGCGGCAAGAAGTAAGAACAGCTAACTGGAGATTTTTTCCATCATATTTGAGGAACCAGTAATTTTGTGTTTTTTCCTTTCCTTTTGCAAGTTGCTTTTGCGTAACTAATACTTTAGCCAGTGTTCAGCTTCATATCTGAAGCGGGTTATATCAAATGGCTGGGATTTAAACAGGCAACCTGGGAGAGGCAACTTGCATCCTTTTGGCAAGTTGGTGTTATTTTAAATGCAGCAGGAACATTGCACTTTAGGGTATAATCCTGGTTAGGGCCCCACTGTTATGCCCTGGAAGGTAATTAATCTGTGTAGATTTAGTACAAACATCATCCATCATTCAAAATTGCTTGTCCAGTACAGGGTTCCTATGAGTCACTATCCTATGAAGTGTGGAGCGCGCGAGCGCTGGGATGGCTGTCTGTCGCGGGGCACACGCTCACAATTCACACTCTTTGGACTATGGGAGGAAACCAGAATACCTGGAATCACGTGCCACACACAGATGGCAGGGGGGATATGCAACCCCCACAGGGGACACCTAGAGTCTGTCTCAGGCAGCATGGAAAAAAGGCAGGGGTACGCCATGGATGAGATGCCTGTCCATTGCAGAAAACTCACACAGAACCATATGGGAATGTTGGAGACACCAGATTCCTCACCTGCGTGTCTTTAAACTGTGGAAAGAAACCAGTGTAGCCAGAGGAGACGTGCCTGACATGGGGGCAAACATGAAAACTCCACACCTACACAGTGGGGGGGGGGGGGATTTGAACTCCCAACCCTGGAGGTGTGCGGAAACAGTACTGCCCTCGCTTCTCTCATTTACTGTGTAATGCGTAATTTGCTTTATATTTTGTGCGGTGAAAGTAAAATACTAGAATTATTCTCAAGGTAATGAAAATGAAACTACTGTAATTTGATCTCAATGCCTTTTAATGAATAAATAATGAACAATGGGAACAAAATTTCCAAATTATTGGAATGTGCAGTGCCATATCTAAACTGATGGGGGCAGCAAAGAGCCCTGTACTATAAATGATAGATTAGTTTTTTATATGCTGTTCATTGAGAGTGCATATTTTTAAATTTTACGTTTTGCATTATAAAGACATTAGATGTTAGCTAGGTTCATTTCAATAACCTGCTTTGTTGCTTTAGGAAAATAGATGGACAACCAAAAGTATTCATCCTGTTAATTTCTCTTCCTTAGTACTGGATTTCGATTCTGTGCCGAACCAGTCAGGGTGAGTATGATGACCTTTCAGCAAGCATGTGTGAGTTCAGCTTTGAGGGTGTAAAACAACTGAATGATGTCACGGAGGAGTGCTCTGACAAAGCTGGTTTCTGTCACATGTTTGTCCATCTGACAATACATACAGGTCCCCATGTGCATCATTGTGGGTGGGAAATGTCACCACAGATGTCACCGAGAAGCACCTTTGGGACCTTTTCAAAACGTAGGGTCAATATTTCTGAGCTGTCACCAGTCTTTGTATATGTAACCTATAGATGGCACTTTACCTTGTGGCACTTCTGTCCCCCTACCAGCTTTGGCGAGATCGAGAGCATACGAGTTCTACATGAACGCTTTTGTGCCTTTGTTAACTTCAGGAACTCCAACATGGCTGCCCGTGCAATGGAGACGCTACAGGTAGGATTCTTGTAATGTGAAATTTTCCTTGCTCAAGATGCTGATGATGTCATGTGGCTGAATCTGTTTTATGTCCCATGTTAGTTGTAGTTGGGTAACGTGTTTTATCAAACCTTGATTCCAGGGAGTAGAGATTGAGTACACCAAGCTTGTGATTCGGTATCCAGATCGTCAGAGAGCTGTGCCTTCACCACAGAGGGCCACCTCAGGCACCATCCCCCCATCATCCCAACAGACCGCAGCTGCTGGGTAATTCATTTGTAGTTGCACTTTGAAGACAAATCCCACATAGGTCTTCTAGAAGACTCTGGAATGTGACAGGATTAAATGGATTGATTAGATCTAACTCTGCATGATTTAAATGTAGAGTAACTTTTGTCTTGGTCTGCCCATAGGTCCAGGCGCAAGGGTCCCATAAATGGGGATGAGTGCTACTTTTGGAGGACCACTGGATGCCACTTTGGTGACAAGTGCCGCTACAAGCACATCCCAGAGCAGCGTGGCCGCGACAGGAAGCCCTGGCAGCCCTCGTAGCCAGTCTTATTTGCCCCACATATTTTACCCCGTCGGGACAACGATAAAAGGGAGAGGACTGTAAATCAGCTGGGCTGGGATCTCATACCACTTTGGTATAGTTAAGATGAGCTTCCTTCCTTATTACCTAAATTATTTTTGCACAGTTCCAGCTGGCTGCACAAGCGCCATGTCACTGTGAGACTGCTGGTCACAGTTTGTGAAAATGATGGTACTGGAATGGACGTGGAGACTGTGGTTAATTGATAATTCCATACTTAGTGGTCAAGTCTCTTACTAGTGGTGGCAGTTCATATCTGCCACTGTTAGCTTAACCGATATGCGTTTTCCTCAAATCCAACTAAAGGAAGTCAACAGAAATTGAGTCAAATGTCAAATCCATTTTCTAATTAAATCCAACCTTCATTTGTCCAGTTTAGAAACAGTGGCCCTAAATGCAAGATGCCTCATTTCCTTTGACATTCAACCTGGAAGGAAGACATGGATGTCACTGGTTTCCCTTTTAGTGACACACTTTCCTGTGTCCCTATGTGTTAATTTGCTTTTTCATAACCATTTTACACGATGTTCAGTTTACTACTGAGAAGGAGAAAACATTTTGAAGAAACGGTCCTTTTGCACTCCTTAAAGGCTCCACTTCCAGGTTCTCTTAAACTGTTGAAAGCAACATTTTCTAAGAATCTCACAAGGTGGTGACCCTTTGTCAAATCTTTTCTGCTGAAAGGGTGAATTTGAAGGGATGAACTGTAGCTAAGCTATACGAATACAAGTTTCCCTTCAGCCTACTTGCCAATGTACCGAGAGTTTGTTTGAATGTGGGTGAAGGGATGTCACCTGATTTTGTATACTGGCGAGTATATCGTATGTATACCATGGGTAAATAGTATGGTCTTTCTGTAGGTTTTATGTGATATTGAAAATGGCTTTTTTTCCACCCTCATCCCAAATGACAAGAGGGATTGTTACAGTATTTTATTTTATATATGTGTCTTCATATTTTAGCTTGGGCTCTTGGATAGGCTTTGTAGCTAAAAGACTGCACTTAGGGGATTTGTCTTACATTATCACCCTTTGTAATTCTCAGGCCTAAATGCCCTTACATCCCTCAACCACTAGATGTCAGGTTTCACGCTAGCAGGGATTCAACCTTAGGTGTTAAACTGTTTACTGTCTGATTCTGCCAAGAATTGAGTCAGTTAAATGAGCTGACTTGTCTTGAACATGTTTATCAGTGTCAGGAGTTTACAAAGTTGGAAAATCTGGAGTGTGGTCTCAGGATTAAATACAGTCCAAGCTCACACTGAGGCATTTTGAATGTTAACTGACATCAAAGTAGAAAGTTTGAATAGACCCTCATTCTTGGTCTGTTCAGTCTTTTTCTGACTCGTTGTTTCTGTATCAGAACTCAAATTATTTTTTATTGATTATGCAAATTTTTGTTGTCCTGTGTTCATATTCACCTCTGGGTTTTACAAAATTGACTTCGGAAGAATTGACTGAATCAGCTTCCTGGTTTTTACATGTAAAATTTTCCTTTACAGTTTCTTGGTTTTAGGTTCTCAGGAAAAGGATATATGTACCACTCATCTTTCCACCCTTGTTTATTACTGTTTGGTTATGTGTCATGAAAATAACTATGCACAAATTGCAGAGGACCATTGGTAGAATTTCATACACTGTGCCACAGGCACTTGCTGTTTGAGAGGAGAGGAATGTACTGCATTATGGGAAGTGGAGTCCGGTTGACTGAGGTACTGATGAGTGGAGGATGTTTGCATGGGAACCAAAGATGCATCTTAGTGCCTTCGCTGTTTCATACTCAGTCGCTTTGTATGTATTATGCTGTGGTTTCCAGTCACAACATGAAAAGGGAGGGAAGCAAAACAATGGCATTAGGGTGACGAGATTAGTGTGACTGAACTTAGGTGCATGCTCTTTCCTACTGCATATTTTGTAGCTTATTGTCTGGCATTCATTAGAAGGCCTCTTCACAGATGGTAGCTGGATTCTTGTGTGTGGAGTTCTTCGTTTTTTTTTTTTTTTTTTTGGGGGGGGGGGGCGGGGGGGGGGGGGTGGAGCAATTATTCTGTCAAAGCTGTCAAAAGTTATAGGAAATTGGTTGGCAGAGTGATTTGTCCTTCATTAGCTTTTAGCATTTTTTTTTCCTTCCGAATCATGTTGCCGATACTAGGGAATGTTTTGTACTGAATTTTGTCCATTTCCTGGCCGATATTCACAACATCTAACAGAATTGGTGACTTAATTCCGGATGAGACCCTGAAGGAAAACAGCACTGGGCCAGTTGAGACACTGGCGCTTGGTGATGGGGTCCCTAGCAGCAGGGAGCGACGGGGGTGCTGCTGCTCTGCAGGGTTGCTGCTATAGTCCAGCTTATTGCAAAAGCCCAGTCAGAACTGGGCATCCATAATCTAACCCTATTGCTGTGTGTTTGGGAGGTGATCTGTGCCTCATTGTGTTGGGACCCTATGTCTGCGATCGAATGGTCACCAGTTCAAATCCCAGGGTCAGACCAATCATTTCCCTGTTGGTCCCCTTAACAAGGCCCCTACCTCCAATTACTGGCTGACCTAATTACCTGCTTTCACTCAAAAAATTATGTCGCTTTGGATAAAAGTATCTGATAAATAAATAAAATGTAAGAGAGATTATGTAAGCAAGCAAGACTGCGTAAGTGCTGCACAGCTCTCTGGATCTCGTATGTATATGTCAACAGACAACGCAGCTGAAGCACCCTTTGGGTAGGCGACTGGAACCTAATGAGAAGAGACGAATTAGTGGTGGGGCCTGATCTGCATTGTTGATCTTTTAAATAAGTCTCCTCAGTGACTCTGTCGCATCGAACAAGCACATTTTAACTCCACAGCATCCAGGGCACTCAGTGAAATGACAGACTACACGTAGCACTGCTGACTGAGTATAAAGAGCACCTTACAGAGATACAGACACACAGCCTGTCTGATAGGGAACGTCCACCAACGGTCTGACCCCACAGCATGATGTGTTAATAATAGAATGCAAACACAAATCATGCGTGAGTTACCTGACTTTATTATGTTGTATTGTTTTGATGATAATGTTCCTTTTAATTTCTTTTTTTTTGAGGGGGGTAGGGTCTATATTGTTTAGTTGTGTGTGTGAGTGTGCCTTATAATGCACTGTCATCCCATTCAGGATATCCCCTATGTTGTGCCCTGTACTCCACCAGAAACGAACAAATGAGCCAGCGGACGAACGAACGAGCAACAAATTCATTGATTTTGAGTCTGTTTGGTAAAATATATGAAAATATTATTCTTGTAAATAATAACAAGTAAAATAAAAGGGTGTGCTTGTGACTGCATGATTATCTGCGTTCGTTAAGTCCTGGTTATGGTGACGGTGGCTATTTTTTCCAGTCATTTTTCCTCCTTTTGATCCCCCTTCGTTCTCTGCACCTTCTCTGCCAAAGGTCACCACTTCAGCTGAGATGGCGTGTCTTCCTTGAACAATGCTGCTCTTTTACTCATCGTCCATCTTTACTCAAAAGTGTGAACAGCGTCATTATTTAATTACGTCTCGCAGAGCTTAGAGAAAAAAATGAATGCGAAAGATACTCAAGTATGATTCAAGAGGAAAAAAGCAGTGTCCTGATCAGTTTTCCATACTTTCTTTCTTAGGCACGACTTGCGATTGCTTGTAATTACCACCCCCATAGTCATATTGAGGAGTACATAAAAAAAATCTCACAACTTCAGCTTGGCTGCAGTTACACCTCAGGCATGTGGCATGCAGAGGGCGGACTGAGGCAGAGTCAGGGTGCTGCCTGCCTCAGACATATGGGCTTTGGGATGCATTTACTGGGAACTGACCATATTTTACGCTGCGTAATGAAGGCCATTGGTATAGAATCAGGAACTATGATCTGAAAATAATAATAGTAATACTTTATTCATCCTTGTGGGGAAATTGAGCAGCTTTCTTGCTCTGCATGTGGTACATGTGGCAAGTTTTGGGGTCAGAGTTCAGTGTCAACAAGCATCCAAATGGGACTAAAGGTGATGATACATCGGGTGACTTTTTTAGCAATGTTGCCTGGCAATGCTGCCAGCAACAGGCAACCGGGTGAGACACAAGGCAACTAATCAAGGCAAAGGACATATGTCAACAACCAGTCAGAGAATAGCAAATTTATTGCCAGGGAGATGGACACTGAAGCTCTAATTCTGATTGGCAGATCTCAAAAAGTTGCCCACTGAGATGAAAATCGTCCAGATAGAAATTTGTTGCCCATTTCTGGATGGGAAAGTGCCAGTGCTCAGCAACATTGCCAGGCAACATCGCTCAAACAGTTGCCCCGCATATCATCACCTAAAGGGCACAATATGTTCTGCCAGTCACAGGATTTGAACCTTCCAGTTATGGGCACAGAGTCTTAACCCCCAAAAGAAGATCTGAATTGCTCATTTCAGCCCGTTGTTCACGATGAAAGTGGGGGCCAGGAGGGGTGAGGGAGGGCCAGGTTCAGTGGCAGCTGGCCTGCACCGGGAGTCCTATTCTCACAGTTAGCTTAATGAGCTGAGAATTTGCATCTTTGCCCTGGGCGAAGATCACAGGCGGGTAGCGTGGCCGAGCCCCATCGGCAGACTGCAGACGGGTTGCTCCGGGGTTCTGCTGAGTTACCGTAAACCTTTTATTTTGTTTCCCACATCCGAGCATAATCCGGTCCAGCATTCGGCTCGTTTTCATCTAACTGATACCTCAGGATTGTAATTGTAAAAAATAAAAAATAAATGAAAAAAACCCACCATAACTAAAATAAAATGCTCCATAAACATAAAATGCATAAATGTACATACATAGATTAAGTTTGATATCACTTCAGAATAATAGGGGGGGTACTTCCTATGTGTCTTAATTTACTATTTTTTGACAGGGAAAGTCACTAAACTTGTGGGACCAACTATTGGCCAATTAACGTTAAGCAATTCTATGTTTGTGATGCTAAGATTGTCTGCACTGAATCACAGTGTCTTTGTTGGCTTCCTTAGACAAACAACTACAGGCTTACAGATGTCCAGGGGCAGCCAAGATAGGTGGACTTTCATTTAAATACAACACATCCAATGGGCAGGAGTGAAAGCCATCTGTTTTATAAACATACTAGCCCCCATACAGACTTTTAAAAATGACGGCACACTATCACTGCAGAAAGAAAGTTGCCTCCCCATGTGACCGTTGGGGAGTTTGCCTGGCTTTCTACCAACAAAGAAAAAGTAAAACATCGATTCATCTAATCCTGCCTTTCTGAGACCCTTCCAAGCTCAGAAGCGCATTTTAGTCAATAATGTGAATATTGCATTCCTTTTGGGAAATTATGCCCAGAAAATATCATGGACGTGAAAGTTGAAAGACACTTCGGAGGACATCAGCTACTTTAAAGCGACAGGAAAAACGGTGTATGCCCGGAAAGACAAAATCGAAACTTGATTTTTCAGGGACTGAGATGCAACATGCATACTGGAACCAGCATAAAATAAGTTATAAGATTAAATATGAAAGTAAAAATAAAAATTAAAGGCAATAACTTTTCTCTGTTTTTAATTTCAGTACATTTAGGTTAGTGTAAGTGAATTTACTAACGTATTTAGTAAAGTATTGATGGAAAGTACAATATAAGGCAATTTTAGCGATGAATTGCTTCGGTTGTGAAGCATAATCAGTAAGGCCTTTAAATCAATCAAGATGTATGGCTTATTTTGACGTAAAATATGGCCCAAAGGTGTAAAATATATAAATAAGATAAAATATCTGCATACTCAGCTGACTGTATTATTCTCTGTATCGCTCTTCAAAGCGAGCCTGATTATTAATAGCGGACGGAAGTGTAAAGTTACAGGGTACAAATGCTTTGTTACAGTACGTTTTGCTGTAGTTTTTTCCGGATTTGTTGAAATTTTTGGTATAGTTCGCCTTTTGTGTATATATACACTCACCTAAAGGATTATTAGGAACACCTGTTCAATTTCTCATTAATGCAATTATCTAATCAAC
>JAAGVU020000041.1:3781162-3799705 GCA_011763525.2 Mormyrus iriodes
ATACCGTATTTTAGTATGCAATTTTAGTGGACACAAAGTTTTTCAGGAACACATTAGTCGCGTTGTAGCAGGACTGACTGTATAAATGTGATTATCTTGCACAGTGTATTACCAATAGTCTACTGCTGTATATTTTGGATGACGATGGTGGTTCAGTGTATATGTTGAGTTTGCATGGCCTCCCTGTTTCGCTTTCCTCCTGGTACTCTAGTTTCTTTCTGCAGTTCAAAAAACATGCGGTTATGTGAATTGGTGACTCTAAATTGCCTGTAGCGAATGATCCCCTGTGCTTCCTGGAATACGGGCTCTTCCCTACCTGGTACTGCTTAAGTGGTTGGAAAATAGATGCATATTCAGACTGTGAACATGATATTGAATGTGTCATCGTTAGCGTTAATCAAACTATTATGTCACTTTACATTTTCGGGAGAAATGAAGACCGCAGAGAGTAAACAATGTTAACAAAAACTAAAAAGAATTTTGTTTTAGAGTTTTCTGTTTTATTCCATCTAGAAAATTAAAGCATGCTGAAAACTGTTTATTATGAACCAGCCCTTAACTGGTGTGGGCTGTCTAAGGAGGTATAAGGGTGAGAGGCTGAAATAAGTTTCTTAATGAAGGTTTTTGGGCCATTCTAATTGATGCATATGAAGTGTTTCAGCAACTGTGTGAGTGAGTTACGGTTAAAATGGGTAGCTGTGTAAATCTGGCAGAAAGGAGGCTGCCAAGGGTCCCGGCTGACGACCCATGTTCCCCCTGCAGGGACAGGCCCCATACACATGAACTCGGTGCGGTGCATGGGCACGGAGAAGTCCATCCTGCAGTGCCAGCACCAGGAAGTCGTCCACAGGACCTGTAAGCACTCCCAGGATGTGGCGGTCCGCTGTAATGTGCCCAAGACGGGCCTGGAGAGCACAGTGAGGCCCATTCCTACACACTGTCACCAACATCAAGCACGAAGAAGTGCCACTGGGTGTTACAGATGACAGCATAAACCAATGTTGTCTTGCTTTTCTCTCTCTTTCTTCCTTCCTTTATTAACCTTGTGCCCTCCAAATATGGCTCCGCCCTGTTTGATACCGACTCCACCCCTGACCTATTCACTCCACCCCCTTTGATCCTGATCCCACCCCTGACCTAACCACTCCATCCCCTTCAATCACTACCCCACCCAGGTGCGCCTTGTAGGTGGCCGGGAGCCCGCCGAGGGCCGAGTGGAGGTGCTGCTGGACGTGGGCGGGAGCCGGCGCTGGGGGGCCATCTGCAGCGAGAACTGGGGCCTCACCGAAGCCATGGTGGTGTGCCGGCAGCTGGGCTACGGCTTCGCGTCACGCGCTCATCAGGTGAACAGAGTGTCATGGCCGCTGCTATGTGGGTGTGTGGGAGTCCAAAGTGTAACCAGAAAACCTACTATTGTGTGAAAGCCTTTGAATATGGAGGGTAAATCACTTTGGATTAAGCGAGTGAACGACGTCAAGGCAAATACCATAAAATGCTTAGGACAGCTGTAAAAAAATAGTGTAAAATTAACATTATTATGCTAAATCATGTGCTGAAGATTCAGTTAAGTTGCACGATTCAGTTCTTTTTCCACGTGTGTGTATGTGTGTGTATGTGCACTAGCATACTGTGCAGCAGATGAATGCAGGCTAAGATAGAATCCCATCCCATTAGGACCCAAAGGAGGGGATAATTACAGATTATGAGATGCTGGGGACATTTTAAAATATAGAATCTTAACTAATCACACCTGTCACATGTGGTATAAAGCCTTTGTGTTTAGGCTGCACACAAAACTAAAAAAAAAATCTATTTCAAGGTCGTAATTGTCCCTTGATTCTTTTGCCCAGAAGTGTAGATATGAGCAGCATTTAAATATTCCTTACTAATAGTAATTTAGCAACAGCCTGCATTTGGCCTAAATTACATCATTATTTCTGTATATATTTAAAAATGTATTCCCTAATGTCCCATTTTGCCCCAGTCCTCTCCATTTACATCTTGTGTTTCACAGGTTCACTTAATGTTCATACTTCGGATGGCTGTTGTTCTGTGCAAAGTTATTTCCCAAACGGGTAATTGCAGGCTTTACAAAAAAGAACGCGTGACCACTGCAGAAGAGAGTTGGAAGAAAAACAAACTTAAAATAGGTTTTCGTTGCTTGGATTGGCCAAAAAATGTTGGTGTTTTTAATTTATCTTTTCAGATGCTTGTGGCAAGTACATATGGTAACAGGGGGGGCTAAAGACTCCTAATGACTGACGTTATTAGTGCGGCTGGTCGCTAATCTTTGGTGGAATTAGCTGTGGGCGCCGCTAATGACACCCTCTTTATGTTAAATAACATAAAAAACATAACTGCTGCTGGGTGCTATTGATGTCATGGGATGCTAAAGGTAATCTGTATATAACAATCTGACCGCGGTTGGTGGAGTTAGCAACAGGATAGCACAGCGTCGCACTGGCGTTACATTAGCAAGACGTTAAACTTGGCCTCTGGCTGACTGCTGTGCAGGAGACCTGGTTCTGGTCTGGGGACACCAGCGCCAGTGATGTGGTTCTAAGCGGGACGCACTGCACAGGATCCGAGCTGTCCATCCAGCAGTGCCGCAGGAACAGCCAGGTGTACTGCCCTCGGGGAGGCGGGACCAGGGCAGCTGGCGTCTCCTGTGTAGAGAGTGAGTAGCCCCACTCCCATCAGGCCCATCTCCTCATACCTCATAACACAAACACCTCTCTACACTCACCCTCTTTGCAGTGTACCTCATTCAGGAGGACACTAAGGATAACCCAATGGCCCTGCAGTGTCGTCAGCAGTCTCAGTGCCAAGCTTTTATTATGGTGTGCTTTATTTATTTAGCAGACATTTTTATCCAAAGTAATGTATATTAGTTTTGAGACAGCAGGGTCAGCCAGTGCTTGGAGCAATTGTGGGTTAAGGGCCTTGATCAAAGACCCAATAGTGAAACTACTCTGTTGACCTTGGGATTTGACCCGGTGATCTTCTGATGACTGGCATCTTACAGCATCCTACCTTAGCATCCATGTACCACCATTATATTGAAAATAACTCATAGATTGCCCTTAGCTGTGGGTATAATATTTGTTCTTTGTCATGTATCGTTCAGTGCTGGTAACACTCCTGTCTGCCCCCCAGCGGCCCCTGACCTGGTGATGGATGCCCAGCTCGTGCAGGAGACGGCTTATCTGGAGGACCGGCCCCTTCACCTGCTCACGTGCGCCCATGAGGAGAACTGCCTCTCCTCCTCCGCCCATCGCATGCAGTGGCCCTACGGGCACCGCCGCCTGTTGCGCTTCTCCTCTCGCATCCTCAACGTGGGCCGCGCCGACTTCCGACCCCGTGCTTCCCGCGAGGCCTGGGTCTGGCACCAGTGCCACAGGTGGGCATCGCGATGCCCGAGGGCCGGCACCCTGTGCTTATTACCATCAGTCTAACCACTCTCATCAAAAGTGTCTTCTCGGATTCTGTCCACCACACAACCACCCCCTCACATGTATCTGTCATTAAGAAAGATGTTTCTGCAAGAGGCAAGATAATTATAACGATTAAATGACACAAAGCGTTTGTTTCTGTAGCAACATAACTGTCAGTTTTCACGTGGGACAGACTGCAGTTTACACAGGATTGTTTCTATTGGTGGAAGTTTTTTAGAAACACCCTTAAGGACAAAAATGACACTGAAGAAATCCTTTGCGTGACCACAAGTATAGCCCACAAATATGGCCCACATGTTAAGCTCCGCATGAAACCTCGCAAGCATGTGATGTGATAATCAAGTTGACAAAATATAAACGAGCCTGGTTAGTGGCCAGGCGAGCTGATTGGGGGCCCAATCTCTGTGTTTACAGACATTATCACAGCATCGAGGTGTTTACACACTATGACCTCCTGACCCTCAATGGCAGTAGAATCGCAGAGGGCCACAAGGCCAGCTTCTGTTTGGAGGACACCACCTGCCCTGATGGTACGCCGTTACCCCTGCTTAGGCAGATTATTTAAAATAATTTCTTACATATTCTGTAAACAGCCACACTCATAAATCTTTATAGAAAGCTATCAGACATGTGTGATTCTGAGCTTGTGCCGTGTTTAATGATCAGTAGTTAAGAAGTTATGACCATATTGTTTTGTGCAGGACTGCAGAAACGCTATTCCTGCTACAATATGGGTGAGCAGGGCATCACGGTGGGCTGCTGGGACACGTACCGCCACGACATCGACTGCCAGTGGGTCGACATCACAGATGTCAGGCCGGGGAACTACATCTTCCAGGTCAGAGTTCACGCAGGTCACTGGGTGACCGTTTAGAGCAGGGGTGGCCAATCTCATCCGCAAAGGGCCGGTGTGTATCAGGGTTTTCGCTGCAACTCCCTAATTAGATTACTAATTAGAGGGCTGATTGGCTGAAGAGTCCTCACACCTGGGTTTGAACAGCTGACTTAAAGGTTATTCCAAAAACCTGCATACACACCGGCCCTTTGCGGATGAGATTGGCCACGCCTGGTTTAGAGGATCAGCTCTCATTGATGTCAGACCATGAGCTGAATAAGTCCCAAGAAGGAGTTGACTACACAGCAAAACATTCAGACACAACAAAAAAAAAACAATGCTGGTTGTTTACCTGGTGTGGAGATCCTCCTTTTTACCTCACTTTGAAGAGTGTGATTTATTGCATAAGAAATTCCCTGTTTTGTGTTTGGAAACAGAGGCCATTGTAAAGCCACTGGATTGGCAGACAGGATGCACAGGGACCCAGAGATTCACAGCCAAGGTGCAGGCTGCAATTAAAGAAGGGAAAGTCTGCCTGAATCATTTGCATTCATGAAAGCGTAGACGCTTATAGATAAAAAGACTGAGCAGACGGAAAGTGTGCTTGCAGCCATTGTGTCATTTTCACCACTGAGAAGAAGTACTGTGCTGAAATTGGTAAACTCTTCTTTATCACCCCACAAATACCACAGTACCTCCCCCCGACTTCTTTCCCCTCCTATACCAGCCATAGTTCTGGTCTATTTTTATTATCCTTTTTTCTACACTCTCTCAAAAAATGTATATAATTAGTATAACATTAACTGCTATGATGTCTCCCTCTGTGATGTCTCCCCCTTAGTGAAATCTCAGTGAAATGTTCTTGCTTAATCTTTGTTAACTGTTTCATGGCAACCATGTTGGGGGGGCACTATATAAAAGTTAATTTTATTTAATTGAATTTAAAAGCTGATTTAATCTTGTTAATTATGTCACACTGAATGGTGAAACCGTCTGTTTTCTCTGTTTTGGGTAACGCTTAATGTAACAGGCCTTATCATTTAGGAAAGAGTGATTTAACGCTTTTTGATGAGAATGCAGGACAGCTCCTGGTTCTGGTGTTTTGCTGCCGTTGTGTGGCACATGCTGACAGTGCCCGTCACCCAGGGCATGCACGTGGCAGAGGCAGTCAGCTTCATGTGGATCCAGCATGACCTAATAAAACAGGCCCAAAACCATAGATACATGGAAAACTGCTTTGGAGATAGAGCATTTTTAATTTAAAAGGGAGTCGCCTGACTTTACGGTGACCAGCAGTGTTATATCCATGACAACAGACTCAGAGTTACCTCCTTACCCTAACATAATTGGAAAAGCTATGGTAATTTGCCCCTGCCCTACTTGGGTACCCGGCCTGTTGGAGTATTACTGGGCTGCACTATTGCTGGTTTTTGTTGTGGACCGTCTCAGACAGCGACCATTAAGTGTGCTATATAGCGAACCTCACTGAATTACAGGGTGTAACCAAAACCTAAAGAGGCCATTCTGAGGGATATACAGCTCATGAGTCTGAGTGTGACGATGCCTTTGGTTACACAGCACGACTTCTTTCCAGCTATACTAGGGGCCCCTAGTAAATTAAGCTTTTTTGCAACTTCATCTTTCTTTTGTGCTTGATGAGATTTTTTTCCTTTGATTTCTTGTTGGGGGATGAATACTCACATGATTTTTAATGTATTTACTGCCTGAATGTTGTAAAACTGTAAATTACTCAAGCATCTGCAATATTTTCATTTGTAAGTACTTCGTTTTCCATGCATTTATTTTAAGGCTTAAGTTATAAAGAATACCATCCATAAATCTGAGCCTGGGGAGTGCTCATATTTTTCTGACACTTTCGGCATATATATGTGAAGAGTTGAGGACTCTACCACTGATGAGAGCTACTCTCCTCCCTGGCTCTCCGCAGGTAGAGGTTAATCCCTCGCTGGACATGGCAGAATCTGACTTCGTGAACAACGTGATTCGCTGCCGTTGCCGATACGACGGACAGAGAGTCTTTCTGTACAGCTGTCACACCAGTATGTGCCGGATGGGTACCCCCTCACATCTCTCGCTCTCTCTGTCTCATACACACACACACACCAGCATGCATGTGCACGGCCTTAGTGGATACCTGAATGTGCTAAATTTGCTCCTCTGAAGGTCAGTCCTGGCTCTGAGGAGGCAGTAGTCATGAGACACAGTGCTTAAGGTTTAATCATTGTACTTAATCACTTTGATCCATGTTTCCAGCTCAGACTGCAGCCGCCCCTGATTCTCATCTCTTGTCCAGTCTCTCTCCTCTAAGCCCCCTTTACCCACATAATTCTGGCTATGATAACCACTGTCCTTGTTAACATTCGTCTGGAGTATTTTCACTCCCACATCCAGATGTTATTTTCGGTCACTGATATGTTCAGATTGAAGTCTAGTGGCCTTTCCTCATCACAGCTGCTTTGCTTGGATGTTTCCACACACCTCCTGTCCCACGCTGTCAGCGATGTTGACCTGTTTTTAATTGTTTGTTGAATCCCGCTTGGATCTAGCCATGTTGGAATGAATGTAACCCTAAAACCTGCAGGCAGCCTTGTTGAAGCTGACCGTTTCTACCCCCCCCCCTCCAGGAGATGCCTACAGCCCCGAGATTGAGGACCTCTTCCAGCACGGAACTCAGATCTCCGATAACTTCATCTAATCTGAGCAGAGTTTAAAGCCAGGGGGAGGGGTGGGGGGGGTGGCAGGGTCAGATGGTAGGTAGGTACGTAGCTTTACGTTAAGTTACAGAAGGGCATGTGTCAACTTAAGGGGGCCATACTGAGTGGCTCATGCCTTGGGGACGACTGGATTTACAGGGTTTCCGATGCCGAAACAACATTCCGGAATGGGATCTTAATGGCTGTTGCAGGGACAGATGTCACCATAGTAACAGTTTAGTTTAATTTAAAACAGCTTCTAAGTTAAAATCTGGGTCCTAACAAACAGTCTATTCATTTTTTTCTTAAATGTTACTTATAAATAATATTTTAAGATATTTTTAAATGGTTCATGAACTATTTCAAAGGTTATTTGAAAAACATTTTTAATATATGGCAGTGAACTTGAAACGTGCTGTCCTTGCTGGAGGAATCCTCTTTAGGTAAATGTGTCGTGTCTTTAGGAGTAGATCAAGTTGCTTCTTGTTTTGTCTTCTGGAAGATCTGTGATGTTCATCTTGAAACTGGTGCTTTTTTCTTGGAATTCATTACCATATTCTTTACAAAAAGGTTTGTTTTTAATTATAAATACATATTTTTCAGATTAGGAATAAGTTTTAAATAAATGTACTGTTGCATTTTTACTGTACATGTTTATAAGTGTTTTATGACAAAAAGACACAAAACAAAACTCATTGTCTCCTGCTGTGTTTTGGGGGTACTGTCATACCGTGTAAAATTACAGACTCACATGAAAAAAATGCACTTTTCCTGTTAGTCCTTGGAATTTAAACAGTTATGCTCGTAAAACTTGTCACCAAAATGATAACCAACAATGGCAGTGAAAATAAACAGTTTTCTAAAGTGTCCACTGGGCTGCCAGTTACGTTAGCATGACGGCATTTTAGTGAAAATGTAGTTTTCTTTGTTCTACTGGTGATATAATTAAAACTTTTGTATATTTTGTCTACAGTTTGCTTACATGCAACTCAGAGAAAAAGAGAGATACAGTCTGATTGAGTGTATTACTGTTAAATGAAGTGCTCAAACACATAATAAAGAATACTTTTTAAAAATAAATGTTAAATAAATGCTAGTAATATTAGTGAAAGAAATGTTAAACATGTTAAATTTTAGTACTAATAGCTGGGTGCTGGAAACAGCGACCAGTATTTGGGTACTGTGTGGAAAACCCACTTAAAAGCATGAAATGAGTTTGCATGGGCACCCCATCAGGACACGCTGGTCTGTCCTGGAGCGAGGGGCTGGGCTGAGTGGGTACGCCCGGACCATCAAACCACTGCTCCGGCTGCTGGGACTAACCCACTTTAACAGACATTATGGGTGAGGAGATACCACAGAGTGGAAACCGGGCTTTGAAGGAAACGCTTCACCTAAAGGCAACGGTATCATTTCATGTCTATTTTAGACTGTCTGTCTGACTGTTTTTCCCTGTTTATTGTTTAGTGGCGCCCAGTTACCGTCTCTCTGTAACCATGAGACTGAACAGAGATTCCGCCAATTACAATCACATTTGTTCATTTGATATTATAACAGTGTGTCTCATAATAACAATAATGCCGCCATCAGCTCGCGGCTCCCTGCCGGTGTGCTAAATTGCTTTCCGGTTAGGCCAATACATGCTCCTTCTTAACCCCTTCCTTCATTTAATTCTTCCTGGGAATCTTAGAGGCTAAAAGAGTTTAAGACTGACCATAACTCTGATGAAGTCTCCCTCAGCTGAACAACAGAATCCTCAGTTTAATGTGGCTCTTCTGGGAAGCACTAATTCCATTAAGATATGTTAACGGTCTGCTTTCATCATCAGCAAAACGTGAATTATATTCAGATTGTTTGAAGTAATTACAAGTCAAGCATACTTTCTGTCATCCGGCAGAATGAAATGCCAGATGCTTGCAATGGCATCAATATGCTGCATGATGAGATGGAACATTTGATGACAGTGAAGAGAAAGGACAGGATAACTTCAATTCCTGTACATAGTATCCAGAGATGGGCACAAATAAATACATTAAAAAGTATCTTGTTACAAATTACAAATACTTGCTCATCAAATGTAACAAAATAAAATACAAAATACTGGTATGAGAAAATGTATTTAATTACTGCTTCAGGTTTTACTGCTTTACCTTAAGACAATTTGCACTGAGCACCAAAGCAGCTTCTTTCCTTGGGTTACTGGTCATGGGAAAACGAAGTTCACACTCATGGGACTTTTACTTACACAATCATATTCTGAGGGCAGGATGAAAAATGATTAGTTTGGATAAAGAACCAGTCAGATTGTAGAGGAGGTCAGAGTTAAGCAACTAGAGGCGGCTGAACCAACCAATCATATGTCTTGGTCCTGCCTCCACTAGTTGCTTGGATCCACCTCCTCTACAATCTGATTGGTTCTCTCTCTGAACCTATCATTTTTCATTCTGCCCTCAGAACATGTTTGTGTAAGTATAACTCCCATGAGTGAAGTTCACAATAAGCAAGCTGGGCCCAACAGCACGTGTCACATGATTTATTTACATCTAGCCAAAGACGGTGATAGGCTATATTTAAGAGTCTGCAAGCCTGGAGATGAAGTTTCTTAAAATGACAGAAAAAAACAGAATGACATATTTTAAATATTTTAAATACATAAAATACAGTCTCTCAAAGTATTTTGTTACAAATTACATCTGATTTTTTTTTTGCAGTACAGCAAAATACAAATTACTCAAATGTATTTAAATATATATTTTAAATACATTTAATTGAAATACTGCCCATCTCTGATACTATCAATAACTATGACTAAGTTACTTCGAAAAGAGTTAGTCAGCATACATGTGGGACTAATATAGCTTTTTAAAAGCACTGGATCAATTTCAGGAAATGAACTACCTCGAATTAGCCTGAAGTGGGGCTCTAAACTATCAGGAAAGGCCAGGATATGCACAACATGACTGCAAAGACTGGAGCACAAATGACGTGTCTTTCACTGCAATACCCAATGTGCCTCTGGGTAACAGCAGCAACTGAACACTTACCTAAATGTTAAGGTTCAGCCCCAGTCACTAAGCTAGCATAAGGAGCGGGACCAGACCCCCAGTGAGGGAGATCAGGCTTTATCTTCCTTAGGGGAATCAAACTACATCAAACTGGTTCATGTATCTAAGTAACAATATTGACAATCAGCTGCGAGCACTGAATGCAAAGGAAAGCGGAAACAGGACATGAACACTGCAGTTCCTCACCATTATAGGGAGTGAGTGACTGTCAAGTCAGAAATAACCTACCAAACAACCAGGAGTGGGAAAAAGTCAAGCAAATAGAAAGCCGTGTAATTTAGGGCATGTATGTAATGGCTGACTTTAACATGCACATCTGTGAATGTAACCTTACAGAACATCTGTCAGAACAATAGTGACGTACTGCGGCGTCATTAACATTCACATCATCACTTTATCCGAAAGCCCATAACTTACTCCAGACAAATGCACACGTGTAGTATTGCTGGGAGATTGCTCTACAAGATCATCTGTGTCCTCGAGAAACCTTTTGTTAAAAAACACAACAGGCCTGTACTACAGAAGGATATTTACTTAACCTAGCTAACAACAGAAAAACAAATAAGCATTAAAAAACGCGCTACAAAGCTGGAAAATGTTTCACTTTATCAAGCGCCCATTTTGTGTTTATTTAGATCGGTTAAGCATATTACAGTGCAATTACGACATTACAGAATTTAAGACAGGCAACCGGGGCAAAACAGAAAACCAGTGATCAAAGAAAAAGAGCATTAATCAAGACTCTTCGTAGCACTAAGTAACAGCCATCTAACTGAGGGAGTGGATGAAGCGAAAATAGCTCTAGAGTACGCTCACATCCGGCTGAAAACACTTTTAGACACGCAGGGTTTCTCGCAAGTTGCAGGCGTATATAGAAATGCAATCGGGGCACTTAAGCAAACGTGAAACGCGGCATTGCCTTCAAAGTAAGCATTCATTACTCAGACCAGCAGCACTAAGCTACCTAGGCAAAATTTAGCCAGCCGATTTATTTTGAGAAACCCACAATTTTGATTTAAAGCACCAAAGATTCTCAGCAAGTCGACTTGATTCCTGTTTAAAATTCGCTAACCTAAACATTCTTTAGGTCTTCCTAAATAACAAACACAACTAAACCATCCCCTGCAACCATAAACTCTTTCAGACACCACAACGTGCTCTAAAATGACAGGAAAAGATCTTTTCTGACCTTTAATTATAAGTTTTTTTAACATTTATTGCTGGATCCCATGACACTGTATACATTTAATAGACTTTAGTTTTTATACAAAAATCTGTGGTGATCAAAATTGTATGTGCTCTCAGAGTTATTTGACTGTTACACAAGCAACGAAATGGTCCATTCTGTGCCAGTGTGCGTCTGGAAGCTTCTGTGGGGATGGGAGTTGGTTCTCTTACACCAGTAGCTGCTTAGTGGTACTACTGAGTGATGTGTCACAAAAAAGGTAGACTGGATGGCATGTGGACGACAGAGGCAGATGACAACTGGCCCTGCTTCCTGTCCAGGCTTTGTGGACAGAGGTAACTATTAAAAGCAGGCGAAAAATTGACAGGGAAGGCAGGGAAAGAGATTACAATTTACCTTTTTTTTTGTCATGGAAATACATCATCTCCATATTCCTACCACATCGATTGGAAGGTAAATGTGTTAACAATATAAAAAAAAAAACTTTATTTCAATTATTTATGCAGGGGCCCAAAGTCCTGCTAAGCATAATTTAAGGAGTTAAAAAGACCAAAGTCTTATCATCAAGCCAAAAAATACTTACTGGCATACCATCATTCCAGGAAGCCTGGATAGGTGAGCGGATGGCAGTATCTGATTGGTTGGTGAACTCCAAAATTCTAAACCCCATGAAACAACTGTTGTTTTAAAACCCTGAACCCACTGATATCAGGAATGGATTTTCCTTTACTCTCCCGGGAAGAGGCTCTTTTCAATGACTGCAAATATGTACATGATCCAAGCCTCTGGCAAGAGGACATGACCTGCCACTGTAGAGACAACTAGCAAGTCACTCAGGATTTTGACTTAACACACATTATGCAGAAACAGTCTTAAAACCATTTATTTCATGACAGATGAGTAAGTGCATCAACTTCACAGTAGACGAGGGAAAGGTGTAGAAAAAAATATCAAAGGTAGCCAAAAATATTATAGAGAAACTAAAAATATTTGGTGTTCCTCCGAAAGCAAGCTGGTCACATGGTTCATACTGAGAGCTGTACAATCCCACACCGCAATCACTCAAATGTAGAAACAATAGAAATTAAGGGCTTATAATCAGATAGTCACCGATCACAGCTGGGAAGGAGCTGGTGAGCTTCTGGGCTTCACCTATGTAGCATCGCTATGCTAATGCCAGCTGGCTTAAAGTCACTGACTGATTTCCTTGCTGATATGAATGCTGATATGGCCTTTGAAAATCATAAAAAAATAAATATCCTGCCATTATTGGACATACAGTGACAAAGTTTTGGATACATTTTCTTAATGAAAAAAAACTATGGTACATACACTATATTTTTAAATAACAGCTTATTAACTTAACGGGTCTCATAATTAATGAAACGGTCTCCATTGACTGGCATTGATTGCATTTTTAAAAAATCCTGCCTTCTTGGCATTGTCTGGCTACATTCTATTAAAAAAGCTCCTGTGTTTGCGGGTCATGTGACCATGGAGGATCATGTGACTGCAGCAGGGCCTGCTCCAAATGTCTGTACAAGCTCCAAGTCCCAGCCTGCTGCTTTGACGTGAGAGTTGCATGCGCACAAACACACCCTTTCATGGTCACACGCATGTTTGGGGGGTGGGTGGGGGACTCATTGGCAGTTTACTGAGATTTGGGGGGGGGGGGTGGCATCTTCATTCTCATCCATCCATCCTGCTTCACCTCCCCTCCCAGGCATCCTCTCTCTGCTTTGCTGCCAAGCGCTTTTGCTCTAAGAATAAATCGACAAAAGGGCAGCCATGAAACCTCAGCAACAGGACTCATTTATGTCAGTAACACAGACCCTCAGTTATTTCAGTATCCTCTCTATGCTCACTGAAGCTGCCCAGTGCCAGCTGTACTCTTGGGACACGATCCTTAACCTGAATGGTGGCAGGAAAAATATCCAGTCCTTTTAACGTCTCGTGTGTGACACTGTCACAGCAGGTCCCTTAGTTCTGCTTTAAAAAGCATCCATGATCCAAACAAGTGGTTCCTGTCAGCAAAGCTGCAATTGGTGGAAAAGGGATCTAAGCTCCCATAAAAACCACCATAATTTTCTCTGGTGCTAAAAACGGCTCAGATCTCTTTAACAGAATTGAGGTTGTATCACAGAGCAGCATGCCGCTGAGTGAATGACTGTTTTAAAATGTGCTGCCATCTAGTGGTGGCTGCTAGGCATATGGCCAGATCAAAATGTGACTGCAATAGTAGGTGCTCAGTGTTCTGCCCAGTTCACAGCAGTCAGACAGAGCGGGAGCTTCCTACTCTCAAAAACCTTCCATCATGCCCTCGTAAGAGCTCCCTTGCTTGACGAGGCCACCTTATTTTTAGAACTCATGATCTCATATTTTAAGAAGACCCAACCATGAGAAAACTTCCCATTTTTAGAAGACCCATCGTGAAATGATCAGTGACGTCACCTCGTGCCTCCTGCAGCTTCTTTTTCTCCGCCTCACGCTCTTCTTTACTCTGCCTGCTCTTCACACCCAAGGCGCTGGTCACCAGGCGGCGGGCGAGAGCGGCACTGGTCTGCGGTCGCTCTTTGGCGGGCAGGACGTCATCTGGGAGGGGGGGTAGAGGCAGGAATGCATTGGGTCCTACTTAGCAATGGACAAAATGACGCTTCATGAACCATTTGCTGTATTTTTTAACCCCACTAGATGGTGCTCTTGGGTTGCTTTAGGGCATGCTTTGTGCCTTTTTTTGAACAGAGCGGGTATCAAAATGTACAGCAAATGTTTCGTGAGGTGCTATTGTGTCCAACACTTGTCCTACTTAAAGAGGGAAAAAGCTGCTACTCAAAGTAGCACCGTAGTCAAAGAAGAGGGGAGGTCGGCAGGCCACCCTAGGGTACCTGAGCACTGGCGGGCCTTGGCCTTGCTGGCTGCAGATGCCTGCGACAGTGATCGCAGCTTGACCATTGGATGCTTCGACCTCAGGGCTTCTTTGGCTGGGGGCACAGAATCAGGAGACAGTGTGAGTTTGACATGGGAGCCGCGCTGCATACACAAGAGAATTCAGCAGAACCTAGACTGATCCCAAAATCAAGAAGATTAACAAGGTATTTTAGCCCTTCAGAAAAACCCAGGAGATTAGCTGGAAAAGTCGTACTGAAAAAACAAACCAGAACCAGCTAACCAGAAGCCAGCAACCACAGCCTTTGAAGATGATTTCATTATGAAACCTTTATGAACCATAAAAATCTCAAGAAGCTTGGTTTATAAGTCAATGTGTTGACTTATAAGAGGGGCCTAAGAGATGTAAGCCAGGGTCAATTAACAGACTTTGACAGAAAAACCTGGTAAAATGACACCAGTGGCCCATGTTTGTGTCAGACTCACCTGCTATTGGACTGGAGAACAGAGCCAAGGCGTGTCTGTCGTCCACCCACTGGATGTCAATACCTCTCTGCCTACCAAGGAGAAAGAAAGACCATGTGACCATGACATCATCACACCTGAGATGCTGTCAAAGAGATTAATTCCATAACAAGGACGAACTGGTAGGGTTGGAAGGCACGCATCAGATCCTCCATCTTGAACTCAACAGGGAAGTCGTATATCTCCATGATGTGGGACAGCTCGTCCTCGCAGAGATCCTCCTCGCACTCCATGCTGTAATTGTAGTAGTCGAACTGCGGGTCCTGAATGGATTTTTTCTTCTTCCCTTCCATCAGTGAGATCTGGGGGAACGACGGAGAGAAGGAGGGAAGACTGCAGCAGAGACAATGTGAGCCGGTCAGGGAAGCTTAGCCACAAACTGATAATGCCACTTCCCCTCTGAGACACCAGGAAAGATCAGAGCCGAATGCTGGTTCGGCTCATCATCCGTAAGCAGTACTGCAAACTGGTGCAGTACAGAGCGGCTTCCTTCAATTTATGCTGTCAGCTGGGGATGTGCCATCCTCCAGTGTCATCCAGAGTCACTGAAGCATTCGGTTTTTTGTTTTGTTACTAAGGAGGGCAACAACATGGATCTGACACCGAATTAAAGGCGGCCGGATAAGTGCTGCATTGGGTATTGCTAAAGGTACGATCACTTTGAAAACTGTCTTGATGAAAAGCAAGAGCAAAATTAAACAAGGGAGGAAACACGCCCGACTAACGAGATGTAGGCTTGTGCTTGTTGGGAGCACAATAGGAGCTTCTTTCTGATAGTATGCTGGGGTACGCTACCCGCTTCTCTGTGCAGCTTCACTGCGACAGGGGCTGTGATGTGTGTTTGTTGCCTGAGCATGGCGTGCATTTACCTCCTCGATCAAGTGTGGGTCCAGACAGTCGCCGTCATCGTTGAACAGGGTGTCCCAGCTTTCTTCCTCTTCCTCAGGTGTACCTGCTCCCCCGTGGAGGGCTTCTGCCCCTGCTGTTTTCTGCTGTAAGTCCTCGGCTGGACCTGCCCTCTCGCCCGGGCCGCCATCTTCGCGGCTGAGCCTCTGGGAGTCGGTGTCAGCGCCTGGCTTATGGTGCGGCCCATCTTCCCCATCCAGTTCCGTGGTGCCATTGCAGTCGGGACCTGCGGTTGCCCCGTTGGCGCTCACACCAGCCTCAGCGCCTCCTTCCTCGGCCGGGTGTGCCGGCTTCTTTTTCTTCTTGTGCTTGTCTCCGTAGCGGGGTCTGGTCCGGGGCTTGCCTGCAGCTGCCTGTGTTTGGGCCTTGTGTCTGGGTGGGCCCTCCTTCCCCGGCCGCCCCTTAGCCTGCCTGGAGCACACCGGGGCCTTTACCTCCCCATTCTCCATCACTACCCCCCAGCTTGGTTCACACCTGGCAGAAACACACATATACTGTGAAGGAGCCACGCCCAATAAACAGATAAAACGTAAAGTTCAAGTAATATATCCAAACAGTCCCAAAAGGATCCTAGACCGAAGAACTAGCAACACACTGATACATTGATTTGACATCTTTTTGACCTTGCAACAGTCTGCTCTGTGCTGATAACAGATCAATGTCACTATGAAGCTCATGTCCAGCATGCAAACACCAGTGTTGGGGAAGCTACTTTTAAACTGTAGCTTTTCAAGGTACAAGCTACTTATGATTAAAAGTAGCTAAACTACAGCCAGGATACTGTTTTAATATAGTAGTTACGCTACAAACTGCAGAGATAAAATAGCTAACTACATCAAAGCTATTTCATCCAGTAATACTTAGTATTTGTGGTGTAGGATACTCTTCAAGCAAATTAATCAAAAAAATATGAAATATGATGTTAAAAGTTTAAATGAAAATCTATATTGTTTAACAATGTGAAAAGGGTTTTTAAAAGTTTCCCTATTTGGTGCAAACCAAGAGCATTTCACCATTACTGTGTGAAAATTAGAAGGGTTACAACAAGAAAAAGATTTTAATAATCTGTCCAAGAACCAAAGTGCTCCTGTGCATTTTAATGAAAGTGTCTAAGATATTGTTTGCTGTGATGTATTATTCAACCCTTTAACATCCATCCCCAGAGTATTCAAGCAAAAAACACCAACCAGAAACACACTGTAGTTGAAAATTACCGTTTTCGTAAAGAGAAAAATAATACAGGTCGTCGTCGACTTACGACTGCGATCGGTTCCCACCGACCGGTCCCAAGTCGGCCCTTTATTTTATATGCGAAAATTTAAAATCTGTATAGTATACCGTATAATTAAATATCATCTTTAGGTCAAATCGTCCGGTGTTTTTAATCTTTTTATCACCATTTCCTTAGTTCATTATCGTTATAACCATTTTATCACCATTTAAGCTGCTAAGACACTAACAGATACGAATGCATACTGCACTGTGAGCGCGAGGCGAATGAATGAGCGTGTCGCGGGGAAGCTCGCGCCGCCGGCAGTTGGCGCGCGGTCTTGGCCGGTCGTAAAGTCGATCAGTTATAAGTCGCTTAGGTCGTAAGTCGACGCCGACCTGCAGTATTTTTTTAGCGTGTTTTAAAAGTAGCTGCGCTACTGAGAAGCTACTGAAGAAAGTAAAGTTAGTAGCGTCGCTAATTTTAGTTAGCTACTCCCCAACACTAGCAAACACAACGTTTCTGACCAATTCATTGTTACTGAAAATTGTGTGCATTTACTCTCCAATTCACTCAAAATCCCAGGTGTTCTGAAAAAGTAATATAATACTAATTATAATGTAATGTAAAAGGTAATTCAAGCCGGCTGGTAAACATGGCTGCACAACCACAGTAACACCGTTTACAGGGCAAGGTAACTTAATCCTGGGATATCCGAGGTACACAAAAATACCAAACTAAACAAAACTAAACCTGCTTCTATATTTCGCTGGCCGTACACACATGAGGTCACTACGAATCTGAATACCGCTTATATTTGTACACTCCGCCAAACGTTTAAATTTAAAAAACACCTGGTTTGCAGCGGACCGTGAAAGTTTCACAATCGCCTGGTATATCGAGGGTCACATCGGCAAATTTACCTGTATCTTTTTGGTTTGAACTCTCCTAAACCAGCAAATTTCCACAAAACCCACTACCGGATGTTTGGAACCATCTATTTCCGCCTGACGTCGTTTAACTTCCTGGAGACAGAGGATGTTGGGAATTGTAGTGTGCTGGAATTTGAAGACTAAGTTGAATTTCTTCGAAAGTATAAAACAAATTATTTATATATAAGCTATAATATTCTATTAAATTGATTCCCAATCCGGTCCTCGGGGACTCCACTCAGTCCACATTTTTGTCCCTTCCAGCTCTCTGCCAGACAGTACACAATTTTGTTCCCTCCCAACTCTGTCTGGGGGTCTCTCTGAAGGCCGGGTTGGGAAACTGGGTTAGGACAAAAGGTGGAGGAAGAAGGAGGTTCCTACAAATTACCAGAAGAACTGAAATGGTGGCCACACTTCTCCTGCATGGGCTTAGGCACATAGCAACAGCTGCCAAGTAACAGACTGCATGCTTTCTCAGCTCAGTTCAGTTCAGTTCAGTTTGTTTATTTGTCATGTGTATGCTAACACAGGGTCAATATTACCATGAAATGTGTTGGACGAGAGTACGAGCAAGAAACAAGTCTCAGCAATGGAGGCCTATACAATTGAATATAACATAGACTTAAAAGATAAGGAGAAAAAGGAGGAAGGGGTGGGGGATACGGGTCATAAATAAGGGGGTGTGGTGCAGACGTCAGTATTGCACATTAGAGAAAGTGACGAATGCAAGTAACAGTAATTGCACATTGAGGTAAAGTGTCAAGTTAAGTAGTAAGTGACATATTAAGTACTACTTGATATTGCAGACAGAGAAAGCAGTTTAGTGGTA
>JAAGVU020000041.1:3799805-3818743 GCA_011763525.2 Mormyrus iriodes
TAAGGATGCTGTGTGCCTTTCTCAGGCAACGTTGGTGGTAGATGTCCTGAATGGTAGGGAGGCTCTTGCCAGTGATGCGCTGTGCTGCCTTCCATTACTCTCTGTAGTGCTTCCCGGCTGGGGGCAGAGGAGGTCCCATACCATACTGCAATGCAACCCATCAGCAAGCTGTCTATTGTACACCTGTAGAAGTTTGCGGTGATATTGGCATCTTGACTTCTTTCATTGACTTCTTCATCCTCCTCAGGAAGTAGAGCCACTGGTGAGCTTTCCTGACCACAGTGTCAGTGTGTGTTGTCCAGGAGAGGTCCTCAGTGATGTTCACCCTGAGGAACTAGAAGTTGCTGACTCTGTCGACTTCAGCACCGCTGATGTAGATGGGCCGGTGTCCCCCCCTTGTTGTCTCCTGTAGTCCACTATCATCTCCTTAGTTTTGTTGACATTGAGAAGAAGTTTGTTGTCTTGGCACCAGCTGGTCAATGCCTTCACTTCCTCTCTATATGCGGTTTCGTCATTGGCTGTAACAAGACCAAACTTTCTGTACACACCTGAGAGGTTATTTACTAGAATTGCAATTCTTAAAGAGAATTATTTCTTGGCTATGCAATCGTAACTGATAAACCATGACATGCAAGTGAGGATGGCATTGGTTCTTCCTGAAGGAGTTCCTCACAGTGGCTTCTCAGCCGTCCAGTCAGATGTCAGCTGTTTTCTTTCATTGAGTATGTGGGTCATTTTCTCTGTTAGGGGTTGGTGGTATAAATATATCAGTGTGACCCACCTGAGGAAGCCATATGTTCAGAATCAGGAGTGAAAGAGGTCCTCAGGGTTTCTTTAACTCAATCCTGTGGAAGTTTACCCCATGCTCTGTTTTGCTGAGCTTTCAAACAATCTGGGTCTCCAACTTTTCATATCCTAAAGAACCGTCAAAGGGTTCCTGTGAATAAATCCCATGAGCACTGGTATGGTTTATAACAAATGGTTCCTGCAGATTCCAGAACCAAAAGACTCTGCTTTATTCAACTGGAAAAACTGAAAAAACCTGAATACCCTAGACTCCTATTAATTTGACAAGTTCCAGTGTATGTACACTGGAAGAGCTTTCAGTACTGCCCTGTAGTTAAAAATGAATGCATCCTTTGAATGAATGTGAAATATGGCTGATTCAGTTTGATATTTAGTAAAAACATTATCCCGAAAAAGCATCATACTTACATTCAGGAAACGGTCAATAACCTTCGTTCCTTTGCAAACAGAATTTGCCAAGTAGGGTAGCTGCAGGTAAATCCAGACCTGTATAATCAACAGCCAGATGTTCACACAACTGACACCTGAACAAACTTGACCAAACTTCTCTGACTTCTTCTTGGAGACAAATGTACCTCCTGCCAGGCCTGCCCCAGAGGGCCTGTCCTATGGATCCTGTCCTGCAACGCTAGCCAACTTTCCAACATCCCAGGCAGGTTGTGAGAAATGGTCAGTCTGGCTGGCTGTGGCCTAAGAAAGCAGTTAACGTCACAATAGTTGGGATTTTTAGGAGGTGATATTTTATGGTGTGTTTTTCAGTTGCATGCTATTTAACTCTGTAAAGCACTGCTTATTCTGCCGAGTCTGGTGAGTATGGGCGCTAGTGGGAACTATGATGGCATCTCAGAATATCTAGGCAGAACCTCTGATCATTAATGACAATGCAGAGATTCACAGGCTCTTATCAAATCAAATCACTTATCACAAGAGAAACATGGAATGTGACAAGCATTACTGTACATGCAGTCTTACCCAGAGTAGAAAAAATACCTAAAAATGATATACAGTCGACTTTCCCTATCGCGGTTTTAATATGTTCCTGCGTCGGTATAAGAAATGAAATGTTAAGTTTTGCGAACGCCGCAGATGACGCACAAAAAGTTCAGCAACTCATAAATACATAAAATACATGTACAGTGCTGTTTGAAGGATGCCAAACCTGTTTACGGCAGCCTTACACGTGATATCCTGTAATGATTTTACAGTAACTTTTCCAGATCGCTGGGGGTCTGTGCCAACCCCTGCCATGTGGAAGGGTCGATTGCACACAATCTCTTTTGACCACTAGATGGCAACAGAGAATCACTTCTATATGCAAATAAAAAATAAGCACAAATTGTAAGAACTGAAAGAATGAACTGGACAATTACAATCTGTATTCTGTTTCCATAAATTATCGAATAATATGACAAGTACCACAGTCATCATTCTGTGACCTCTCGTACTCTCCTCTCTCTGCGGGCAATACTGGCCAGTAATGTGTGTAGGTATATGCATGCATGTTCACCCATGCCTTTATGTGTCTGGGTGTGTGTTTACATGTTTGCAGATGAATAATCTGTCAGTCTTCTGGCTGCATATCTAGGAGATAGGCGCAGGGGACTTTTAGCCAATGTCATGTAACATTGGGCACCACTTACAGGATACAATACATCACTTGGTGATATGAGGCAGCACAATTAATACCCAGAAGGGCACCCACCTTGGTGTTGAACGTGATTATAAAGTAACCACACCAATTTAGTGTAGATATGAAATACTTTAAACCAGTATTTGCTTACCTGCACATTGTACTGAGTATGACTGTGTATTTGACAAATAAAATCTTGAAATCTGAAACTTGAATCTTGTTTAGTATATAAATATAAGCTTTTTGCTTAACACAAGTAGCATGTGTTGTGTGATTTTTGATATTTAAAATGCAGTTTACATGCACAATTACATGCATGCGGTTTACCCTGCAGGATCAGAGACTCCAGCGTTCACTTGGGCCTCAGTCAAACGCTCCTCACACTTGCAGGAACCTTCATGTCAATGTCCCTCTGCTTTTACTCTATGTCGAAAATCTCTGACATACCTATTACTGACCCACATAAGTATATTACTGACATGTATAAGGACAACATGACAGTCAGTTGGACCCTCTTCACAATTTACCCTTTATTTCCTCCTGTAACTGCCACAGGAGCTTTTGTTTCCTTTGTCTTTTGGCAAAATTGAATTGACCAGAATGAGCCTAATGAATTTCAACCGCCTTTGAATGTGAAACGTTTTACCGGCCCTGCTGCTGTACAGGTTTCTTGTCATGTCATTGCATCTTGTTAAAATTGTCATTAATGGTGGTTTTTCCTCACTTTTCAGCTTGTTTCTCATGGGCCTCTTATAAAAGAGGGCCACCTCACTCATCTGCAACTGTCCCAGGGCCAGGAAACTGAGACCTTTCTGCCAGGGCATTGCTGCATTTGAGATGGTCACCAGCTACCCATCTACAGCAGGGACTAGCTGCCTGGGCTCCTGTGTTCATGCGAGAATGTAGCGCCACGGGGCAACACCTAGGGTATTTAGGTTTGATAGTAGATCCCGGCCCTTGCAGAATGTTCCGCAAGTCATTGGTCTAGAAAAGCCTACAACAGACAAAACTAGAATGGGAGGTGAATGGTAGAACAGTCGGCCAAGCCTAAGAGGCAACGGCTTTTGCAGATGTGCAACAAAAAATGAAATTAAGATGTATCGGTCTGTTCTGGGGACACGTCAGGTGGCTGGATGCGCGACACTTCCTGTGAAGGAATGGATTCACTGGGCTTGTCAAACGCTCACGAGTATCAGTGTTTCTGTGTGCACCTTTCTCACTCAATCGGACAGGTCCTGGATTGAGTGACCAGAGAGGACCTCAGGCCATATTCTAAGAAACATTCCAGAAGAACCTCTGTTAAACTACAAAGCAGGAAAATTGCAGCTTGAAAGATGTCCTTGGGTTTATGGTAAAAAAAAAAATACTTGAACTTGAACTTGAAAGTTGGAAGGAGGACTTCGTTTTTAGTTCGCTGGTGTGATTCCAAATGCATTTGGAAGAGAAGCTTAGTGACTATTTGGATGTGTGGGGTGTGTAATGGATTTTAGGGAAGTTCTGGGGTGTTTTCAGAACCCAGCCCAATGTGCGCTTTCTGGGCTGTTCCGCTTTCCACCTAACGGACCACCATGGTGCAGTGTCAGACCAGAATCTGGAAAGCTTCTCCTTAATAGCGAGTTTCTGTCTGGGTGGTTTATGCCAGGCTGGCTCAAGGTTCTCCTGGATGGTGCCACCCCAAAGCTGGCCTGGTAGAGGCTAGTAATGTGTATCCCTTTGTTATGGTAGAGGAGAAGTCAAATGTAAGGCCAATTCAAGGGTGCATAGAAAGGGCCAGTATAATGACCACAGAAGCCATGCTAAGAGATTGATTCTGGCACTCGATAGACAATATCAACACACTGCACAGGTCTTCTCCAATTCATTATTCCACAGTTCTTTCTCGCACTTATATTTTATGGACGTTGTATAAAAGTTCTCTTGCTTGATGAATGATTGGCCTGTTGTCTTGACAGGAAGCTGCTCAGACATGCTCTCTACTAATGAAGAGCTGTGAGCCAAAACAGGGAGCTGAGAGCTTAAAAACTAGAACGCCAGAAAGAGCCACCAAAAAAAGGTGATGCTGTTCATTGTATTGTTTAGGTACAATACACAAGTCATGAATATATTACACTGAGTAATGAATTCAGGGCTTTTTACCCAACACATCAGACATAGTAGATCAGTCTGTTTACCTGAACTTGGCCGATCAGTCAGTGCCTGATAAGCTCCCTTGGAGTGACCTTTGGGGGACTGACAGCAGCAGATTTAATAAGGGTGGCTTTGCTTAGATGGCTGGGGGATGGTCTGGCCTGACCTGGTAACAATGAAATGTCACTCTCCCTGCTGACGCTGACCTTCTTGGGGAACAATGGGATCTTGTTCACCTGGGAAAGGTTGCTTTAATTAAGGGTTGGGAGACTCTTCAAAGGCATGCAATACTCTTTGGGAAAGGTCCAATAAGAGGAGAGACAAGCCAAGGTGAACAGCTCCCTCTTGGATAACCTGTCATCCTTTGCGTGATTGCTACCCATAGGGGGCGCTGTTGTCTTTTTAGATTTTGTAAAGCTTTTAGGTGTGATATAGCCTCTCCTTAGTTGCTACTACCCAAGGTTTACTAGGGATCACAGTTTCCCAAGCGCACTGCCTGACCTATCTCCAGGGTTCACTGTTAGTTATGGGGGCCGCAGTGGTTCATCCAGCCTGTGATTGAGGGCCACAGAGGAGCACCCAGCCTGCGATTGTTACCCTGCCCCTCAGCGATCAATGCAGTGGCTCCTGATCAGAGGTCTGTCAAGCTGATGTCACAACTCTCTCCCTCCAGCTCTCACAGCCACGAAGTGCTTTGTGGTGTGACAGTACCATGGTTGAAGATGTGGGCTTTTTATATTAAATAAAGTGTCTGTCAAGCTACTGAGAATAATGGAATAAAAACAAAAGCTTAGGAAAGTAGACCTCTTTACTTGCTAATTTGGCCACATACCCCAGAAAGACTAACTTTTGTTGGGTCTTGAAGGACCTCTTGACATCTTTTCCAAATTGTTTCTCTTAGCCTGGCTCCCCTACGGCTGGTTCTTGGGTGGCCGTCCATTCATATGCCGTATTATTCCCACTGGGGGATGGGGGGATGGGATGGGGGGGGGTGGTGTGAGAGGGAGTGCATTATTCATTGTGTCTGCTGGATGCTGTGGGCGCTGGTGACAGAAGAGACCGACCACCCAAACAAAAAAATAGGGAAGAAAGACACAGCAGAGAAGTAGCAGAAAGGTCCTCAACCCCGTCCTGTTCCCGGATTGGTCTGTGGGGAAAACTACTGACACTAACACAGAGGCGACATTGGCCTTCCGCTCATAGCCAGTGACATTCGCTCCGCCCGGGATTCCGATACGTGGCAATGGGTGAGGAGAGGATACTGAAGGCGGGAGAACCAATTTGGCCCTTCTCCTTTAGCAACTGGAGTAACTGCCCTAAAACTGCCGTTATTATACAATCCAGACTACTGGTATCCACACACAAGATAAATAAAAAGCCTTCAGTGAGCACTAAAGAGCTCTCATTAAGCCATACATTCACACAACACTTTGAGTATGATTGGTCTGCAGCATGCAATGCTGGAATATGGGAGCGTATGAGTTCGCATGTCAGAACTGAAGCCCGTTTCATCATAGACATGGATTTATGATCGAGAAAAGGGCTCGAAGCAGAAGAAAGCTGAGATTTTGTCCACAGGGAAAGGAATGGACAGGTCATCAGCACACGCATAAAATACGCCTACTAGCTTTTTGCTAAATGGCAAAAAATGGAGGAAGACAGTTAAGTGGCTGAGTTTGGGAAAAGACCATATTCAGCTGTGGAAATAAAAAAAGTTCAGTGAAAATATCTCTCAGGTGGTCTGAGCCCAACGGAAACCGCAATTAAACTAAAGGAATTGTTGAAAAGCTTCTTACATTTTTGAGAAGGGTATAGAGTCAGTGCTTAATCCTCTGGGAAAAAAAGCAAAGGTCCTTTTGTGAAGTTAAATAGATAGAAAACCTATTAGTGCTGTGCTTGGAACCTTATTAGTTACAAAAAGCACACATTATTATTTTATCGTGAGCATCCATCTTGTATCACTTTCATTGTAGCCATAAAATTTTCAGCTGTAGTTTTGCTTTGGAAGAAATGCTTTTTGTGTCTTACAGATCTGTTTAAGGATGGTTTTAGTACATAGCATTTAGTTCAGTTTAGACTGGCTCATAAACAAGAATTGTTATTTTATGCAAAGCTGGGAAGGATATTAGAAATGGTTGATCACGGAATGTTTTTTGGCATGTTGGAGGAATTCTGGAATATCCAATATCTGTACATATTCCCTTTTGAAGGCTGTAGGCTTCTGGCCTGACAGGGTCAGTTACAGTCATAGAGACAGTCAGCAAGACAGCTTTATAACAAAAGCCTTAGTGTTTTTCTTCATCAAACCAACTGCACCATGTTCTAGCAATTCAGTGACCACGGTACGGCAGCAGAGCACAGGTTGCTAATAGCATGTGACAAAAAACATTTACTACAGTTGGTCAGCAATCAAACCCTGCCCCCTCGCCCCCGCCCCCCCAAGCTAATCCAAACTGATTTTCTTGATGGCTTGCACACCTGAGCCTGCCAACCTGATTCTGTCAACTAGTCAACTAATTATCAAGCTCTAGAATACCTGCCTCAGGAGTGAAGATGGAATAGCTAGGACAACAGCAGCCCAAGTAGGCAATGATAATAAAATACAGGCGGCTGTTGTAGACAAGAATCCAAGCGTTTCGTTTAACTGGATGTGTTTCTGAGGTTGCAGCATTTGAGAGGAAGGATTTAGTGACGTTTGATTGGCTTATGTTGACTTAGCCAAGGAAATGTGTGGCGAGCTGTGACAGTCCTTTCATTTAACTGGGTTTATGACCAGAATGAGTTCATCTAATGTATTTTTTCATCTTTCAATAAAGTCAAACACATCTTCATTACACGACAAGGTTACCGGATGTCTCAGTTCTGCCTGCCATCTTGCCTGGAGGTCCTCTCTGTTTCCTTTGATCTGTATCTAGTTTATGTAAATATTGATGGTGTGAAACTGATGGAGTCTGTCGGAATAAACTGCTTAAGAACAGATGTAATGTGTCTCAAGCTGCATTTTCTCCATTCATGTGTCATAGTATGTCTGAAGATTATTTTAACACAGACAGCTTAATGGTTGGGGATTCGGACTGGTTCTGGAAATGTAAGCGAGAACGTTCATCAGAATCGTACTGGAATGGAAAAAAAAACCTTAAAAGAAACAGAGGATGACTGATCAAGGAAATGTAAGGTCAAAGGTGTACAGGGCTGGCAGCTGCGTCATGCTTGCATTTGGCTCCATTTTACAGAATAACATTGTATCGTGCTGTTTCCTATTCTGCTTCAAAGGCAGGAACCTCAAGCCTAAATGACCAAATCCATAAATGACTGGTCAGTCTTGCAGGGCAGCTTGGACATGCTTCTATGTCTGTGGCGAGTAGGCATTTGAGATTTTCTGGGTCTCGTGTCTTTGAACAATGCGAGCCGACAGCTAGCTGAGAGCCACTGGCTGCATCGGGTATCGTGAGTCACCCCCCCTGCCCCCCTAGTCCCTGACAAAGCAGGTACGCCGTTGGCTTTTTTTTGGGTCTATGGGGAATCACTGGTGTGACATCACCTTTGTAATAGCACAAGACGATTAGCGCTTGTCAAGCTGGCTGGAGAAAAGTAGGGTTCGTAGGTAATGAAAGGCTTTTATCAGTGAGACTGGGATGGTGATGACACCAGCGGCTAATTACACGGGTTCGGGGCTGGATCACCTGCTTGGGAACAAAACCGCAGCTGGCTGATGGCCGTTTTTACAATGCCATTGGGATGTTACGGTAGATATACTCTTCAAAATCCTTTATTCTGTGCCTCTGCTTGATGACACAAGCTCTGGTTTTCTGATGATTTCTGATGACTTCGCCTTGGCAGCTACATTTTATGTAGGACTGAATGTGGTTTCTTCATCTTCTATTCATTCGATGTAAAAATATGTCAGTCGACCTACTTCTGGATTGTCTTCCTGAATTTCTTCTTCGTCTCAGTTTGGACAGCCTCTGGGCCGTGCTTTAAAGTGGCTGATCCCATGTGTGCATCTCGTCTCATCCACCCCTCTTCCACGCTGCGCTGAAAGCGCGTGCTGTTCTTATCCAGCTCTGCACGGGCCGTTTCACCAACCTGTCAACAAGGCCAGGGGATCGATGCTATTTCTTAAAGTGGCAGTTCACCCCAAAACTGAAAATGATATGTTTTAGACAGGCTTTATTGTTATCTATCCATCTAGGTTGTTCTGCTGTGCGTTGCCTAGTTTTAGAGATATCATTTGTAGAAATATCGGACTTCTCTCAAATATAATGGGAGCGAGTGGCATTCTTTCTGTGGTGATTAAAGTGTCGAAAAAATACATTTGAAAATACAACAGTAATGTCTCTTACCAGGAATCACGACCCAGTGACTCAAGATAATCCACAGACTTTGTAGTGAGCGGTTTAATGTACAAACTATTTTCTTCTACCGAACTCCACACACCAATTGTATTGTTGCAAAGAGGATACGTGCAGTGACGTGATTGGTGTGTGGAGTTCAAGTTTTGGGGTGAACTGCCCCTTTAAGCCAGTCTCTTGCATGCTGTGTGACCGGTGAGTTGAGATAGCATTAGCATACTACATTCTCCTCCACTGCATGGTTTACCTTGAGTGCCTACTCCTGTCTGTCTGTCATTTAGCTATGGTATTCTGTTATTCTGTCCCTGTAGTGGCGGAGGGGCTGTCTGAAGCCTTTGTGGATGGAGATTCATCAGTGACTGGGCTGTGGCATCACATCCGCACCAGTCTGTCCACAGCTTGAGGATAGGAAGCGCTCAGGAAACTTGTCTTCCTGGGTCCTGTTTTCTCTGGTATTTGAGTAGCTATAGGGGCCTCTGTGTCTTTTCATCTAAGGCTCTGAGCCTTAGGGCTCTTGGAGATTCTTTGGGGGTGGGCTGACTGAAAGGCAGGGCCTCCCTCGGGTCTGAAGAAGAATGGAAACAAGGCTTGGAAAATCACCTTGTTGGTTCTTCTGGGTGTTCGTTAGGCTGCATACCCTAACCCGGTATAAGTTGTGAGAGGTCCACCGCCATCCAGACTTCCAGAAGCCCTTGTCATCGGAGGACTCACGCTTCTTCTTCAGCTACCATGCCTTTGTGGAATCAACGCATCATGTTAAGAAGAAACACAGGTGGATTCTCTCCCAAGCTTTGGGTTTCTCCCATTTTAGCTCACTCAGCAAGTTTTGAATGACATGGCGGCCTTGAGGCAGAGAGCGGGAGAGGGAGATGGAGAGGGAGATGGAGAGACAAACGGGAGCCTGGAGTTGGTGACATATGGTGCGCCATCTGTCTCCTGCACTGTGTGGACTGTGCTCGCTGCGGAAGAGCAGCAAAGGGCTGTATTTCTCACACCCACCCAGACCCTCACTGCGAGGCTTCACATGGCAGGAATTCACATTCATGGAAGAGATTGTCGAATCTATGGGCAGGACAACAGATTGTACCATAGCAGTCATGTTTCAGCTGTCTATGTTTTAGTGCGAATCTCGGCTTTCGCAGTGAGCCTCTGCTACATTCATGACATAAACCACAGACACCTTTATAAGCAGCTGCAGGAACTCATATGCTTCAGATTACAGCTTCCCTCATCCATCCAAAGTCTAATCCCAGTCTAATCTCATGGTGGCAGGGGGTTCAGGGAGACCCGAGGTCTTTTAGCGGATCATATCTGAAGAGAAATTAAGAAGGCGTACTGATGATGCAGCAAGACAATACACACAGGTGCCTTTATCAGAAGGTGATCTATCTATCAAACATCTGAACATCATGTAGATTCTGTAGCAAAGTGGATCATTGTCACTAGTGTCCTTTCACATGCTGGAGGTGGTTGGCCTGGCTGGAACACAGGGGTCTAGATCAGGGGTGGGCAACATCACCCTCAAACGGCCAGTGTGTATGCAGATTTTTGGTACAACCTTGAGGTCGGCTGTTCAAACCCTCCTCTAATTAGTCGTCTTAGGGAGTTACGGTGAAACCCTCATACACAGCGGCCCTATCTGCATTGGGCTGCCTACCCCAGGCCTAGACGAAAGAAGGCATGACCCATGATAAACTTCCTCCTTCGTGGGGTGTTTTCCCATGAGACAGAGGAAGCGACAGGCTAAAGGTGTATCGACAAACCAGTCATCGATAAACACGTAGCTCTCCCAGACGCGGCGCAGACCTCCAGGTTAAACACGCCCTGAAATTTAATTTCACCCTGGCCAGTGCAGAGGTGAGAGGAGATGGAATACTCATAACCTGGAGTTAATATCGCGCCGGGCCAGGAAGTCGGTGCGCGGTCCAGCTGGCAAAGCGGCCTCGGCGTTACTATGCCGCCGAAGTCAACTGTAGTGGAGGCTCCTTAGACTCACGATTGATTAATGAAAACCAATAACCTCGAGAGCTCCTCTGAGTGGTAATCGCGGTCATTACACAATGTTGTCATGTATTCCCCTGACAAGATCACTTACTCATCCTAAACTAGCAGGCCGCGCATGTCCGTGGGCGAGCACAGCCTAAATAATAGGCCGTCAGGGTCCTTTTCTGCTCGACTTGAGAAGCTGGACTATCCGTTTCCTGCGATCCTCAGACGGTCCTGTCTCCGTACTAGCCAGACCACCCCCACCTAGCAGCTCCGTATGATCTTCTCATCTGTTTCTCCATGGGCTTCCAGAGAGCACAATGAGAAGGGTTGGGGGGGGGTTAGGTTGTAAATCACATATCTTCTCTCTCTGGTGTTTTTATGGCCTCAGCTTAAAATCTGGTTATTTGTGATTTTTTTTCTGTCTGAATGGGATGACCAGCTGTATTTCATCTGCAGAATGAACTGATGACTGAGATATCCCTGTATTAAATAAAAAAGTGAAATCTCTGGCTTTCGGTTTGCCTTATGAGTTGCCAAAGTAAAAAGAACAATCTGCAACTCTGCAAAAAATGCCAAGGAAGTAAAGATATGTGTGTGTATATATATATATATATATATGTGTGTGTGTGTGTGTGTATATATATATATATAAAATATGTATGTGTGAATATGTCGGCATATATTATATAAAACTGTTTTACTAGTCATGCAGAAAATATTGCCGGATGACAGAAACTGTAAAATTGCATTTTGCAGTATTATAATACTTCATCCACTGAGGCTGTATTAAACCCTAACAGACAGTCCATGCTGAAGGCAAGGCTGCTTTTCGAATAGCGTGAGGTCAGTCTTGAATATATGTACGTATATTTTCGAAAGATCCATTAATGATAAAAAAGATTTTATTGTGAACATCAACAGCATCTAATCCAATAAAATTCATGAGGATGAATCAGACATATGTTCTGATATGAAACAATAAAAATATGGTGTAAGAATGAGTAAATATGATCAAACATGCCATGCTGTGTGATGCCATTTTCCTTGGGTCTGTGCTTGATGTAGTGTTGTTGGGGCAGGCATTCATCTCAATAATAAATTACGCCCGGAATGCCAGCTAAGGCTCCTATTCCTATATGTAAAAGCACTTTTATAAAACAGTAAACAGAGATTCACTGTGACCCTATGCTAAATCAGTAGTATGGAGGATATTTGCCGTAGCGAGCTGAGATGCCCTGCCTGTGATCAGAAGGTTGTTAGTTCACATCCGCGAGTCTGAGGAGTCAGGCCCTTAACCCCAATTGCTCCAGGGACTGGCTGGTTCTGCATTCTCAACTGTAAGTCGCTTTGGATCCTAGGGTCTGCTAAACAACTTAATGTAAAAATGGGTGAATGATTGGCACTGTAAGAAGATGCCTTCAGTGAAATGAAATGTGCTCTTTGCCCTGAGCTTCTTCTATACCTCTGTGACATAAATCCTGACTCTTGTATGACTCAGAGAAGCAGAAACTAGTGGAAGTCTGCAGCCCCCTGGTGCCGTTTGTGCCCAGCTTCCCTGACGGCTGTCACTTGGATCGATTAATGAGCCTATCTGTCATCATCTCTGCCCAACATCACGGTGGAAGGATAGTTAGACGCGAGAAGGTCCGGTAACCAGCGAGCTCTCCTTCAATTTTTTTCCATCGTTACAGATGAGCAGCTTTGATTTTTTGCTCCGCTGGGGAATCTGCCCAGGCGAGTAGTAGATTCCCAGAAGACATCATTGAGACAGCGGAAAAGTTTTCTTATTTATCCCTGGGAATGACGTAACCCTCTCGCTAGGCCCCCACTGCCCACTCACTGTCTGTTCACATCGATGCAGATTCCCAGAGCTCAGCGGTACAGGCAGTATCTGGAAGTGGGACATAGAGGGCGCTCCGGTCTGACAGAGCCCTGGACTGATATCATCTCAAACTCCAGGTAAGTTAAATAGGGATGAAAAGCGGCATTTGAGGAATTCTGTGATACATAGCAAGGTCCCATGTAATGAAAAAAAATCTGAACAGAATTGTGCTGCCACTGTGAGGCACATTGGGAAGCTCACTCTAACCATAAACATTTCTACGGTTTGTGAGCATTTAATGGCTTTCGGAGGCTTTGGAATTTTCATATTTTTATCAGCCCTTCCTGACGAGAGGAGAAACATTTATTAGAATGGAGTGAAACAGGGGTGTTGTGCAGCTGATAAGTACTTTATTGAATGGAGGGGGTGAAGAACCGATTTCACAGCTTCAGCCATTGTTTACATTTGGATTTTACTTTGAGACATTTAGATATTTTGGATAGTTTAGAAATTTTGTAATTTGTTAGCTTTGTGGTTCAGGACAGGCAGCGAAAAGGAATTCCTGTGTAGGCAGAATACTTTGACTAGTCCAACTCCATTCCAGGGCCTCTGGGGACCAAGATCTCCTGGCTTGTCTAGTGTCCCCCATAATTACTTGCTCTCTGTGCAGTTGCAGTACTGTAGGATGAATGGCAGCTCGCCCGCAGGAATGATGCAAAGGCTAGGTAAACGACTGGAAGAGAAAACATTAAAGTGTTGTTTGGACAAACTCTAAGAACAAGGAGCTTCCTGGCCATGAGGACGCCTGATGTCAGGGACGAGTTGTTTGTTTTTTGGTGCGTCTCGTGAAAAGTCACCCCTTAGACGTGTCAAAAATGAAACAAATAGCTAGCAAGTGGTCTGAAGATTGTAGCTAGTTACCGGGTTAGCAGAACATACCACTTTGGCACCTCCTAGATTAAAAGTTTGTTTATTTAATATTTGGTGTAGAGACCGTTGGTGTCCTACAGGGGGCCCCCAAACCTTGGGGCCCTACACAAATGCATGGTTTGAGTGGTGGTAAACACCTCCGCTGTCTGTTGTCCCTGGTTGGCAGTTTGTAACATGCAGTGGTCCCACCCAGGGGTGGTCATGAATGACAAGCCATAGTTTGTCAGGAAAAACAAAATTATTTTTTGGGCGCAATTATAGGAAAATTAAGCAACAGGACAAGCTGCAGAACTGCTAAACATCCACCCGTATAAAATGGCAAAAAATCCCTCAAAACAAAACGTACACAAAACACTGGAATGAAACGTAGCATAGGACAGGGAGACCCAACGCCAACAGTGCGCCCTTAGCTGCGAGTCGGACCAGAACTGCCGCAGAGACGGAACATGGCAGGCCGTAAAACGTCGGTGGCTGAGAGCTGCTGGCAGAGGGACGCTTCCAATGCCTAGATGCCAGGGAAAGGAAGTGAGGAGGCAGAGGGAGAGCAGGCCTTGGCTTTGAACGGGGCGGTCAAAGCAGGACTGAGCCTGATCATCCAATCACCCAGTCAGAGGTGAGCAGGCGAGTGAGTATGATTTAAAATGAGCTTCCTTACCTGTATCTTGTCACGGGTGAGGAGGTCCAATAATACATGATAATGGATCTTCAGGAAGTTTGCCAGCATCCTCTGATAAAAATAAACAGGTTTTATTTGCACAAGCACATTTGAATACTCATCTCTGCGTACCCCATTCTGTCCTCTGTAGCTTGTGGTTATAGCACAGAGTCAGCTGACATGTAGCAGCCTTGCCGCTGGGGGTTAAAGACCATGCTCAAGGGCCCACAGACATACGCTTGACCTGCTGAAGCCAGGGCTCAAACCGGCAATCTTCTGATTATGGGCATAGCATAGAGACATAGCCCACTGAGCCACTCACCACCCATGAGGCTGCACTGGTGCAAAGACACAGGTGTGACTGTTCTGGGAAAGGATTTGCAGAAGCTATAACAACAAGGATTATGACATCACAATCATAAAGAAGAACGAGACCTAATAAATTTGATGTATTGGATTCTTACAGACACAGTTCTCAGTCTGCTCTCGTTACTCGGGCTGCTAGACTTACAGAATTGAAAATACGTGACGTTATACCCTGCATGGGAGGATCACCAACGGCCTGGAGATGACTACTGTGGAAAATGAACTTCTGCTTTATAAACATTAATTTTAATTTAAAATCCCAATGAACTAAGGCCTATGTACCAGCTGTCATCTCTAGAAGGCAGCAGAACATTTTTGTGGTCCCCAGAGAACCTTCCGGAATCTTTTGTTGTCACCGGGGCAGCCTGCGTCCACTGGTGTCGTGGCTTTCCAGTGTTTACCCAGAAGCTGTTTACATTAAACATCGGGGTGAAACAGCAACACAGCAAAATACTGCGTTGGCCTGTCAGAGTCAAAACAAAAAAATGAGGATCTGTGTCCAAAACTAATAAGAAAGACATCTAAGAGATTATTTTAAAGGGGCTCTGAAACAAAACAGAGCAGATCAATTCTGAGAGGTCTGAACGTAGCCAGACAAAGGGCAGAATTCAGGAAGACATCTTTTTGGTCATGAAATGCGTTAAGCCTTGGTGGTGTGGTGGCTGCAAGTATTCTGAATGTAATATGTGATACATCTGGAGTATCTTAACCACCCATGCTGTTCGAATGTCTGTACCAGGAGCAAACTGTTCTGTTGGGTTTTTCCCCCTAAATTCATACAAACTGCTTAGTGGAGATCTTTGAATTTTTTAGAAGCATGAAAGCTCAGCACAAGGGCCAATGAAAACCACATCTTGGTGGGTTTGTGTAATGAGTAATGAATGATGGGTGAGGAGGAACTCTGAGATACTGTTTAGAGCTCCTTGTCCAGCTGTGGAGAGATCCCAGCTCGTGGCAAAGCGACTCGATTATTCTAAATGGACGGTCTTCATATCCACAGCAGTCTCCTGACCCATGGATGCTGCTTTGTTTTGATTGGTCCTCCAGTGATCTCCTGCTCTTCCGGAAGGGGGGGGGAATGGCCTCGGGGTCCTGCCAAAAATAAGCTAAATATGCTGCTGCTGCATGTTTACATGCCAGTCGACGGAAGCTGAAGTGTGTCTGAAGCCTTGTTTGGTATAAACATACAAAAAATGAAGCTAAATATATGAAATTAAAAAATAGATGTAATTTTTCTTTTTCTTTGGCATTTCATATTTTAAATGTCATATCCAGGATGAAATTACTCATATATATTTTGCTGATACATCATGTCTTTGTTGGATTATATGTATGTGTGTGTGATTTATGCACTGTTTAATGGTCATTATGCACATTCAGTTATATTCGCAGCATATGCACAGTAAAGACCCTTTACTCTTTAATGCAATAATAACGATTTATTTACTTTTGTAAGGCAAATGGAGACTTTTTGACCTTCTGTATTGGCCTCTGTTGCTGGGTGAATGTGTTCCTGTACTTTGATGTTTGTCTCCGGGAAGCCCAGCCTAACCCCTCGGGCTCAGCGGCCTGGAGACGTGCTCTCCGCAGTTCGGGGAGAAATAGCAGCTCATTGCCCTGGCACGGGGACATCAGCGTGGGATCGGCGCCACGGGGACGGTGCCATGGGCTCGGAGACGGCTCCGCTTTCTCTGAATTCCTCAGCGCTTTCCCCATCGCCCTCTCCGATTGTGTCTGCAAGGTCTGGCTGTGAACTGAGTCCAGTCCAGTCCCAAGGCGCCTCCTGCCATGGTTACCATGGTGATGATCCTGCCGGCAGAGGGTCGATGGCTGTGCTCCTCATGGATCTCCGGATCCATGAATCCAACTCTCACCTCCCTTCCTCTTCTGCTTCACAACATAACCCAGCGGGTTCGGACTCTGTGCCGGTGATCGGAAGGTCATCAGCTCCAATCCTAGGGTTGGCAGATTGATTTCAGTGTTAGGCCTTTTTGAGTAAGGCTCATAGCCCCTGATTGCTCCAAGGACTGTCTGACCCTGCATTCTCAAAAATGTACTTCGCTTCAGAACACAGCATCTGCTGAATAAATCAAATCTAAATTTTAGCCTTTAGCTTTGGTAGTGTACCCCTTCGGAACTAGTTCTTCTCCTGAAATCCCGGCTCTGAATCGGAACTTGCCGCAGTCCTCCTCTGACCACTGGCCTGCCTCGTGATGCTGTTTTGGTTCCAGGTGCCCAACAGGCACGGAATTCTTCCTGGATTTTGGAGCTCAGTTTGCTCAGAGAGATGCTGAGTCTCCATCTGTCATGTGGCCTACTGGTATTTACCCAGAAGGTCAGTGGAAAACAAGGCAACTGCCACTCAGAGCATAAACAACATCGGAGCAGCTCAGTAGGAGACGCTGTTCCCTCACACAGCCGGGGTCCTGGGGTTAAATCCATGTGTGGAATGCGCATTTTCTCCCTGTGCTAAGTGCATTTCTTTACGCAGTCCAAAGACATGCTGTTAGGGTAACTTGTATCTCTACATTACCCATAATGTATAATTATGTGTGTGTAAGAGTGAGTGCTCTCCAAAACACTGGCCCCCTGTCCAGGGTACATACCGGAATTGGGACTGGCTCCAGGCCCTCCCCATGACCCTGACCAGGAAAAGTGCTTATGAGATGCGTAGAAGATCTGCAAATAATGGCTTACATGGATTTCGTGGTTCTCTATACAAACCTTGGAAGCCTGAAGAAAGTCTAGGAAAAGCTATTCTGAAAGCATGTATGAAGACTTCCTTTACATTTTCAGTCAAGCAGACAGTACTTTGTGTCTGAATTAATAACACTAAGTGTTGTAACTGGTTTAGCCATCCATCCTTCCATCTTCTGTAAACACTTCTCCTGTTCAGGGTTGTGGGGGGTCCGGAGCCTATCCCAAAGGCTACGAGTGCACCAACCTATCACAGGGCACACTCACACAATATTCACTCACACATACACACAATGTGGTAAAAACAATTAACCTCAGCATGTCCTTGGACTGTTGGGGGGGGAGGGATGAAGTACCCACAGGAAACCCCATGACAACACAGGAAGAACATGCAAGACTCAAACGCTGGTCCCAGGGGTGTGAAGCAACAGAACTAACCACTTCACCACCAGGCCAGGCTTACTATAAATGGAAAAACATACAGAAACTCAGACAGCTCATGTGAGTGATAGCATTTATTGTTTTCTTTTTGGTGTCCATCATTTATCACAATCTGGCACTGTTAAGTATCCAACGGTAAATTTTGTTTCATGAAAATCCACAGCATTCATTACACTCGCGTAAACATGACCCAGAACGTGTCACCCTGGACACGTCGATGATGATGATGCTGGGCTTCTGCAGCAGGTGATGAACCACAAACTCTTTGGAGACCATGAACTCTCTGGTCGCTGTCAATAGGAAGACGTTCCTGAAATCCCCTACAATTTCACGGGTCGCTACATCAACAAAAATAAACAATTGTATCAAAGGATACATTTACAGATATGTAAACTTGGTCCATGAAAGGAAGTCAAAAGTGTCCTTACCCCATCCACCTCATTCAAGGTCCAGCCCATAAAAACCTCCCCCTTCTCACTGGGTCCTTGATACATAGTCCTGCCTCTCCTCGATTACTTATTGGGCCCTATCCTCAGTTCCCTTCCCAAGACCATCTCCATTCCAACCACACTGAGTTGAAAGCCGGTTACTAATAAAGCAACCCTCTCCCTAGCCATCTCATGCATAGACATCACCGCAAACATCACATATTACTAAACCTCATGCTTGGTTACAAACTCTCACAAAGATCTGCCTCACGTCTGCATCAGGAATCAGTACATTTGCAAGGCCAATGTTCCGAGAAGTCAAGATGTCCTGCGTTTTACTGCTGGTCAAAAGGGTCCTGTTTAAGAACAGTTTGAGGAACGACGAGGCTCCATGACAACCGGATTCCATCCTCTGCATGAGGACAGACTGAACACGTTTCCTGGACTCGTAACGATACACCAACCACACTCTGACACACAAACTATCCAGATTACTCCCCTTTCATACTGGTCACTAATAACTACCCCTCCACTGTCCTTTAATGTCCAGGAGGTTCTATTGCTGTCCTGCAAATCCCGCCCCCCCCCCCTCCCCCCCCACCAAACCCAAACCCCCCCCACCCCCCACCACCCCCTACCCCCTCACCCCCACCCCCCACCACCCCCCCACCCCCCCCACCCCCCCCCCCCCCCC
>JAAGVU020000041.1:3835073-3860792 GCA_011763525.2 Mormyrus iriodes
GAGGATATGTTTTTTCGGGGTTTGTATGTGTGTGTGTGTTTGTATATATATATATATACACACACACACACACACACACACACACAGATATATATATATATACACATACACACGCTTACAAAATAAGTTACTAGATTAACCCACAGAGAAGGTGGAAGCTGTATTCAGACGCAAATATGAATTTGTAGCAACATATTATGTATTTTCTTCTGTCTTATCGATTCCATCTGAGATAGTCTGTTGTCTGTAGGCAAACAGTAGGGAAATCCTAAGATTTCACACATATGGGAAAGCATGAGGAATCCCTTTATGCAAACAGCAATGAATCTAACAGCATAGGTGCGTGGCATTCATTTGGGAGTCTGAGGGATTGATTCGGACACACGCTGGGCTTGCGGTCGCCCCAGTCCTCAGAGTTGGGGGCTCCTACGTAGTTTTAATGGTTCCCCTGAATAGAGTGAACATTCGCCTGTAGCCCAAAGACATTGTTAAGCAGGCTAATTACCCAAGGTGTGTATGTGTGTGCCAGTAGAGCTCAAAGCCCATCCTGATCAAGCTTCACCGCCGGCGCCCCCTGCCTGTGACGAAGTGAAACTGCCTTGCTAAGTTGGCGCCCCCTCACCAATGTTGCTTAATGGTTGAACTGGCTCTGGAGTGTGCCCTGCTACGGACTGCCATTCTGTCCAGGGTGTACCTGGGTGGACAGGTTCCAGGCCACATCATGATCCTGTCCAGGACAGGCAGTTTGAAATGGAATGGACCTGCCCAAGAGAGGGTTTTCATGCAGAAAAAAGAACTTATGCTGATTAAAATGACCTTAAACGCTAGAGACAAATTTGCTTTGAATTAGTGACATGAGCCACTCCTTGACTGCAGTGCCATGGTAACCGGCAATGACCCATATTTGGCCTCAAAGCGGCCAGCGGCATGGGCATGAGGTCACAAGACTGGTCACTGGGTGAGGCCTGGAGGTGGAGGGGTTTATCTGCAAGGCTGGTGAACAGCTGAGTGGATATTAATAGGAGGAGAAGGGGACAGCGAGGGCTGGATGGAGTGCAAAATGGAGGCGTACCTGCGTGTGTCTGGGATGAGGGTGGAGAAACTGAGGAGGGTTACAAATGCTCACACAGACCGGACACAACGAACAGACAGACAGACAGACAGACAGACAGACATATTACTGTGAAGACTTTCTAAGGATTGTTACAGTAACATATTCACTGAATATGCTACAAACCAGCAAATATATGACAAAGAAATCAAAACAAAATCCAAGCATTAAAAAAACAATATATATTTGTAAGCTCTGTAAGCTCTCTCTCTCTCTCTCTCTGTTTAACGTGTATATATGAAGACATCTGTTTCAAAGCATGTAGCAAAACCTGCATGACTGCTTACACTCAAAACTCTGACACACATGGCTCAAACAGGAGAGAGGACTGGTTTATTGTACGGATTTCTGACACACATCTATGTGTAATTTTAATAGTTGGCCCAGACTGACATTATTCCGAAAGTTGTGAGTGTGAGCAGGTGACTGTGCAGCTCTGCTGGGCGGCTGTTTCCACCCTGTACTGGCCGCAGAACGTGTCTGGAGCGTGATTAACTGGATTAGCATGAGACGCAATGGGACTTGCTTTTAAGGGGCGCATTTTGTGGAAAAGGGCCCATCTTTCCAGCTAAGCATGGCGCAATATTTAATGCGAAATGTAATGCAATCTGATGTCTGGTTTCAGCGTGGGGATTCGGTGTCGAAAATGTTTTAACACAGCATCAAAGATGATGAGGACTGAAGGATGAGGAACCGCGTCTCTAACGGGGCTTAATGGGAAGAATGTGGGCTGTAGAACTTGGTGATACACTGTGGACGACATCTTTGTGTCAACCTACACCGACATGAATGCATGCAGTCAGTTATTGAAAACTCCATTCCAGTTGTTTGCTCTGAAATCGACTCGAATTCATACAAAGGGCTCAGACAGTCATGACAAAATATAAATCACTGCGATTAATTGGATGAAGCCTTGATGAGTCCAAGGATGCAGATCAGGGTTTGCCTGAACACATATGAGTGAAGGTCTGGACGCCCTATCCATGGATGTGACAGAAAGTTCCAGAAGCTGTGTCGGATGGACTCCGGTGTAATCTGGCTGCATCTCAAAGCTCTTTGAAAGACCTCAGCTGAAATCAGTTTAACAGCGGTCAGCTGTGGACCTGATCAGGCAGAAACCTGAATCTTCACGTGGTCTGTGTGGGAGACGAAACAGAGGATCAGGCCCAGAAAGTGATCCAAAGAACAGAGGAGCATCAGACGGCATCGAACAAAGGAACAATAAAGCTGTAAACATAGATACAGAAAGGAATTTTCGTTTATATGAAATAGCATTTTTCCCATGAACCTGACCAGGATAAGCGATTAGAAAGAGTATGAATGATAAAGTTGTAAGAAAATGATTAAATCCTCTAAAAATGTTCCAGGATTAAAAGACAAAGCCGGTATGTATGAGAAATGGAGGCATTTTTCTGAACGATTTACTCCCACCATGGAAAGACTGTCACACACATGCAGGTATGCAGTGCCCCTTATTGCACACAGGCACGCCGGCCTAGAATGAGGTCCTCAAATGCGGCCCCTTGCGTTGCAGTCCCACAGAGGGCTGGAGCTCCCTGTCATGCCAAATACAACTGACAAACTGTCTGCTGTGACCTCAAAGGAACTCCTTCAGGTACAGGTTCTGTTAAGCTGGACATGCAATGTTTTGCCTGGAAGGGTTGCGAAGCTACCACGCTGGGTACAAACAGGACGAGGGGGTTTGTGTGCACATGTTGAGGAGGGGGGCGATGGAGCTAAGCCTGCCAGGCCATCTGCTACCATAAACATCACCACAACACTGCTGAATCAGTCATGTTCCTCTCCGACACGACAAGAAATGAGAAATTCCAAATTAGGGGAAAAATACGAAAGGTCAACTACAACATCTTCATTTCTACCTGTCGGAAAGCAGAAGAAAAAGGAAAAAAATGTAGAAGTATAAACAGAAATAGTCCTCTCCAAAAACCTCAGAGTCTAAACAAACTTTTTATTTGAGGGCATTAAAAGTATGTTTTTTCCACAGACTGTGCGACTGCTGAACAGTGTGGCCCCTGCCAGTCTAAGACTGGGTCTGAAAGAAGGACCAATAACTCCAGACTCATAAGTCTGAAACGTGAATCTATATATTTATCTGCCAGATCTTTCCCCACCAATCATGTTGGTGACTGTATTTAGTTTTCGCCTTAATGTCTTAATGTCTATTGTATATGCTATTCATTACTTTTCGTTTGCACTATGACCAAAGAGAACAATATTCCACCTCAGGGTATAACTCCCTGCATCATATATCTAACGCTGACAGCAAAAGATACTGACATTCGGCGCAGGATTCGTGTGAGAATATCTGTGTGCCGAGGTCATCGAGGGCGGAACACGGAACCGCGGAGGGGACAGTGAAGGTCTGAGGAACACGGAACCACGGAGGGGACAGTGAAGGTCTGAGGAACACGGAACCGCGGAGGGGACAGTGAAGGTCTTAGGAACACGGGACCGTGGAAGGGACAGTGAAGGTCTGAGGAACATGGAACCACGGAGGGGACAGTGAAGGTCTGAGGACCACGGAACCACGGAGGAGGGAGTGACAGACCAACATAGCAGGGTCAGGGAATGAGCATCAGGCCACAGTAAAGACTTCCAGATAAGTAACTGCCAGAAAAACACACAGATCCTTGGTTTTTACCGTTTTATTACGGGGTTTGCTGAATGCAACACTATGATCGCTGTTATTATTCTGACCAATTACTCAGCTACAGGACCTGAAACGGCCTGTCAGCAACCAGCGAACGAAAGAGGGAGATTAAAAGGCTTTGCATTTTCCATGGAAGGCGCACATTAGCATCATTAGCTCTCTCCTCCCCTGGGCAGGACCCCGGAATTTTTTAATCACCAAGGCAACATGTTACTTCAAGCACACACCCACCCAGTGCAAGGATCTGCAGGAATACAATAAACGAGCGTTTCAAAGACGGTGAGAATGAGCGTGCGGACCTGGGTGGTGTGGTGATAAGGAGGATTAATGAGTGCTCTGAAGCAGGACTCACTGAAAGGGTGACAGCTCAGGGACTTGGCCTGGGCACCCGCCCAAGAATGACTGAGTGCGGCACACCCCAGCCTGGAGGGGCCCGCTTCACAGGCGTGCTACAATCTACGGTACCGCCAAACTCTCATGACAGGGATTTACCGCCAGAGTACCAGTGCTGGCCCGCATTCAGGGGTCACAGTCAAAATTAATCTGAGCCTGGGTCGCTAGCTAACCCCCTCCATCGACCTCGTGAAATACCTGGAATTACTTTAAAAAAATGCAGCTTTAAGAATCATCCAATCAGATCTTCCAAGTGCTAATCCAGTAACCAATCAGCAAAGGGTGAATGGGCAGCAGAGGTCCCAGGTTAGGGTGCCAGGTTAAGGTGCCAGTCAATTGCAAGTTCCTCATAAACTACTAAGACAAAACATTAAAAAACATAGAATGTAAAATGCTAATATTAAATTCAGTTTTATTTATTTTATATAGTTCCTTTCACAACACAGTTGCCCCAAGGCATTAGACAAGAGTCTGTGGCAATCCATTGCTACATAATTTTTCCAAAATGGTGCATGGAACAGGGGGAATGGAAAGAGAGAAAGAAAGAATCTTAGAGCATAACATGAGTGCAATAGCTGCTAAGCTCCGTGAGAGGGCCCTCAGCACCAACGCTGCTGAATTTATTCACTGACATTAAAAAGCCAAATTAACCCCAGTGGAACCTCAGACCAGCATTTTCAGTGGATTATTTCAGATCAGGTGATATGTTCTGGAACAACTAACGGAGTAAAATGTATTCTTCACATCGATATACACTACTCTTCTCAAAAAGGTGCCGCTTGATACGTGAAATCTGTTCCACTCCAAATCCTCGGAAATCCCCACAGTAGGATGTTGACCCACAAGGGCTAAAAATAGAAACAGGGACCCGAAAACCCAGGCAGGTGGGAGGGAGAGATTTTCCAAGGGGATGCAACTGGAACACCAGTGCTGTGATGTCCCAGTAAGGAGGTGTTCCGTACAGAGGCCGTGCCGTAGGTGTCTGACCCTGTAAGCGACACGTTTCGGTCCATTTCAGCGACTCAGAATGCTCCGTGAGCCTTTTCATTCGTGGGTTAAGCGTCTGGTGATGTAGCGGCTGAAACGTCGTGCAGAAGCTAGAGGCTATCTTCAGAAACAGGGGAGCCCAGGTTCTGTCCTGAAGATAGGGTCATGGCTTGGCTGCTTGAGGTGGTGTTAATCAGAGAATCGCCAAAGAGGTGCATCACTAGGTGCTAATATCCTCCTCCCTCACGTGTGTATGTGTGTCTGTACATGCGTGCGTGGGGGTGACGGGGGGTTTGAGCCACAGCCACCGTGCACATCTGCCTCCTATCTCCCTCCGATGAGGTAAGGATGAGCCAGATTCAAAGCAGATGTTTCTTCTTCCTCTGCTCCAGGTCCACCAACCTCCAGTGGGGTTCTGCTCAGGATTCGGGAAGCTGCAGACAGTAGGGGCCCAAAGGGGGGGTGGGGGGTCAGGGCTACTCCTGCAGTGCAACCAATAAGATCACAGATATTCTGGATGGAAGGAGACCCAGGGAGAATGAACGGATCTGTCGACAGGTATTTTGAAAAACATGACTAAAAAGATGGCAGAGGAGCTTGGCTTTATTCATGCTGAATCAGATCTGATGTGGATTCTCTCCAAGTTTGACAGTCAGCACCTAGAACCGCCAAACTAGACCACGTGATATAGCAGGATGGATCCGCTGTTTGTTTTCTTCGTGGCCGACTTCACGACAAACTCGGAGGAGCGGGTATCATTTTCTTGTGGGAAGTATAGATGCGGCGAGGACGTTTACGTGAACTCTTCCAACCTCGAAGATTAGCCTTCAAGTACCTGTGGAAATGATGGACAGACAGGAAAGAAGGAGAGAGGACAAAGGAAAGCGAAATGACAGCCCTGTCTGCTATTTCACAAAGGCTCCTGTCTCCAGCATTTGCCAAAGTGGGCCTCAATCCGCTATGTGGAAACCCCTGACGGCCCAAACCAGGCCAAGTATAAGTGGATAAGATCACAGAGCAAACTCAGTCACCGGAGCTCTGACCCAAGCCGGTGATAACTTCGCGTTGTCAGTTGCAGCCTCGGAAATCCGATCGGATATCCACCCCTCCCTCCACCGACGTGTAAGCCAACGAATCAGAAGACCTCACGCTTTACGCACATAGGCGATACACCTACACTTGCACTGGAGACACTGAAAATACTCTCCGCATACCGGCAAGATGATTGCAAGTGGCGAGAGAGGCCAGTTCCTTTGCGTGCTGCTTGTCAGGAAAACCCGTAATGAGCAACTATCACGTGACATGTGGTGCTCACGATGACAGAGACTTGGTTTTCTACCCGCACTGTTTATTTTTCTGCTAATCAAACTAATAAAAATTGCACATCTGTTTCATATTTAACAGAGACTGCTCATTCTACCACATCCAAAGTGCCAAAGACATTTTTTTAATATGTCTTCCCTTTCCAGGAAAAGCTTGTAAATGTCCTTAAGCATTTTGCATTATTTTTTTCTCACTAGAAACTGAAAAATGTGTCTTCCTCCTGTCATAAAACTGCCATATTAAAAACTAAAATATTTGGGAATGAAAATAACACCAAACGTGCAGAAATGGAGCATAAATTTACATTTTTTAGGTAAAAACCAGTATTAGCATTGTGCATTAGCATAGCACGGTAGCATAAAAGATGGATGGATGGATAGATGGATGGATGGATTGAATGGGCAGGAGCTGACATCCCTCCCCCCCTTTTGAGATTCAGCCCTGATGAATGCACCACAAGGTACTACTACTAGGTGAGGGGGTGGCATGAGAGGAGCCATAATTCATAGAGAGCCAATCAGCTTCCAGCTGAGGTCAGTGCCCCTGTGGATCTGCCCCTGCATATGCCCCCGGACAAGCGTCAAAGAATACAGCGGCCAGAGTGAGTATGCGGCACCACCAAGTCACACAAACGACAGGCAGCTTCACCACCTTACTGTCTAAAGACCAGCGTTTCCGAATCCGGTGCTCCGGTCCATGTTTTTGCTCCCTCCCTGCTCCCGATGTGGACTGTCTGCCACCCTGAAGCAGGTATAACAAAAGCAGGTTTCCCATGTCTCGTACTAGGGGAGGAAGGTCCCAGTTTCCTGCCGATCTGCAAGTGGCACCATGACATATTGGAAAAAAATGAAAACAAATAGTACTTGTGATACAAAAGAACAACGATGTCAGACATAAGAGTGGGAGGCATTTCCAAGCATATGAAACTGTTCCCTTCTCTTCGAGCCCCATCTTGAGTTGGATTGTGACAGCCTGCGACGTTATAGCAGCCCCCCCCCCCCCCGCACGCCTCCAACAGCTTCCCTCCCGCTGGCAGTAATAGGAAAGCAAAGGAAACGCGCCTTAGGAAGACGGACTCCCTTTGCATAATTTTTTTATGATTCTGAATTTTCAGGGAGGGAAAGTACAGAAATGGTGGTGGTTGGAGGGGGGGTACATTTCAAGATAAATTTGTCTGTGGCATAACAGTGACTTTGGGCGATCACATCCCCTGTAAAGAGCTGGCAAGGGGGGACACTGGAGGTCATCAATAGTGCACAGAAAATTTCCAATAGTTTAAATGGTCATGGCTTGTATGATATGAATTATTATACTAAGGGGCCTGAAGGATGTAGTCATCTATTACAGGGGTGGGGCAGCAGTCGTCATTCAGCAAAAGGGGGGGGGGCTGAAGAATGCGAGCTATTAGATTAAAGGGGAGAGACTGGTGGGATTTGAACCATTTAATTAAAATGGTGTGGCTCGCAGGATGTCAGCCATTGGGTAAAGGGTATGGCATTTAAGATGAGGACTACTTAATTAAAGGGGTGGGGCCTGAATTAGAGGTGTGAGGATCTGAGCCATTAGGGTAACAGGACAGGGCCGGCACTGTAATTTCTTAAAAGAGAGTTACATGTTTCACCTGTTTATGGGATTGGATGGTTAACTGGACAGGCCCCCTTGATGGGAGCCAAAGCTGAAGCTCTCACGTTCATGACTCCAACTGCGATCCCACCTCCTCCTGGCGTCTCCGAGCACACATCAGGCATAGAGCATCTCAGACCCACGCAGAACATCGCTCCCCCACCTTCCTGTGGCTGACTCAAACCGACGTCCCCGATGTCAGACGCCAAGAAAGAGCCCAGCGTTACGTAACGTAGAAAGGCCGACAAGCGACGGAGCGTGATGGGAGAAATGAAATGTAGCCATCGCAGGAAACTGGAACAACAAAAAAACTGAGATTTTTTTGGCTACATGGAGCATGTGAGAGGTGTGGTGATAGGGGGCCGCACGAGGCATCGCGGCTCTATGAGTCGGCACTGAGAAAAGGGGGCGTATGAAATAGATTTAGAAACAAAGGCTGGCGTACACTGAAAAGGCGGCCCCTATGCCAACGAGGGCGGTCAGAACTTACACCAAACAAAACACAGGGCGATCCAGCCCATTCCACATCCTCCCGGCTTTCATGTCAAGCCAGAAAAACCTCAGTACGAAGCTGGACACCAAGCACCCACTGCCTTGCCAAGAAAAAATAATATCAGGTGCAATTTCTTTTGTTACGTTCCCCAGCAACACATGAAAATAGCTAGACAGAGGCATAGTTACCGAGTTCAACGATATAAAAATGAAGGCCTAATATGATAAACAAACCTCCCCCCCCCCCCAAAACTGAGGGGGGACAAGCAACACGTTACTGGTTTGCGAAGGAAAACTAAACGAACGATATGAAGACGCAAACTTGATTTGACCAGGAGGCCGGGGAGCGCCAAGCCTCAGCTTGCATTTCAGGAGCGATTGCAAGGAATCAAACAACTTAATCAGCAGATACTGGCTCACATTAAGCTCTCAGCCTGTGTGGCAACATTTCCAAACGTCCTGCAGACTGCATCCCTTCGCACTGGAGTTCATTAATATCCATCAAACCGGGAAGGTAAAGCTTCTAACGTCTTATTCTTCATGTTCCTTCTGTTGCTGAATCCTCCACGTAACTTCAACAGTCGTCCAAGCAGCTGACTGGGCTGTTTAGCACCCGCCAAGCTAAATTTCAATTAAATTTCAATTAAATATTGCCTGTGCTAAATGTGTCAGGCAACCACATGGCCTGTCGCTTGAAGTGGCCCAGTGCATCTGTCTTCACTAGTAGGTTTGTGTCCCAGTCTGGCCTCTGTGGTCCCCAGATCTAGGGAACAGACATTCTTGCTGGGTTCGGTCCAGACTTAGAGGAACGGTGACATTTAAGGCTAAGTGATCAAACTCGCAGCTTTTTTTCGACGTGCCAAAGTCGCAGTAGCGGTATTGAGACCTTATTGTAATTAAAAGCCCTATTTGGCCTTGAAAACTAGAGAAGAAGGGCAATGAAGGTTGTGGCAGGGGGTTATTTGCAACCGCATTTGCAGAACTAATTAGGACGTGTGTAGCTGGGACGAGAGACTCGGAGGAATAACCAGCATGACCTAGGCCATCTAGGTGAAGGAAACAGCAACCACACATTGGTCAGTGTCAACCATTCCGGGTGCAGGGAGCCTGATGTGACTCAGCTGCCAGTTCCAGCTGGGATTTCATAAATGAAACATTCATTAGTGAGGCACCAGCAGAGATCTTTCTACATGAGTGCACTCCTTGGCCCGTTAACCCCTGGGCAGGATCCAGGTGGTACTCAGTTCTACTGGAACTCTGTAACTATGATGGTTCCTCTCCGGCGATGACTCGACCAAGCCCACTAGGAATGCTGTGATGTCACCATCTCTTCATCACCCAGGCTTCCTGGAGATGTCTGTTTGCTGCCAGGGACAGAGGGACAGGCTGTTCTCGCAAAGGGGACAGGCCCTAGCACAGGGAACAGCCAAAACAATAACGTCCTGTCTGCTCCAGATTAACTTGTCAGATGTTCTTCTCCTACGCCTTTCACTCCTGCCTTCTCCAAGCCATCTCCTCCCAAGCCTTCAAAGATCTCTTGATCTTCAAAAGTCTGTTTTCCAAGCTGATGGAGTCGGGCCCGTCTCACCTTGGCTCGGCTCATGCCGCAGTGGGCCAGCAGCGACGGAGTCATGCCCACCCCGGGCTGGACGGGTAGGCTTGCTTTTTGATGGGCAGTGGGTCAGATGCAGCAACTTGCGGTTGGAGACCAGGGTGAGACGGGGGTTAGGGGCTGGGGGTCAGTCTGGGGTGTTGTTTATCTCAGCGAGTTAGCATACTGTACCTAGGATTGGAACGTCGTATCTGGTAGAGTGATATCACCATTGAACCCTTGAGTAAGGTCCTTAATCCCAATTGCTCCAGGGACTGGATGACCCTGATTTGTCATTTCTCAATCATTTTGGATAAATGTGTCTGCGATGTACATAATTCCTGTTCCCATCCATCAAAGTTGTGTTATCTGAGCTTATCTGTCAGTGAATCTTTCTTCATGGACCTGGAACCATGGATGTATACATCACACTAGGAAAAATCGAAGCTGGCAGTGAGTAATCTGCCTTAAACCGTGTTTTATTGATGCTTACGATGGCTTCAACTGACCAAATATTAACCTGAAGATGCTCCTATTTAATTTAGATTTGGGGCCTCCAATGTTCCAACACTGTGTAACAATAATCAGTACCATAATCACAGAGGCCTCCTCTAGAGGAACCACACCACTTAGGAACATCTGAAGCGCCCACAAATACTGCTTGACTGTATGAATTTTTGACTCCTTGAATCTCATGTCACTGAAAGAAAAATCCAGTGCTTTCTGTGGCGGTGCTTAATTAGGTATTTAATGGAAGGCAACATTCAGGCCAAGTGCCCAGAAATCATTATCCGAGGCCTACGCCATGTGAACGCAGCCATGGCATCCAAAGAGACTGCATGTCTTCACCGCGTGACAGAGTGAAGAGGGCTCATTATGTTTAATCGGCTCTAATGAGGAAGGGTAGCCGAAAGCTAATGGACGAAGACTTATAGAAGAGTGGGATTTACGAGGCCCCGCTTTGCAGATCGTGACGGGAAACCTAGCGGCGCTTAAAAAGTCGACTCCACCAGTCCCATCCAGGATGGTGAAAACCAAGCATAACAGTCGACACGCCCCGGAGTAGGAGAGCTGCCAGGATCTGCTCTTAGAAGTGAGCAAGTGGTGGCTCTGGGTCATGTAGCTCTTCCCAGGGTTTCCAAGGACACATGGAACGCTGTGGCTGACGTCTGATGTCTTTTCATTCCCCAGAGAGATATGTTCCCACATTTGCTGGCAGCATCTGCTCATCTCAGTGCATACCCTGACTGATGTGGGGATCAGGGGCGGATTAATGCAATCCTAGGTTATAGAGCAGGGGTTCTCAAAGTCCAGAGGCTATTGTTAATTCATTAAAGCTCATGAAATGCTGTATAGATATTGAAAATTGTTCCGGACCTCTGACTTTGAACAAAAACCTGACGCGGATCTTTGATCAAAGTCTGAGAGACCCTGCTATAGAGGGCACATGACGTCACAGTAGGGGGAAGTTAGCGTGGTTACACTGACTGAGTGGCGGTGTTAGTGTTCAGTGTGGATGCCACGTAAACACTATCTGATCTAAAATAGGAAAGAGCTGTCGTGCAATTGATTGTACAAATCGATCTACCAAGAAATCGCGGCTATCTTTTTACAGACAGGATAGGTCAAGTTAATCGCTGTAGTCTGGAGAAACACCCGGAATTCAGACTCCGAAACTGATTTACGGTCATCATTTCTGACCAAATTAAAGTTATGAAAAATATATAAAGTAATAGAAGAAAATTTGTACAAACCTGTCCAGGTATAACCAGAATATCTATCAGTGTCTTCATCGGTTTAATCTTGTCAACAAATCCTGCCTTGAAGTACAATCAAACGTCATGGCTTTTATATTCCTTTAGGCTTTGCCTTGTGTATTTCCCAGGCGTCTAAATCAGGGAGGGGGATGACCACATATCAATGTCCATGGTCCACTGGTGCTTTGCTAAGATGTACACATTCCTGTCAAGTCCAACTGCTTTTAATCTAAGTAGATAATCATTTGCTTTGCAGTTTCCCTAGTGAAAAAGGCTATTTTGCCACTCAGTCTGTCTGAAGGGCACGATGTCAGGCAGGAAAGTGGCAACAATGCATACCCTATAAGGCCTAGGACCCCAGCAAACATTAGGGCCCACCTGCCTTGGGGAAAACGACTGGCAGCCGCAATATAATACTGAAGAACACGCCCACTTTTGTTTCCAAGGTTACTACCGCACAGGTGTCGCCGTGGAATTCACTATAACTGCTGCATGCATTCTGCCCAGCCAGGAAATCTCTTCATCTCTGGTCCTTCCCACATACCCGTTTGGTCTCACCCCCTAACCTGTCCAAGGCTATGGGCAGATGGATGTGCATGTGCCAGTTTGAGGTGGAGCCCTGCTGTTGTGGTCTTACGCAAAGTCCTATTTTGAACACCAGAAAAAATATATGAATGTACAAATAAGTTAATGCAGGTGTCAGCCAAACAGCCAAATATACCTTTCTGCTGCCTAGCAACTCCTGTAATGCTAAATTGGGAAACGATTCACCGTGCTGAAGCGCCTTCACATGCCTCCAGATCCGGCAGAACAGTCTGGAAGCAGACAGGGATTTTGGAAGGACGCTATAAAGTCCTGGGGCCTGCCCTGCCATCACCTTGGCCATCCTGCACTGCGAGACCTTGTCGGAGTAATGTGGTCCCAGGTTGAACTGAAAATTAGCGCCAGTCTCTAGTCCAGGGGGATCTGGTTGAGGAAGAAGCCCCATTATCCATAAGCCCCATTTCACCACCTCCGCACAAACACAGAACCCGGGACTAAGCCTGCAGAATCTGCCGATTGTTATCTGTTACTTAAAATGTAGGCCATTGCAACTTTTAGGTGGAGATTTGGTAAGTGATCTTTTCTACCAGCAAAAGTAATTAATGGGGAAGAGAAAGGAAAAAGTGTTTAAGGGAGAGTGGCCTGGGGGCGATGTACTTGTCAAGTAACAAGACAAGACACATAATGAGGCTTAATCACACTTCAGGAGGCTGCAAACCCCTTCTGTGCACACGTGAGTGAGGCATAACAGCCCTTAATCCAACCTTAACAAACAACAAATGCCGCTGATTTGAACGTAGCGGCCATTCGTGAAGGCGAACACGGATCTCCCCTGTGTGACGAGTGAAACTCATGCCTTTATTTTAGCTGGAAGCATTTCGAGGTCGAGCAGGAAGAATACCACACAAACCTTTGTAGAAAAGTACAGCACTTCTAGCATAATCAGGGCAATTTTTTTTTAAAGAAATATCTTAGGATATTTACATATTCGGCATATGGCTGAGGCCAAGGAGGGCCGGTCTGGTTTGGGAAAAGCATCACGATTATATCGGATCAACGGAGGATGTGATGTCACTGGTGGATCGGGTGGCGGCTGCTTTGCGACTCCTCGCCCCAAACCCAATAGTCAGAGGGGGGCGGGGGGGAGAAAGAGGAAGATGGGGAAAGTATGGAGGGGGCCCCCAGCTGTGCATGTGAGGGCAGGCCACTTGGAAGGTTCAGCTCAGACACGAACAAAGGTGTAATCCAAGCCTCCTTATCAAGCAGGGAATTCAGGACCAAGCAACAAAGATTGTTTTATTTGTTCATACCATATGGCGGGGGGGGGCTGCTATTAAAATGGATTTAACAGAAAGATGGAAAAAAAAAATTCTTAGAAAATATCACCTCCTGGCCTGATCACAGTGCTGTTTGTTGATAATAAACATTTCATGGGCCGGTGGGGTGGGGGGGTGCTTGCCCCAGAGGATCACTGAGGCCTGTCTTTGCCTGTGCGTGTCCCCGTCTCTCCAAATCAAGTTTCCCGACCCGGTCCTCGGGGACCCACAGATTCACATTTTTGCTCCCTTCCAACTCTTAGATTGGGAAACAATAACGTAGAAATAAAATACTGCTACCTGTATGCCCATTTCCAGGTGTGATCTGGTGCTACTTCTCCCCAGACGCACCTCCCCTCACCTCCCTGTGGTCCAACAGACATTGCGCCCACCCCTCACTCGACCCCCGCAGGCGCTGGGGAAATCAGCATTAGGCTCCTTCATCTGATGTCTTCAGAGGGCTCAATTACCATCAATACCCTAAGAGATACACTCAATACAGACCTATTGTTAATTAGACTGTTTGGTAGAATATTTAATTAAACAGAACTAAGACTGAAAAATCATTATCATTCTGGCAAATTCTCAGTTACACCTGTAAAGACGTTAGGATGAATATCTTTACCTGGGGGGTAAATCTCATGTCTATAGTCTTTAGCCTCACACGAGTCCTCATTTGGGAAGGCTGCCCCCTTGTGGCACAGAATGAAAATGAACAGTAAAAACTGAAACTGGTAAAATGATTGTGGCAGACCAGTGGGTGTTTATACCGAAGGGCTCCTTGCATTTGAACCTCCCCGCCCCCGGGAGGGGATTCTGACTTTCAGAGGCTGTGGCAGAAACGAGGAGGACAAGGTAGCACTGATTCAGCCAAATCACGTCCGAAAAAAGGGAATCCGAGCAAGTCGAGGATTTTGGTGGCTCACATGTGCACGCCCACACGCTAAGGGCCGACACACGTGTCTTGGGGCTGCAGGAAGAAATAAAGCACCTGAGAACATGCTAACTACACACACCAAGAGCAGGGGCCAGATTCAAATCCCAAACCCTAGAGTTTTAAGACAATAACACTACCCATCGAGCCACTGAGGCCAAAACCTATGTCATCTGCAAAAAAATTTGTCATATAAAACCTAAATCTTATTCCACTATACACTCACAAACAAAAGCTTTATTGCCTGAAAGCCATTTCTTGGTGGTATGAAACCTGTGGATATATATATATATATATAAACAGTAAATCCTCCCCTGCAGACCATGTGACAAGAAGCAGGCTAAAGCAGGTATAAAGGACACCAACAGGATCAGTCATTAGACACGCAATGGGAACATGGAGTGTAAGAAAGGTACCCCCTGCCCTCGCCCCTGGGGAGAAGTGTTTTTGTGTTTACGGAGGGGGCAGGGATCGTGATCTTCCACAGGTAACGCACACACACGCACACGCACACACACACACACACACATACATGCGCGAACACACACCCCCACACACACACGTACACCCCAGCTTCTGCCAATCCACATTAAGATGGACACAGAACTATCCAAATACAAAATACAGAAAAACGAGCAAGAGTAAAATTCCAAAACTTACATTTTTCTGCCATTATTTTCCTTCCACCTTTTCATGCCCACCCTGTCTGCTCTGTTTATTTCCTCCGGGCGCCGGGAGGGTGTGTCTTACCGGCACTCTGGCTGCGAAAGACTCTGGAGAGACTCGAGAACTTCCCGGATGGGTCACAAGGATGGAATCCGCGGAGAGGTCCATGCTGGCTGAGAGAAGTCCACCGGGAGAAGGGGACACGGGGAATGCGGAACTCTCTTAATTCTCTCCCCTCATTACTATCAAACTGACTTCCCAAACTAACAAAGCTCCGGAAAGCTGGATTGGTTTCTTACCCAAACAGGGCCTGCAGACACCCAGGCAAACAGAGAGTGAGGATCCAAACTGCGCACCCAGAGCTGGCTAATTTTCTCAAACCCGCAGCCCAGGAGGTGTGCAGAAGGTCTGCTGAGGCACTGTACTGCTGCCGTTTTTGGTAAGAGGTGACCAGAAACAACACTTGGGAGTGTGGGTCCATTGTCCGGCCTCAGTTGCTGCTGGGCTTCACTCAATGCAACTCAATGACAAGCTGGTTTAACCAGTCAACTGACAGTAAATCAAAATCCCAGAAATCTTGGTTTTCTTCCACCACAATCCAAGTCATTTTTAGCGACCTTTCATGCAAACCAGCGCTCGATTTTGTTGATTCCACGGGAACGCAAACCCCAGTTAACAACGATGTACCTTATTTCACTTTAAGAACCTTCTCATTCTCTCCCATCAGCTGTTGCACACACACACACACACACACACAGAGGTTTGTATTCATGTTTTGTGGGGACCCCCCCATTCATTTCTATGGCCATAACCCTATTCTCAACTATGAAAACCTTAATGCCTACCCAGCCCTAACCTTAACCATAAGTACATCACAGATTTTTATAAATCTGAAATCTGAATTAAAAAGGTACTGGTTTTTATCACGTTGTGGGGAAATCTGGTCTACAATGTAATAATTACGCAAACACACACACACACAATTCTGCATCTGTGTAGGCACATATTACCCAAACTGCTAAGTCTTGTGACTTTGATGTCAGGTTTTAAAGGATTTGGTTTGTCTGTACACTGCTGTATTCTTTTAATTTTTTACTCTTCTCCGTCCAACTGTAGGCTGCTCCGTGCTAAGGGGGTGGGGGGTGGGGATCATATGGTCTAGGAACTCTGACATACACCCCCCACCCCCGGTCATTAAAAACGGCTTAACCGGGAGCGGCGGAGCCTCGCTGTTCGTTCACATCCCCCTCGGCCCCTTCGGAAAGCCGACTCGGGCAGACGCGGTCCAAGAGTGACCGCACTGCCTGGGATCGCAGCTGACTCCTGCTGTGCATCTTGACAGCGTGACCCCGTGCCGGTGGTCCAAGAAACAGCGCCGGGGAAGGAGAGTCAACATGGCTCTGCTTTGTTTTCCTTGCATTTTGTTTTTCTGCCCAGCATTGCAAACAGCCAGCAGAGTAAACGCAGAGTGCCCCATCCATGGCACCGGCACCATCTGATTTAATTTTTCAATACATTCAGTTGCTTGGATGATGTACCCCTATCTAAACGGCCGGATATTTTAGCGTTTCGAGCCCTGCTCAGGTCAACACAGCAGGACCCTTATTGAAAGATCCAGCCCTGACTTACTGCGCTACTTGCAGCCCTTTTCAGAATCGCGCAGTATGTAAAGGAGGAGACTGAAAGTTGGTTTGAAAGGTATTTTCTTTGCCGCCCTTATAAAATCACTTGTGCACCGCACCGATGCAAAAAGGAAATCCATCGGACTCCTCCTGGTGCAGAGACTCTGACATCTAACCAAACACAACAATCAGATCATTACCCGGCGTTAGATATCGGTCTCCGCGGCCAGAGCAGTTTCTAAAGCCGGCTTGGTTCCGCCTGGACTATGCTCGCCGCGCTCCGACTGGTATCTCGCAATCCGCGCCAGCCACTCGCGGAAAAACAAGCAAAGCCCCGGGATGAGCCTTTGTTACGCCGGCTCTCTTGGCGCCGGTCCCTCCCCTAATAACCGGCTCTTTGTGCTCCCCGTGTCCCCCGTTTGCCGCCCGCCTGACACCCGAGCGGCACAGCCGAGCGCCCGGAGACTCGCAGGCAAAGCGGAGCGTCGCGCTCTTTAAAAAGCCCCATTGTTACTCAATTCACAAAATGCTGGACCTTTTTCCCCCCATTCATTTCCACGCTCCAGGAAAACTCTCTAAAGCAGTCTTATTTCTTGGTTTGATTTGAATTATAAAAGTAAGTTTTCACATTAAAGTCATTCCTGGCATACTGATCAATTATTTCTCTGTGTAGTTCATTAAAAACTTCTTGAATATGGGTCCAGGAGTGTCGGTTTTCCAGATTACAAAGCCTTTCTAGTTAAATCAGTTTATTTTCTGTAAAAAAATAAATAAATGACGTCGTTATCTGGGAGTTTGTTTACCGTTGTGTTCAGTTCATAATGCTCCCTTAATTAATTTCTGTTTAATAAAAACACCGTTATCTGGGAATCACTTTGCCGTCGTGATCAGTTCATAATGCTCCCTTAATTAATTTCTGTTTAATAAAAACACCGTTATCTAGGAGTTAATTTACCGTCGTGCTCAGTTCATAATGCTCCCTTAATTCGACGCTGTAGACTGTGAGGCGGCCGGGGCTGGGGGGGAGGTAAATTGTTGCGAATTTATCTGCGAATGATCGTCTGCTAAAAGACACCCTGGGTACAATTTCCCGGCGTGGGGATCCTTCGTGATTTTTGCTCCCCCGTATCCTCTGCTACTGTGTTAAAAGTCGATTTGCAGTGATTCCCCGTCGTATCTCTTTGCTGATAAGGTGAAGTTAATGAGGAAAATACTGGAATACATTATATCATATTATTCCAAGAAATAGGACTATGCATGTTACCTGCTTAATGACTTTGCATAATGTTCCTAATTCATGTTAATACTTTTAAATGCTAGTGTTTTATAAGAGTAGTCGTGTTATGTGTGATTATCTGCTTTGGTGTTTTTCCACTCAGATTTTTTTTTTGCACAGCGGCGGAGTTTGTCGCCAGATTGAATCGCATCCAAAGGTTGTTAAAAACAGATAAATTCCTCCGCATGTTACGGAATGCGAAATGGTTTTCTTTCGAGTATAAACCACCACGTGTTTCCCCCAGCAAGAATTATTTATGCCATGGCTGAATTTTTAGCATGTCGTCAGTAAACAAAACAAACAAATCGTTTCCCAGAGCAGAACACGAAACTAGACGGTTAAATAATCCCTGCCTTTCGTTGTTTTGACATCTTTGTAAATGAATTCTCCACCACAATGGATGCGGGATGAGGTGACAGCCTGGTCCTCTTCTGCTGTGAAAGACTTTCCCAACGTTTCCATAGCACTGAAACAACATGCAGGAGATGTCAGACTTCCAATGGTTTCCTTGTGCAAATGTCCAAACCTCAAGAGAGAAAGTGTACATCCCCAAACATTCCACCCACCCTATCAAATTACACCCAACAGCACAGATTTTGCAAACAAGTTGCTGCAAAGCCCCCAAAAGATGATTTCCAAACTGAGTCAAAGAATTGAAACCTTTGAAGACGCTGACTGAGTAACACTAGTGCACCGATTGCAGGTTGCACATGCGCTTGAGGGAGCTGGTTAGCTTTGGTCTTTGTTCACTGATAACTGTTCAATAATTTTTATCCCAACTGTAGATGACAACAATTCAAAGACAACCAACAAGCCTGATATCTAGGCTGTGATCTCTCATTGGGGTGTTCCAAGAACGTCCGTCTAGTGAAGGAGATTTCATGGTGTTGTTGGGAGTGGTAACAGATTTCAACCCTCTGAGCTGCAATTTGGGTCTGTTGTTGCTGGCATCTCCTCAGACCAAAAGCGTGATGAACCATACCAAGAGCCACAAGTGACTCGAGGTGGTTTGCGCATTTAGAGAGGGTATACAGGTGGGGTAAGGCAGGAAGGCGTCATCTTATTCATCCACCCTGCACCTGTATTGTGTGGCCAGTGAAGAAGCAGGGACAATAGCAAGATGTGGTGGAAGGCATCAGCTATATGATGGGAGTGTCTTGTTGTATTGGCCATACCAAACCCAAGAAGGCTGAAACAGAACAAATCCACAAGCTTCCCTGTGATTCTACTTCCCACATCTGAATGTGGTTGGATTTGAGGAACCCTTGCTCAAGTGTGAGAAACTCTACACCTGGGTTCCCCAGTTCCGGTCCTGGAGGGCCAGCCCTAGACCTTTATCCCTCAGTAGCTGAAGTCTTATATGCTCCATATCATATTTTAATTTGCGCCTGATGTACACTCGAGACACCAGATGTCACACACTGAACAAGTACTTAACTCTATAATGCAAGTAAGAGCTGAGATAAAACATACAGCAACATGCAAACTCCGTGGCTTTGGGGGACCAGAGTTATGGACCCTGGTCTTTTGGAAGCCACGATAAGCCGGGCAGAAGGAAACGCAGCCTTCTGTCATTAGTCAGCAACTCTGAACTTGGAGTCATGGCAGCGTATTAAAGAAATAAAGACATGAACAACATTTTGCGTTTAAATGGGACAGACATGGAACAGCACGTCCTCTTAACGCCTTAACAGAGCCTCCACTGCATAAGACACAGACACACAGTTAAGCACATCATCTTGAGGAGAAATCTGATGAGAAATAAATTATTTCACTCTTAAGATCTTCATGTGTCTGCCCCCTTTCGTCGCTGTGCCTGCCATTTCAATCGTCTTTAGTGTTAGCAAATCAGTAGATGACACCTGTAAGTTATTTAATTATGGACCATCAAAGCAATGCAGGTCTGCAGGTGGAAGCTGACTCATGATTCTTAGGGAATGTGCAGCTATATATAGCTCGGTGTTTGCGCTGCACGCTCTGTCACTTCACATGAAGGGGTAAAGTCTTTACATCGTCTGTAGATTGTGTAGAAGTAGCTCTCTGTCTTTTTTTTAAAGAGCAACATTTCCTATCCAAACTGTGTCAGTGCACGTCAATCCTCTGTGGCTGGCTGATTATTTCAAGTCTAATTAATGATTTTTTTGCAAGCAAAGGCCACAAAGGTTTATGACTCAGTAATGACTAATTACAGGCTACCTGTTTATTGATTGATTCCTAATTCACTTTTTAACTTCCACTATTGTCCGGTACACAGGGCCATCTGCTGATCCCTTCCGGTGCAGCACTAAGAGTCCAGTCCAAGGCACAGTTCAGTTTTCTTATACAAATTTCCCAGATTGATAGGATGGAAGTTTAGAATTCAATGATTCAAAAAGCCGATCACATGCCTAGCCTGTTGAATTGAAACTGTGGCATTTCAACTGCCCAGTAGGTGCCATTTCTTGTGACCTCCGGGGTGGTGCTACACCAAGCCTGTCTCTCGCCACAGACCCCGCTCGCCAACTGAGGGAATCTGCCCCTGCTGCTCTGGAGAACACTCGCCGATTTTGCCTGCCTCATAACTGAGCGTATGTTGGACTCAACTCCTGGGTCCCATCATTTTATACATTTCCCAAAATAGATGGTATTGTAATACTCACATTTCTTGAAAACCAGGGAGGATATGAGCTGTCTTAGAATCTATTTAATCATTTTAAAGAAATAGCAAAAATATTGCCTGAAAAAATGTTTCCATCTGCAATTCAGGTCTGCCTGTTTGGTGTACCACAAGGCCTGGTTCTTGGTCCAACACTTTCCATTGTCTCTTGAGACAATGCCTCCTTTTTAACCTGACATATATATACACACACACACACACACACACACACACACACACACACATGCAGGAACATTGGGCTGTCTATGTCAGTATGGAAAGCATTGTAAAAGACTTTCTACTATTGATCTTACATGAAACAATAAATGAACATAATGTGAGGTGCAGTTATTATTATTGTGCAGGTAGTAAAACCAGGACAGTGGCTTTAATGATAATTATAATAAACCTGAACAATGCCACCAAACAGAATGAAAACACATTGTGTTAGTAACATAATTTTTCATTCTCTCATTCCCTTTCAGACTCGATGGATTCTAAACTAACTTCTTGTAACAAGAATTCACGCCTCACATCTCTGCTCCCTTCAGATGTGGGTTTGAGCCCCTCACAGACATAATCTGTCCTTTGTTTTTCACTTGCAGGAATGTCCTGCATACCTGCTCTCCCAGGTCTTGTTACCATAAATCACCTTTTTTTGGCTAGTTAGCAGCCTTGCTTTTAGCTGCACAACACATAACAGCTGAATTCAGTGTTGTCAGAGTTTGGCATAACCCTTCAATCATCCTTCACCATCAACATCCATCCATTTTCTGTAACTGCTTATCCCATTCGGGGTCATGGGAGGTCTGGAGTCTACCCTGGAGGCTACAGGTGCAAGACAGGGAACAACCCAGGATGGGGCACCAACCCATCGCAGGGCACGCTCACACACATTCACATACACATGCATACCTATGGGTAATTTGGCAACTCCAATCAGCCTCAGCATGTTTTTGGACTGTGTGGGGGGGCGGGGGGCATGAGGACAACATGCAAGCTCCACACACACGGAACCCGGGCAGAGATGTGAACCCTGGTCCCAGAGGTGTGAGGTGAGTGCTAACCACTGCACCACCATGCCGCCCCCACCCTCGACATCTTTATATGAACTGTTATTTTAAAAACATCCAAGAATAAAAATGAAAATACACTGGGGATTTTACATGAAGACCATGTCATTAAGAATAACATGAGCATTTTTGGGTGGTGCTTATAAATCGTTCTGTTAGTGGCCATTGGTTTTTATAAATCCATGTCTGTTGAAATAACAGCCTGAAAAAGGTTTAGCAGTTGTAATTATGTGATTATAGCTGCGATTGATGGGGTGAATGTGGATGAGGGGCTCAGTGCAGCCACAGATTTATGAGTTACGGGGTACATGATGACAGGGAGAAGCAGAATTAAGGACACGGCACAGGGTCTGCATCTCTCCCTCTGCAGAGACCCCCACCGAGGGGCTGGGGGCTGACTGGGGGCCGGCGGGGCCCCTCTGTCCAACTGGGACTGACAGCAAGAGACAGAGGGAGATGGGGGTCTATTCACAGCCAGGAATTATCATTAGCATACCCCCCCCCCAGAGAGGCCAACGGACGAGACCACCTGTAGCTGTGCTGGCTCTCGCTGTCGAGGAATGAAAAAAGCTTTCATTCATCACGCCCCCCCAACTGCGAGCCAGTGATGGTATGAGAGGATAAACTGTGTTTGCTTGTGTAGGTGGGTTCATGTAATACACACACACGCAAACATACACACACACACACACACACACACACAAACACACACACACACACATATATATATATAGGGAGAGAGAGAGGGAGTGGGAGGGAGGGAGAGAAAGAGTGACAGGAGGAAAGAGTAAGTAATGAGAAGCATAATGCACAACTGAAGGAGTGCTCATGACAGGGAGGAGGAGTTTAGAGTGGGGGTTCGGAGGGGCGTGGCATGGGAGTGTCCGCCGGCACCGAGGCCTTGCCTCCGTGTGGCACGATTGGCTGAGCCCAGGCTCACAGCAGCTAGGGGAAAGCCTCTCCGAGGGTGGGGGGTGGGGGGAGGCGGGATGGGCCGTCAGACCACGAGGGGGCCGGAGGCCAGTGGAGGACCAGGCCGAACAGCGGGTCTTAAACGCGAGGTGCACCTCGGAGAGAAGGAGAGCGGGGCAGCCTGGGATCCCACCTGAGCACAGTGCACAGTTGCAGGAAACCCCCCGGGGCGCCAGGCCGCACCATCCCTCCCTCAGCTGACTCACGGGGGGGCACCCCAGCACAGCATCCACACTCCCCCCCTGGGGAAGGAGGATTATTTCCTGTTGCAGCTCCCAAAACTTTTCGGAATCCTCCGAAGAAGCGAAAGGAGGATGGCGAGATGCAGGCGCCCCGCGCCACCCCCTGGCGCTGCCACCCCTGCCCTGCTGGCCCTGGGGCTCCTTCTCCTGGCCCTCGGCTCCTCCTCTGCAGAGGAGTACGACTACTACAGCTGGCAGTCGGATAACTTCCACACGGGCGGGGCCGGCGGCGTGGCGGGCGGCGGACGCTTCTACGCGCGCCGGCCACAGTGTGTGGACATCCCAGCGGACCTGCGCCTCTGCCATGGCGTGGGTTACAAGCGCATGCGGCTGCCCAATCTGCTGGAGCACGAGAGCATGGCAGAGGTACGGCAGCAGGCCGGCAGCTGGGTGCCCCTACTGGCCAAGCGCTGCCATGGCGACACGCAGGTTTTCCTGTGCTCGCTCTTCGCGCCCGTCTGCCTGGACCGGCCCATCTACCCCTGCCGCTCGCTCTGCGAGGCCGTGCGTGACAGCTGTGCCCCCGTCATGGAGACCTATGGCTTTCCCTGGCCCGAGATGCTCCGCTGCGACAAGTTCCCCATCGATAATGACCTCTGCATCCCTATGCAGTTCAGCGCAACGCAAACACCAGGTACCTCCCCACCCTCCTGCACACAGCTGCAATGCACGGAGCGCATTTCCATAAATATCAAAGACAGTATAAGTCACAACTACAAATGACTGATGCTAATGCTAATTATTAAGTCAGTTATTGCTGAGGAGTTTAATCTCCGTATCCCTCTTTTGACAAACCTAAAGACTCAGTAGATATCATCTGAACATTTAGGTATTTGTATGTATGCATGAGAAGAAAAAGCTAATTATAAATTTAAGGTTATGGCCTTATATATTTATAAATCAGTTAATTTTCTTTACTTAAAGTGAATTTTGCAGTTAGTGGACAGACTTGATTGATGATTACGGGTGGTCGTGTGTAGCTCGTGAACTCTTAAAGTGAGTGGCAGACGCCTTCGGGGGAAAGCTGGGGTGTGTTAGTTAATGTAGCTGTTTTGCTGCATGTTGATAGGCTGAGAGTGACTCCATCGCAGGGCAGAGCCAAAGAGCTTTGGTGTTTTTTTAGCAGTTGTTTGTTTTTGATGTACCGGAGACGATCTGGTGGAAAGGACAGTTCACTGATCCAGATACCTTATCATGACTAATGACTCACTGTGTTCAGAAATGGCCCGGACTCAGTTCCAGGGTGTTCAAAGGTTTATAAACACATACACACACACACACACACACACACAAAACGAAGTTTACATTCATTGACAATTATTCACTTCCTCTGCTCACATGTTTTCCCATTTTTTATTATTTGCTTTTTACTTATGTAAAAAAATTGCCAGTATTGAAAACGGAAATACTAAGTTGAAAACATGGAAACTTTTTAGTAAAGAATACTTTTTCGGTTTGTTTCTATACTACAACATAGCTTCAACAGTAACCACAAGAGAAGAATTTATTTAGTATGTTATGGAAATTCTGAAACTTTTAATACATATACTAGACAAATATTTTGTCCTTCAGCAGAAATTGTATTACTTGAGGTTTTTACCAGTTACCAGTTGTGTGAGAGGATTTGTATTACTGGAATAAATGTGAACTTTGGCTGTTATAAAAAACTCGTATGAGAGCAGGGAGCGCGGGGTCCGGCCTGCGGACCATTCGGGAAACAGACTGGAGCTGAATTACTGCGGATTAACAGGCAGGAGACGATGGGCAGCGGGGGCAGGACAGTCTGAGGGGCAGTTTGTGGAAGGCGACTGGACAAGAGAGATGGTATAGATTGGAGAAAAACCAATCGCTAAATGTTGGGTAAAATGCATTTACAATATGTGTGTTGCAAACGTTATAAACAAATTTTAAAAAATAGACCAATAAATCAGATTTTACTTAAAAAAGAAGCATCGAAGAATTAAGAAATGAAGGGAAGAAACTTGCCAGAAGGTTTTATGTGGGAAAAAAAAAACGCAGCCGAGCAAAATAAGTACCTTAATCCCCCCGTGAATCTCTGAAAAATGGGCAAGTTATTGCTGCCATTAATAAAATGAGTGCTCATTTCCTCGTGCCTAGATATTAAGCCTATATAGTATGAGAAAAGTCATTTTACTAGTTACTTAAAGTGAAAAGCAAGCTCTAGTGAATTGTTAAGGGTGGTAAACAGGGGTCAGCCGCAGCCGGCTGTGCGGCGGCATGATCGCGGCGCCCCGGGAAGCACCTTGCGTTTGACTACCGGGGGTCTCCGGTAATCGTTTTGGTTATTTTTACATAACAGAAATAAAATCAGTCAGCAGCTCTACAACATGCGCGCTGTATAATCTTCATTTACGGATTTTAGTATCGTGCAATTTCCATGGAAAATACACTGTCTGATATCTGAAACTAAACAGATTCTGAAGCTAACACGGAGCAGCTCCTTTGAACGTGCAATGTGAGACACAGCGATA
>JAAGVU020000041.1:3875694-3890354 GCA_011763525.2 Mormyrus iriodes
GGATACAAAACACCACCACCTGGCTTTAACAGGTGTGAATAATTTACTGACTGCACTCCAGAAGCTAATACAGTCACCCCTTCACATTCGCCAGGGCAGAAGATCCCTGCTAATGTGAAAATTTGTGAATAACATTTGGGTAAATTATTAAAAATGCAGAATTATTGGCACTGAAAAGCTGAAAAGTTACTATGGGAAACACGAGATTCCACTGTCACAAAGACAGTGAACACGTGACGTGAGTAAGGCTGGTTACTGTGACAAAGATCCCCAAATTAATTTTTAATTTTTTTTTTTTACTAAAATTAACTTTTAATACTAAAGATACAGTATACGCTTACACTATCAAGTATGAAATAACATCAACGTTTATATATTATATTATTTTCTGCAACCCGAATTTGGAGAGGCCACTGTATTTATCTGTGCAATCATATCAGGTTCAAAATATCGAGCAATAAAAGTCTAACATTAAAGTGCCGCTCTTATTCTTTGATTAAATGACTTCCTTCCACATATAGAATTGTGACAGCTAAATGCTACATTAAACTATTCATCTCAAATGCTATCATCAGCTCACTGGCAGATGTGCTGAGCTCTATCAGGAAACTCACCCAACCCATTTCTCCACATCGCCGGTTTGCAGGCTCCCCACCACAGGTCAAGGTCAATTTGTTGAGACATAAGCATTGACCTTGTCGGATAAGCTTCTGACCTTTGGACAGCTGGGGTCATGACCTATGACCCCTTAACCAATGACCCTCCAAGAGGTATTGAGGCACTGACTTCTGACGTCTCGGACCCACTAATTGTGTCAGTCTTCAGACCCAATTACCTTGGTTTCTCCTGTTTAATGAAGGACCCAGGTTCCATTCTGAGGTCCTAGAGTAGTGTTTTGTGAGCCATGCCGTGGGGCCGGGGTGGGGGTGGGGGTGGGGGTACACCCTTCAGGGCTTTATAAAGCATCTCATTTGCTGCCAAAAGAAAAGCCTTGACAAAATGGAGGTATTCTGTGTCATTGTTTGGGTGGGAATGGTGATCCCCAGGGCTCTCTCAGCCTGGCCTCTCTCTGTCTGGGTTCCCATGTGGAGGACGTAGGGGTTGGGGGGGTGGGGGAGTGCAAACACAAAACATCTTTAAGGGTGAATTTGGGAAATTAGTCTAATTTGCCGGTAGGGATTGGGGTCACGGGGGTCCCCCCCCACCCCCAAATCCCAAAACCCAGCCCCCACAAAGTGCCCCTCATTCTCTTGTCTTCATTGAGTTTTAATGAATGTAAAAAAAAAAAATTTGAAGGGCTTGTGGCTGCACCCCTCCCTGCGGTGTCTCCGTCTTCCAGGAGGGCCACCCTCAGAATGGGGGCTCGCAGAAGCTGGGGCTGTTGGGACGGGGGAGGGGGCGGGGGTCACTGGGACCGACAGGATGGTGGATCAGCCTGAATGACACTAAGCAGATCGTGCCACTCAGTCGAGGGGGGGTGGGTCAGCTGGCACCTTCCATTTCAGCTTCCTGCTCTCACTCAAGGGCCAGTTGGACAAAGACTTCCTAAAGAGAACCTGTCAGGAGTTAAAAAAAAAGAGTGAAAATACCCAGGAAGGTCAAAGTACCTAGTTACAACGCCCTCTTCCTACGCGCAGAGCTGGCATATTTTAATAAAAGAACTTCTTTGGTTTCCCCCATGATGAAATTATACAGGATGGTGGAGCGAAGGTGGTACACACAGAACATGATCATAACTGATGATCAGCACAGAGTGAACCGTCCCAGCAGAAAACCCCGAAGAGATCCTCCTGGAGATGCAGAGTGGATGGCAGCCATGTTTTTCTCCTTTTCCTGACCAGAACTGAAATAAAAACTAATCAAAAACGCGTGGTGTCTCCACAATCGCCGAATTCCCCCGATCATTTTACATGCTTTACTGCCTAATCAGCTACGCAGTGCATCCAGATCAGGGACCAAAGCAGAAGCCAAATGGTCACGCAAGACATGAGTTTAACACGCTGAGCCACACAGGGCTCGTGTCATGTGACGGGTAAGTATGCTCACCTACTGAGAGAGAAACATCCTGAGCTGGTAAAGCACTGGACATTGTATGTATCATTCAGAACATACTTTTAAAGGCAGTGTTCATAGACAGCAGATCTCCAGAGAACAGCTTAACTTGCATGTTTTACCACACAAAATAAAACGTCTGAATTATGGCGCTGTCATGGTGGAACGAAGTCATTCATCAAAAGCGGAAAGGCATGGGAGAGCGCTGGTGTCCGTCCAGTCAGTGATTGAATGTGGGCATCCACTATCCAGAGACCACCTATAAGTATCAGGGCAAACATGGCGGGGATTTTTGGAATCACTGGGGCTCTTGGTCGCGGTCCTGACCCCCCTTGCCCATCGACTGTGCTGCTCGCTCTCAGAGTGCTGGCAGACGCCTACCATGAAAATCCGCGAATCGCGTAAAGTCAGTGACTTCTGGCTGACTCTCTGCAGCCATGTTTTATTCTCTCCCTCTCTGGCCCTGGCTCACGTGTACCTCAATGCGGTTTCCACCAGCGGGACATGCAGGTAATCTTCCCGAATCATTCTGTCACCCGGCGGGGGATTGGGGGCGCGGGGTGTTCCTAGGGCCCGAGGACAGCATCCGGTTATGATGCGACATCGGTGAATATTTCGGCCTTCTACATCCGCTTCAGCAATTTTCTCTCAATTCTTGGCTTTCTCTTGATTTCCAACCCCCATGACTCATTCAGAAAGGAGTGCTACAAGCCTTTCTAGAAAATTCTACAGGTGGGATATCTGTTTTCTAGAAAAAATCCATATAAATATGCAGTTCTTGCATTCTGTAGCAGTACAGTAACAAAGTGTGAGCTGTAAACTCATGTGTAATTGCTCGCTAGCTGTAAGGAGTCACCCTGAAAGTTAGCCTGTAAGTGTGTTTATGTTTTTCTGCTGTACCCTCAATCCAAACCATAAACCGGCAACAGATGTTTGGCCGGGGAAGAGAAAGCAATTTGAAAGGGATAAAGAAAGGAAAATTAAGTTTCAGCTAAATAAATAAAGTGGAAAATTGCTGAGATTGCCCAGGCTGAGACTGCTCCACTGTTGAGGGCGGTATGGTGTTCAACTGTACGGCAGTGTGTCTCTACCACGCGGTGGGTTGGACGCGGGGGCCATCTGGCTAATCAGACACTTTCCCTGGGTTGTGTGAGCTGTGTCTGTACATGCCTCACTGCCCCCATGACAGGAACCACCCTGTAGTTAGACGTGTCGAACCTTCAGCATGAAACGAGCTCTCTACACTTTCCCGCCCTCTCGCCGTGCCATTCAGAGTCACACTCCCCTTGACTTCTTCACCCCAAAATGATGCGAATTCCCGATGTTCACGACCTTCATTGGCCCGCCGTGGAAGTTTGGCATTCAAGGAACCCAAGGACGTTCCACCGACAGTCAGATATGTCGACATTCAGGCGCTGAATGCCAAATGCTGCTACGGGCTCTGAAGAGACCACTCAGGCGTGGAAAACATTACAGAATAAAGGAGAATGCAACTGACAGACATATGTCATATATGCCAGCACGACAGAATCGTTATTTTTTTAAATCATAATCAAATTAACCCCCTACGAATTTCAGAATTTCCGTGTGTGTGTTCCTACTCAGAATCCCATACAGAGCAAAACTATAGGGTCAGGAGGCTGGGTTTCCGAGGCGACTATGGGAGACACCCTCGTATTCCAGGCAGTCTCAGTGAACCTATAGGCACTACCTTTACACTTGGAGGTGAGACTGAGCAAGTAATACATACCCTAAGGGGCTGAGGCAGAGAATTCTTACTCATTTGTAGTGCTCTAGAATGTTCTGGAAGGCTGGAGCTATGCACTGAGGGGCAGGAGGGAACACAGTGGGGGCCCCTTTGCAACAACGAGAGCATCTTGTATGAGGGACAGGTTAATAAAAGCCCAGCATGCTCCGAGGTCAGCAGTCATTAGCCCTGATAAGATCACAGCCCTGTGCCTGCAATGACCGATCCGATGTGTGGCTCTCCAGCACCCCCAAAATACTGCCAGGATGTGTGGGGAATTGCACCCTGAGTAGCAACTGTTTTCCTTCATGGAAATCCCATTTATTATGCATACAAATTTAAATATTTAACAAAACAAATTTTAAAATATATATATTAAAGATGCAAATAATGAATTTATTTACATTGCAATTAGCATTTATTTTTAAGAATTTAAACATAAGTCTGCCAGCCAAAACATACAGAAATAACCGAATTTGCACACCCAGTATAATGCTACGGGACAAACTGTACAGTTTGATACAGGTACACGATACAGGTACAGTAATAAAAATATGTAATTCCGCATTATGAAGGATCCTCACACAGCAGGAACAAAAACCACACTAGACAGATTGCTTTATGTCGCTGAAATAAAGACACTTTCATGAGAACATCTGGAATGCTATTCAGTAATCACTCAACACTTCTGCAAAAAAAAGAAAAAGCATCTTAGAATCCTGCTCAAGTCTCAGTTCAAAAGCTGCATGAGGGTCAACGTGGACTAATTGTCTTAATTAGTAACAGAAGCCCTCGTGTCCTTATGGGATCTGACTCACGAAACATAATGAACCGACGTTTTAAGTCTGGAAGAAGGGATGATGAGTAAGAGGCTTTGATTATCGGGAAATATGGGACTTAAACGTGTTTTGTCCAGAGTCCGGGCTGAGGCCTCTTTTCCCATGAGGCCGGCAGACCTTCCTGGCCTGCTGAGAGTCACAGTGGGTATATATAAGGCTATATACGGCCATCTTCATCCTGCCTCCATCCATCAAAACCCCACCTCCCTTCCACCTGACTCCAATAGTTGGCCGGCAGAGAGATCAGCCAAAGGACACGACCAGTAAAGCCCAACGAGAGGACCCAGAATAAGAGGTACCGGAGCCATCTCAGAACCGGCCCACTCAGCAGAGCTTAACCAGCAAACTCTGCATACCAGGGATCTGGTCTGGGTGAACTTGGGCAGTGTTGCCTCATCGTATAACATTGTAACCGTGGCAACACACACATCGATAATGATAACCCAGCCTGGCACTCTGGCACGGTGCTCTCGCCTACGTCCAGGCAGGAAGGCCCAGCCAGGCTGGACACAGAGCTCCATTCCTGTCCGCTGGAGAGCACTTCCCATGGGGTTTGAGATCAGGGGAGCAGCTTTCCTGCCACCACCACCGACAGCCGAGACCCTGACCGACCGCTCACAGTGTGGCGTGGGAGGACCCCCAGAACAGACTCACACGGTCACCTAGATATTCTTAAACGTCATACTTCCATACTATGTTTCCGTTCCATGGATCAACGCCAGCCCTACTCCTGTCATCAGACACTGGCGGTCACATGAAAATGCTGTGGTCACATTTTTTGGGGGGGGGGGGGGGGGTTTGGGCAGATCCACCCAGGGACACAAAATGGGACAAAGAGAGGGCCAAACAGAACCTGAAGAAAAACAAACATGGCCACTCCTGCATTCAAAGCCACAAAAAGCATCACACTTCATGTGGATAAAGTGGGGGGGGACGAGGAAAGTAACAGTTTCTCAGCACTGGGGACGGGAGGGGGGTGTGGCCCCACTCCTACTAAACATGTGCATCTCCCCGCCAACACATGGATGCAAATCTGGCATATTTCCTCACGGGCAAATAAGCGTTCATGTTGCCAGTGCTGCAGTAAGTGAGCCTCCCTCCGCCTTGATGGACTGAGGTGGGGGGAGCGGCAGAAAAGTAACCAAAACGAAGAGAAAGGAGCGCCTCCCGCGGTGGCCACATTCGTGGCAGGAGAGCCGTTACTCAGTCTTTGATGAGGATGCTGTTACAGGCGCTGCAGACAAACACGGACTCCTTCAGAGCTTCTGGGGCTGAAAATGGGGGCACGGGGGGGCAGAGTGAGAAGCTCGGCAATCGCTCAGAGGACACACTGAACCCACCACTACCTCAAATGGTATAAACCCATTGTTTTCACCGAACAATAACATGTCCTCTAGTGGATACCGCCAACCTCACCTGTGGCGCCCATGGCGGACTTTAGGACTTTGAAGGAACAGCAGCGAGAACAGAAGCTGTTTCCACAGCTGCTGCAATTCCTCTGGGGAAGGAGAGAGAGAGAGAGAGAGAGAGAGAGAGACGATGGCAAAGATCCACGGGTAGATGGACGGGCATCCGAGGGGGGTTTACAAACATATACGGATGCCAGTGAAGGATGTGCAAGACTCACCCTCTTCTTCAGCACGGAGAAAACTGCGTTACAGCTGGAACAGTTACCTGGACAGGAGAGAGATGGACATCAGTGAGGTTAGGCCAGTGTTTCCCATCCTGGTCCTCAGGGACCCGTAGACAGTCCAAATTTTTGCTCCCTTCCAGCTCCTTACCGGGAGCAAAAATGTGGACTGTCCATCAGAGAGCTGGGAGGAAGCAAAAACGTGGCCCGTATGTAGGTCCCTGAGGACCGGGTTGTGAAACACTGGGCTAGGCGGCAGAAAGATGACAATGGTCACATCCCAGCCTTATGAGGTGCATGTAGTTTGCATGGTGAACGTTACCAAACCCATGCCAGGAATCCGTCGAACAAAAGCGGGGTCAAATGCTGGCAAGACTCCACAAGGAAACATCAGAACTGCTCCGAGTAGCCAACAGGTGGCAGTGTCACTAAATGAATGCGATGCAGATTCTGGGCCTAGATTTGCCGTCACCCTGGAAGGGTGGGCATCTGGAGGGCCCCCATTCCAATGGTTTTCCAAGACCACCCGTCCCCCCTCTTGCCAAAGCAAGCCGCAGCTCTCTGAAATCCAGCATGGCGTTCCCTAGGATCCAGGTCGGTGACTCACACAGCAAACTAGGTGGGGGACTTGGGAGAAAGTGGGTTTAGGAGGGGCTCCCACAGAGGAAACGCACCATTAAAGCCCATCAGCGGGCCAACAGTGCTCCCACAACCCCCCTCCCCGTCCGCTTCCCCCAAAAACCCCAGCCAACGCGCACCAGCCCAGCCACTTTTGGTGGGCCAGCCCTGTGCTCTGAACTCTGGCAAAAGGACAAACGCAACAGCCACGAGGATGTCTCCTGCTACGATTTTGTATCCTTTCGCCGGTTACGATGAGGACAATAGACACTGAACTTCTGGACGAGGGCCGATAAGGCCCAATGCTTGTCCAGACCCCACGCTGGAACAACACCCGCCCAGATACGCCCTACAGAGAAGGTCGTTGACTCCAATCTACCTCTGCAGCTAAAAGTCACCTGTTAAAACGTGGACACTGCATCGCTGCACACCAACGGCACACAGCCATAGAACACGTACCCTCTCGCTCCCGGCCCGGCATGTGCCCAAACAGCTCTCCAACAAGCCCATTTTGGTTTTTCCACCGTTTTCTGAAACAATGAATCATCCACTTCTTGCTGTTGACGGAGCTCCGCTCAACCTGATTGGTGGGCTGCCTCAGACCGAGTTGGGAGGGGAAGTGTGATTTTTTTTTTTTTTGCTTCCAAACAGTGAGGGAAAGGTGAGATAATGGAGCGGGCAGCTCAGAGAGAACTTCATCACACTGACAGAGGAACAAACACTTATTAACCCCGGGCGTGTGTACCTAGGATTGTGTGTGTGTGTGTGTGTGTGTGTGTTTGTGCCTGCATTGCTGGAGAGTCTGACAATTCCATAAAAACACATTTAAAAAGTACTTTATATTCTGGGGGGTTTTCCCACCTAAACACACAATGTCACAATGAGACCTTCAGGGGGCTCTCTAATCACCTGAAAGCTGGCTAACATCTCAGAGGCGTCAAGGCTTAATGTGGACAGATAAGACAGAGAAACAGGGTCTGTCCATAAGGATAAGATGGGGAAATGTGAAATAATGTGTTTAAGGTGACAGAGGAAATGGAATATTCCAGAATAAGGACCCCCTCACCCCGTCCAGCGGTTCAGGTTCTCTTACAAATTCCATGAGAGGAACTCCATGCATATAAACGTTGGTCTGTTCAAGGCCCAGGTGTCAGTGTGTGAAGCTCAGTAGCGATGACTTTGTGGGCCGTCATATGGCACCTCATGGGAAAAAGGTGTTTGAGAGATATGGTCAAAGAAAAAAGAAAATAAGTGATTTTGACAAGAAGTCTGGGGAAGGGTTCAGACCCAACAACCGGATGCCTCATTTAGAGATCATAAATGAGGAATAAAGCCAGCGAGGCTGGGGATAGATTCCGCCAACAGCAGACACTGGGAAGCGAGCAGGATTTGGGATGCGAGGGCAGTTTAACAGGCCGGATGATTCCGTTATTCACTCCAAAAAGGGGATGGTCTGTGAATCTCTGCTTAATGCTGAAGTGTTTTTTTTTATACTCCAGTGCTTTAATAACCCTGGCAGGGGAATCTGCTGGATCTGCCTGAGGTGTAATGAGTGCACATCATCGTCGCCGTCTCAGACGGCCCGAGTCCTCAAACGGACAGATGATTCGCCGGGGCCGCAATCCAAGCAAAGCTCTGGACGGAAAGCACTTATTGAAGACGACGTCTAGGTCCTGGACGTCTCTGGCCGTGTTTACGGTAAAGTGTGTGGCAGACGCCGGATAGCTTGCCCTTCCAGGAAAGGCTTTAATAGCAATGTCCAAGGAATGTGCATGAAAAAAGGCGCTATTTGGAAGTCACAGTTTGTCACTAAATGAGTAAGCGGGAGCACAGACGGCTCAGAGGAAGAACAAAAATCACTGGAATCCAGCTGCGTTGCTGTCTCATCCTGCACAGCAAACCACAGAGCAGAAACGCATGTTTTCAGTGTCTTCCAAACGTGTTCTCAGTGCATTCTAAGCACGTTCTGAGCATGTTCTGTGCATTCTAAATATGTTCCGAGTATGTTTCAAGCATATTTTCAGTGTGTTCTGAGCAAATTTTTAGGCATACTGACCAAATATATCCCTAGTGCATTTGTAGTGTGCAAGTGCCATTGTCACTGAACGTCTGTAAAGTTCTGGGGGGATCCACAGGGCCAATCTCACATTCTTTTAGACGTATAGCTGCCCTGTTTGGCTCATGCTAACTCACTGCCAGTCTGTCACCCTAACAGGGAAAACATCCTCGGTGGGACCAGCTGCACCCCCCCGGAGACAGACACTCATGTCCCTTCCTGTTCATCTTGCCGGTGGGTTCACTTTGGAGAGGCTCTGGGGTGGGGGGGGGGGGTGCCGATAACAGACAAAAAGATTTAGCTTAAAAGACATACCTCACCCACCACACCTGGAGGATAAACCAAGCAGCCCGTGTGATACATGTGACCCCTGTAGTGGAATGTGGGTGGGGACAGAGCGCCGGGTCCATCAGCATTAGCCTTCAGGAACGGCCCTGACATTTCCCTGATTACTTTACAGCCCTCACTTCACTGGTGGGTAGACGTCCTTTTGAAGAGTTTGCTGTTGAGCAAGATGCTGCCCTACTCCCCCCTCCCCCCACCGAGTGACTAATGACCCGGTAGCTGTAACCACTGACCCAGTGACAGTTTAACTACCTTCCCTTAGATAAACATGGGTGTTATCTGAGTGTCCGGCCCACTGTTAGGGGGCCTCGGCAGTCTAATCGCTCCCCGGAGGCGATGTCTCGGCGACTTAATCAGTCTGCGACATTGATCACATAGGGGCTCCGAGCTTCCAGGATTCCTGGATTGGGAGGGCGGCCCTTCACGCCACCAGACGCAACCGGACTCCCAAGGTCAATGCCACGACTCGGCTGGTGGAGCGACGACGCTCAGGACGCTCCTTGCACTGCGTGGCCCTTCATGCCTTTGGCTTGTCCATCGGTCTGCTTCCCCTCGACTGTCCCTGGGAACTGGTTCATTTCATTTTGTCCTGATAAAAGCAAGCTTCCTACTGGCACAGCTGGAGGAACTGCACCTCCCCAGAAGCCTGCGGGCACTCCCTAAACAACCACAGGGGGCATTGCTGGGCCATACAGAGTGAGAGACCGTTACCTGAACCCTTCCGGACATCCAGACAGGTGTTACTAAACTGCACACGGCCAACAGGACAGGAGGGAAAGGCTGGATCGGGTCGCACTGGCTCCCAATGGGCTGATCTGGCCCAGACCCTTCATCTTATCGCCTCCGTAAACTGACACCGGTGAGACGTCCTGGCCGACAGCCAGGGAACCCCACTTGCTTTGCCTGTAATCATTTGCCATGATGCCTGCCTCACTCAGTGCTGGGTGGGAGGATATATTTCCATGGGAACCCCAAGACCCCAGAACTGCTGTTTCTCAAAGGTACAGCAGGCTACACTGCTGCTCCCTGCACTGAACCACTGTGAACATGCTGCAAACGTCCCTGTCACCATCTGAAGTCTGCTACAGTGCCGCCCTTAGCGATGCTGTCACTGGGGGGCGCCGTATCCCTATCCTGTTCGGAACATACATCATCTTAAGACTGAGTCTGCAAATTGTACTGTGTCACACTACTTTGTATTTGTATTAGAAATAGAGTGTTTCACCACACCAAAAGTCATTATATCAAACATGGTGTGTGCAAAAAACTCAGAAGAGACCAATCTAGGTGGGGGGGTGGGGTGCTTGTTCTCTCCCGGGAGCATCTGACAGCACGGTTCCCAGCACCCAGAGGATGGCTGACATGTCTGACAGAAGTCGCGCCAAACACAGGGAAGGAAGCGGTAGATATTAGCACAGGTGTTCTAGAAGGAAGGCTGGACCATATTAACACTAACCAACACTGACCTCTGCTGGCCACTGTGCCTCAGTGCAGTACCCAGCCAAAGACCAGCCAATGTGTTGGTCTGCAGAAGTGTTCCACCACATTGCGAATCAGTAAATTAAACTTACATTTCTCTCCTCGTGCAGAGGACACCCTCCTAGTTTCCTAAAGCCGCCTGCGGACATCTATGGATTTTGGGGAACACCTCATTATAGAGGATCAATGAGATTCCATGGCAATCTATGTGACCGGGAGGGTGTGACCTGCTCATTAGGGTGAGAGGGGGGTGGGGTGTCGTTTGAGGCCCAACCCGGCTTTGGCTGCGGCCCGAGCTGTTTTCTCGCACGATCCCGTCTTTCATGGCTCTCCAAAGAAGGAGAGGCTGAGGTTTCGGGTTTGGAAGAGCCTCCCAAGGGTTTGATTTGGCGGCCGGTCTGGAATGGTTGAAAAACGGTGAGCCACAGGGCATTCCAGCGAGAGTTAGGGCTACAGTGAATCAAGCCATCTCACCACAGTATATTCTACTTAATAACAAATGACTGGGGATCAGAACATTGGCAGCACGAGGCATTAGTCTCTGTCGGATTCAGCCTGACAGTGCCGACATACCTGAATAAACCGGGGGCGGGGTCAGAGATTTGGCACACCCACCAGCATTGTTGGCACTGCTGTTGAGTTTGCGCAGCCTTTCCGTTAGCTTGGACACTTTGCTGCGGATGGGCTCATTCCGGCTGAGGAGGCCATTATCCGAGGTAGAGTCGTATTCCGTGGGCCCAACAGGCACGTCGTCGTCCTCCTGTCATGGGGTGCAGGGGGTCAGTAGATGACTTGTGAAGGAATGTCCGACTTAAAACTGAAAAGCCCTTAAAAAGAAGCCCCTCACCCAAGCCAATCAGAAACACAGTGCCCCCTAGAGGACACTTACCACCAATGCCACCAGTGGGGCCTCCTTGGACAGCAGGGTGGAATAAAGGCAGTCAGTTCATAAACAATGAATTACTGTACATCCTTTATGACCAACGTCCCACAAAATTACCAAGACAGCCAATCCAGAGCATGGAGGGGGCGTTTCATTCCCACCTATAGCAGTGTGTGTGACACATTGTGCACTTATTGCATGATTCAGCAAATCACACAAGGAGGGGGGAACTGGTACTATACCATTACTCCAGTAAAACGCCCAATTTAAGTCAATAAAATCTCTCAAAGGCAGTGTTTCCCAATCCAGTCCTCGGAGACCCACAGTCCATATTTTTGCTCCCCTCCAGCTCTCTGCCAGACAGTACACATTTTTGCTCCCTCCTAGCAAAACCGGGAGCTAGGAGGAAGCAAAAACATGGACTGTCTGTGGGTCCCTGAAGATTGGATTGGGGAACACTACTCTATGGTATAACAGCAGACTGAACCTTTTCCATTACTACAGCAAGAAGTCAGAGACGGGTGAATGCATCATCTACGTCCTTGGCGGCATGCCACACGGCATGGCCTTTCCAATACTGCACTGCCTGCTTCCTGTCACATGGAACTCGACATCCAATGTCCTAATGAGCATGAAACGGCAACCCTCTCCTGCCCTGCAACAACTTACCGGGATAGAGGCCGGTGACTCCTTTGAGAGCAAAGTGGTGAAGACAGAGAGGTTAAGGTAAGACCAGAAAACGCTGGGCCTTAATCTACCCATCGGGCATGCAGATCCCAGCCCTGGAGGAGGGCCAGTCATGCAGAGCCCCTCCACACCCTGCTAAGCAATCCCCAATGCCCCTCAAAGTACAACAGAGATTTCCAAACGTCTCTGCAGCTAAAAGCAAACCGCAGGTGGCTATGCACAGCAATCTGGTCCTTTATTAACATGAAAGATTACTCTCCTGCAGGTATATGTGCTTCTGCAAACTCAAAATAAGTCTGGGCACATGAACATTCATTTTGACATGTGTCATGTGGCCACGGCAGCCCCCGCCTGAGTGAGACAGGGGGAGGGGACTTTACCTCTATGGCGTCTTTGAAGTCATCGTCAGGCTCCGCCTCCTCGGCCTCCTCAACGCTTCCCGGGGAGAAGTCCTGAGGAGCGGAGAGAGGAGGGAGCTTATGTCACATACAGGGCCCCTCTACACGCAGTTCAGGGGTCTCCCCCTCGCACGCCCCCACCCCAAAGAAGCAGATTCACAGGTGGGGTGTGCAAGGGGGGGCCCCCAACCCCCAACTTCTGTCCAGGGAAGTGCCCCTCCCTTCCCCTTGAACGGAACATTAGTTCACAAAAGAAAACCTTAAAAGCATGTTTTTTAATGCATTTTATCAAGCGTTTTAATGAGCTAATAATTCACAGTCTGCCAGCTTGAACCGCCTGCCAAGCGGCACATGTGAGCCTGCAGGAGGCGCACCTGCGCCGGAAACCCGCCAAACTGAGGAGGTCATGTGATCAGCCATATCGACCGGCGCCCGATGGTAGTGGGGGGTGTTTCCGATCGCAGTGAAGAGGTCTCCCGTTTCACACCATAAATCAGGGGGGTGCAGGAGCCAACTTAAACAGAAACGATTCCTGGGGGGGGGCTAACGGAGGCTGGAGGCTCCAGGGCTGGAGAAAGCAGTGAAAGTGCTGCTGAAAGGTGAATGAAAACATGAGGCAGGAGATGGCAGAGCCGTCCCGGGGCCCCCGCTCACCCCCCATCCTCTTGGTACACCGCTTGGCTCAGGGGGGCCAATGAGGGACAGCACTATCTAGACGGAGCGGCAGCCTGGCCATTCCATCGAATGCTGAGTTTTGGTCGCACCGGCACCCCCTTTTGGTGTCTGTCAGCATTACCACCCCCCCCCAACAGGACTGGAGCCTGAGCCATGCCAATACACACCAAAACTCCCAGCTTAGTCTATGACTCAAACCCATAGTTAGATTCCCCCCAAATGGAGATCTGTGAGGATTCCAGGAGCCTACAGAAGGTGTCCATTTGAAAACCAAAACAACACCAGCAGGGTGACATGTGGACATAACACAGCCCCCTGGCATTCCACAATGCTCACCGGACATTCGTGAGGTCTCTCACACACACACAATAGACAGACAGATCTGTCCATTCACAGACATGGACATACAGACAGTGAGGAATCAGCCCCACAGTGCCCCCTGCTGGTGCCGACACTCACCTCCATGCTGTTGGGTGTCGGGGTGTGATCCCCAAAGCCCAGCTGCTCCGGCTCGGGGCTCTCGGCCTCCTCAGTCTGTTTCAGGCAGCCCTGGTGCAGCAGGTCTCTCTTTTCCAGGACAACTGGGGAGGGGGAGGGCAGATTTCATAAAATGATGACTGACAGTTCCAGTTAGAATAGAACAATGACACTGTATTACCCTTCTTGAGATAGAAAGACATATATAGAGCTGAGAGCAAGCTTGGGGGTCACAGCGCAGGGTCACCCAGCACGCAGCATCTCTTGGGGTTAAGGGCCCTACTCAGGGGCCCAAAGGCAGCAGAAATCAGCTGGCCCCAGGATTCAAACCAGCAACCTTTGATGACAAGCACAGAATCCTAACCCACTTAGCCACACAGCACCCCCTCAGTCTGACATGATGCTCTCCTGGTTACAAACAGCCAGACTGCCAACCCAAGAGGGCTGCCATTACCCTGAAATTTCCCAGTCAGTCACAAGCGTGTGAAAATAATAATCCATAATAATTTCCTTAACACCACCTGCTATAGCACCATAAGTAATAAGAAGGACAGATAGCACTGAAAACAGCATCCTCTCTGCCTTTGGGGAGGTATTCTTAAACCGGGCAGGGAGGTAACAGATGCCTTTAGAACATGGATCTCAAACTCCAGTCCTAGAGGGCCAGAGCCCTGCACAGTTTTTGGTTTACCCTCACTTAACACACCTTATCCAACTCTTTGTGCTAATTACCACACAGCTCTAGAGCTGAATCATTCATGGTGAAACAGGGAA
>JAAGVU020000041.1:3893667-3907947 GCA_011763525.2 Mormyrus iriodes
CCGCCCCCCCCCCCCGTCCTCTCTCGCCCTCGCTCCCCCCGCTCCTCTCTCGCCCTCGCGCTCCCTCTCTCCCCCCTGCTCCCTCTCTCTCCCACTTGCTCCCTTTCTCTCGGCACCCTGACGATAAGCTGTCACCTCCAGCCCTTTCTTGCTGTTCTAACGGTGCCTGGGGGGCCTCCATCCCCTACACCCCCCACCACCCCCACCCAGACACTCACAGCCCCTTGACCTCCAGCAGCGCCTCCTGCCGGCTCAGCCGCACGGTCTGCAGGTCGCGCCGCTGCACGGCGTGGTACTGCTTCCGACGCAGAGCTGTCTCGCTGGCCGAGCCCCGCCTGCACTCCTGGAAGTAGCCCAGTGCCGCGGGGGTGGAGATGCCCAACAGGCAGAGGGACAACCAGGCCACTGTTGGGGGGGGGGGGGGGGGACACCTGGTCAACCACACACTCAGTAGCTCCAGAGCAAAACTACTGTGACAGGCGCACTTCAGGCTGCCAAGTATTACGAGAGAAATGACTGAAAATCAGCAAAACCAAAAGGATTGTAATAATAACATCCAATAACAATAAAATACAATCAAACTCCCAACTGGGATCAATAAAGTTTATTCATGCATCCATCCATCCATCCACAATCTAAACAGCAAACAAGTAAATGAGCCCAGCTGCCCATCGTCTGGCTGCGGCTCGGGGTATTTTCTTGACGTTCCTGCCCTAAGCTGCCCCCGGAGCGTATGGCTTGGCCCCATCCTCCCCCTGGAAAGGGCTTCCTCACCTTCACTCAGTGTCAGGAAGAGGGCGTTGAGCACGATACAGCAGAAGAGAGAGCAGAGCGGCATCCTCCACCTGTGGTGGGGGGGGGGTGGGTGTCAACAAGACAAGGGCCACAAAATAAGGACAATATTCATGAACTCCATTCTGCTGTGTGATAGCACTTTCCTTCCTATGTTTTCTTCAACAGATAAAGTCACACAGTGATGATGTAAGTGTGCTCGGGCCAGGATCATTAAGCGCAATGTGAACGGAGACCAGTGGGGGAGGGGGGGCAATCGTGCAACTGGGCCAAGTGTGCGTATGCCCTCAAACGTGCATGTGCACAAATATGTGCATAGCTGCGCCCTGCCCCACTTGTTTAATCTGGTGATGTCCTAGCATCAGGATTAAACATCTAACTGAAAATAATCTGCCCATCACTGTTGTCCACCATCAGAAACGTCACATAAACTTATTAACGCTGGCAGAATTATGGAGATGAAGTTACAGGTGAACTCCACTCTGCTGCTGAGCTGCTTCACCCCAACCTCAGCTGGAGGTGGGACATCCTAGACCAGAAGAAACTTTAGGACATCAGCGAGGACTTCAATGAGGAATCGCTGATGATGCAATGGTCCCCATCCACAGGCACTGAATGTAAATTTTACCCATACATGATACCAAACTATTCTATCAGCAGTCAGGGGCCACTGTGAGCCTTATCTGAGAAACAAACAGGTATTATCACAGAAGGATACCATCACCGGTAAGAGAACAGCAAGTGTTCCTCACTAATTCTCAGAAACACAAGGTGAAAACCCATGCTCACACACACTCACCCCAAGAGGAACTTTACCAGCTCCACGGCGTCGCTCACTGGCTCCAGGAAGATCACCATGCGCTTGAAGGAGACGACCATGTTCAGGAGGTCGAAGGTCAGGGGCCTGGGGCTACCGAGGTCAGACACCTCGACGGTACCTGCATCCCTGGGAGAAAGCTGGCTGGGGTCGCTGCTGTGATCTCCCCCTCGTTCTCCCCCGCGATCTCCGCCGATCGGCAGGCCGTCTGGGGATGCCGTGACTCCAGCCTGCATCCTGCCTAACGCCATGGGTACCGTACAGGTTAGAGCAGCCCGTCTGGTGTGTGGGAGGAAAAAATGCTCCGACAAGGATTTTCATTGGACAGACCCCCACAGAGGGCTTGACCTGATAGACTAATCTGCTCAGTTCATCCATCCGTGAATCTTCCATAACTGCTTATCCGGTACAGGTTTGCCGTGAACCAGAAGCTGATACCAAGAAGCACAGGGCTATAGGAACCCTGGACAGAAGGCCAGCGCATGGCAGGACACACACACACACACACACACACACACACACACAAGGACACTAAGGATAATTGAGCAATGCCATCTAACTGCATGATTTTGTACTACTGCAGAAACTTGAGTACCTGAAGAAAACTCAGGCAGATATAGGAAGAAGACACAATATCCACCCAGAACACCGCCTGGACTCCCACCCATGTCCCCAGAGGTGTGTGGCCACCATGCCGCCCACTGGGTCACGATGTCACCCCCTGTTTAGTTAAGGATGACTTCCTTTATAGGTCACTCCACTTTAAAGCAAAACTGAAATCTTGAGTGCTCTACATGTAAAGTTTTGGTCTCAGTTAGCATGTAAGACTGTGGAATAACTTAAATCAGGTACAATGTCGGATACTGAATTACCCACACACAGGTACGGCGTCTCACATCTCTAAAAGTGTACGCAACGTTAAATCAGGGCTTCTCACTGAGTGGTGATGATGATGATGACTATTGCAGATAAACCCTTTCAGGTTTTATATTACTGAGGGCCATAAATAAAGGAGGCCCATCAGATCTAAGTGACTTTGGTGTCTAATTTTAGACTTGGGTTACGGTTGAACTGACCACAAATTTTGCTAAAATTAATGAATTAATACGCCAAGCTGTTGCGAGCTAGTCTGTGTTCGACAGCGTAACATTAAATATCAATCCGATATTATCTGATCTATTATTCGTTTGATACTTATTTGTGCCCGGTTGTTGCAGAAATTTGATAAATCTAACGACACAGTTTGCCAGTCTAGAAACTCTTACCCGTGTGATTGTGCTGCGCACCTCTCCTAGCTCAAAAAAATCATCCAAGCTCACCCTGGATCGCCAGTCTACCCTTCTGGTCTGTTTTACCCCAAGACCCGGGGTAAATAAAACCGCTGTTTGTGTTTGTGTTTGTGTGCTTCCTCAGCCGGGAAGCTGATCAGCTTCATACAGCGACTTCCGCAAGATCAGAGGAAGACAAATCGATCAGAGAGCGCGACGATAGGAACACGCAGGTAATAAAGATGCTGACAGAGCGCATCGATCCGAGAGCCATGATTTCACTGCATAAGAGGAACATCACCATAGAAAAAAACCCTTAATGTGTGCTAAACACAGAGAGTGCTGTAGATCGCTTATCCATAATGACATTTAAGAATAACCCCTTCCCTGTTACACGTGGCCCTAAGAAAACGGAGCGAAAAATAGAAATGAAGATCACGTTTGATACATCGGCCACTAGATGTCCGCAAAGTCACAGAATATAAAACCGGCTTCTGTAAGGTTTCCAGAGAGGGATTCCCATCGTAACGTGCTGAGTGTGTTTACGCAGCGCGGTTTTAGCGCATTGCACACGAAATGTTATTTAATCATATGCAAACAGCTTAATAACACGTTCAGTGTACGTCTAGATAAATAAATTATATACCAAACGGTATTCGGGCAGAACATAATTTTGCAGAAGGAAGACGTACTTAACTTAGACGTAACACTAAGAAACCGAACAAAGGCTTTTTACACAGAAGGTCATATAGAGGCCTATGTATTTTTTAAATAACATTACGAACACAGTTTCTTTATAGTTTTACATATTTTGCACAGCTGGATTCCCCCGTAGAATGCGTTATGATTTTCTAGTGCACTTGGTGTACGTGGTACAGCAGTCTAAGGTCCCAGGCTCCTATCCTGGGACAGTAACCTGAATTGCTTGGGGGAGGGTTGCATTCTCATCGTGGATGGCATACACAAAAAGGAGCTTCAACATGCATTATTAAAATGCTACGTATTAGAATAGTCGCTTATTTTAACCGCACTTATTTTATAGAAGGTCACTGTTTTATGAAATTGGACATTGTGAAAGAGAGGGCATTATTTTTACCCTGAATACACTATCAGTGTGATGAAGCTTCAATGGGAAATATGTACACATAAAGATATATAAAGGCTGAATATATGAAAACTCAGCACAGAAATGGCACCAGGCGGTGTGTTATTCCTAAACGGTTTAATGAAAATCTCCAGAGTCCAAAGATGGGATTCATATCACGCTATTTATTTGCACGTAAAAAGGCAGATGAATGTTAAAGTGCGTTGCCATGTCCACAGTTATAAAAATGAAGAGGATTTATTTCGAGACTGGTTTTCCGGTATTCAGTGGGTTGTTTTTTTTTTTAGGAATAATTCATTTACCAAAAGGAATATGAATATGGGCGATAAATCACTACTGTCATACAGCTTAATGTTGTATACTGTTGGAGGGCGCGTGCCTCTTAAGCGACTTAGGGGCCATCCCTCGCTGCGGGTGGAGTATATAAATCTCTGTGTCGGGTTGAGTGGCCCGCGATTTCCTTACATTGTCTAAGAAATTAAAGATTAAGAAAATCAGGAGTATATAATGTTTGTTGTATATGCAATGTAGAATATGCAATATAATGATGTAAGATGCAGAATACGCTCAGGATGAGCAGCTCAACCGCTCTGTCTATCTGCTACGGACACTGTGTGCTTAGTGGGGGATTAAAGTTTGTTGAGGATTAAACTGATTTCAAGACGTCTCGCCTCACACTAGTTTGTATCCATAATCGGACCGTATGATGCTATATCGACAGTGCAAAGACCACAGACAATGACACCCAACAACAGTCAATGAACACGTGCAAAGTGACTGATGTTTTTCAATATTACAATTACATTACTGTTTAGGAAACAAACGCGAATGGTCATGCTTGTCATTTATCACTAATGGACTGATGAGGACCTGTACTATTCATCTTCATGAAAAGAGAGAGAAAACATACAACAGTTTTTTCCTCAGGAAAGCTACTGGCAGGCAGTCGTTCATCATCATTCTTGTAAATTCGCACGCGGCATTTGAAAAGGAAAGAATCGATGGCGCTCCTCAAAAAAAAAGCTGTCGAAAAGCGGCGAACAGCTCTGGAGAGAGCAGAATTGCGAAGGCAGACACATTGTGTTCCTGACGCTCTGTTCTGCCCCAAATGCAGACACAGCACGAAGCCTGTACCAGGGACTGAGGCTAAAGGATCCGAGAATGCATCTTTTCCTCTCTCACTCGACAGAGAAAGAAAGGATGAATGAATGGCTGTTCCTGACACAGCTCTGCAGCACTTTGCAGAGGCACTGGCCTTATGGTATTTCAGTGCATGTCTCCAGCCCTGTAACTGACACAGCTGACATAAAACTTGTACAGGGCAGACATTAAGTGTGAGGAATGGACTTGCAGAGAGCAGCCATGGCTTATGGCGTAATTCCCAAGTGTTATCTTTGTCCCAGAAGGTATGGCCAGTCGCTTACCGGCAGCTCCAATTCCCTGCTGACACCAACACACAGACTAGCCCACAAACACACTTCTGCATTTGGCACAAGAAGAGCCTCCTATTTAAACTGAAGACGATTCCTTAAAACTCCCTTTAAAAAAATGGATCATTTGTATAGGGCGACAAGTGTCAAGCGCTCATTTTTGTGCACAGAATACATTCGTCATTTCGTGGAGAAAATGGAGCAAGACGTACTTTGATTTCGTCATTAAATGCTTTTTGTGACAGAATGTATTTTGTGCAGGAAAATGAGCGTTTGACACTTGGTGTCCCATCCTTTTGGTGAACCATGTAAAATAGGCCTATACTTTGTCATTTGGAGGACTCAAGAGGCTGCTTAACGAGTGCTGTCGAATAATAACACCACTAACTGTGTTAATTGGGTCCAGTTTGACCTCTGCAGCGTCACCAGCACCACCTGTTCGGTGTCGGACGTACACATTTTAGCCATCTGCACGCTGGACGCCGTCCACCCCAGATTCTCTCCCACTGAAAGGTGACTCGAAGGTAGCGCGCCCACTCTACCAATGTAAGCTCTAGGCACCTGACTCTCCAATTAACCGTGTGACCTGGATAACGTTCAAAGTGTCTGTAGATGAGAAAGTTAACGAGAAGATACATTTAATACACAAATAACTCATCAGTCAAAATGTTTCCTTAATTTGAGGACAGATTCTGAAGGAGACTGATGTGTAGCAGGCTTTAAATGATGCCACGAAATTCTGCATTGCAAAGGCGTCATGAAGGACGTGTTTCGGTCCCAAAAGATATTATCTCCGGTTTTAAATATTGAATCATAAATTCCCCATAAGACAGAGAATGGATCTATAGGATGCTGGTGGGCGTTTTGATAGATTGGCCTCCTCTATCTCTTCACATCGTAATTGTCTTGAGTAAGAAGTGTTTGGCTTCCACACTTAAGACAGCTGTCAAATCTATTAAAAGAAAACAATGACGCCTCATTGTAAAATCTAAATGTGCTTCATGGCGCTGGAGTGTAACCATTTGTATGAACAGAATTTAAATGATAAAGCGCCTCATTATAAAATGAACTCTAAGAAAGCAATACAAAAGCTCATCCAGACGCGAGTGTCACTGCGGGCAATGAAAGGGCTGCGCAATATAACTAAACTCCGGGCGTTTTTCTTGTAATGCACAAAGAGTACAAACACAAAACGAAGGCAGTTGCGAAATCTTCTCAGCAGGTCTCTCTCCACAGCATGCATGTTTGTTGGACAGAAATGTGTCTCCATAGGACATCGTTTTGAAGCACCGTTTTGAATGTCCCGCAGCAGGCATTGAGTCTGTGAAGGACGCACAATCTCAACGAAAGCGAGAGCTACAAAGCAACGTCCGACGCCCAAAGCTGTTCCGCACTTCAGCAGTGCGGCTATATAGTCTATATAGGCCTACAGTATTGTTGTGTTATACAGTAGGATCTTATCCGGCGAGCATGTCATATGCCGAGTATCAACGATCGCTGGGTTCTGCTTGATTGGGAATTCAATTTGCTCCCCTACCCATACGCCGTGTTTCCCATGAGCGATTATGGGCCGGGCTCTCGGGCTCTCGCTGGGTGACAGATTTTCGCGGAGCGTATTGATTTTAAAGGAATCAATCTTCAGCAGCTAACGGTGTATTGGCTGTTTTTATCAGCAGGCTTGATGTGCGCTGGCATGGGGAACCCCACAGAGGACACCCCTAACAAATAAAAAATCAATTAGCCTACGTCTTTAGGCATTTAAGCATCGCCACGGCGTAGATTTAAGTAGAACCACAAGTGGAAGTCAAAATTAATGTCATTTAGGTCAGAAAGTTACAGCAGCGGAGACCAGGTGGCGATCGCAGCGAGGCTGTACCCCACTTTACGCAACACAGTGAGCGCCCCATTTACCGCACCCATTTAATATCCTTGCTGCCTTTACCACACAAAAGCATTTCATACAAGTCGCCTTCATTCACTTATACATTCCACCAGCCGGATATGGTATTGTAGATAGGCAACTTGAAAATACTACGCTGGGAATACATAATAAAATAAAATAAAATCGCAGAAATATTCTTCTTTTAGAGACGACCTTGCACGAAGTGGGTAAGAATTACCACAATTAATATTTTTATTATAGGTGGTTGGGATACAGCAGGTCACTTTGTAATTCGATCGCATCGCCATACATTACTTTGTACGAGTGATATTAAAAATGCACGAATTATTCCGTTGCACACATCGCATCATTGTGACTCAACAGACGCGTATGTGAGCCAATCTGATCAAGTAGCGCCTGGGTTTACTGCGGCTGCCGGTGGTCCGGTAGTCTCCCTACATCCCCAGACCTGAATTTTTCTATTTATTTCTCTCCATCGCACCCCTCCCCCATCCCACGCTCACTCACTCACTCTCCGTCACTCGCTCTCGCCGTTTCTGTTGTGATACAGAAAAACGGGGGAAGCACCGCCGTAGCAGCGCGGTGAGGGAGGAGACCGGAGCCGAAGTTGACACAGCCCTTGAAAATCCGCACCGGTGATGCACAGATTAGCGACACCGGTAAAGGATCGTGCATTAATTGTATCACATCTCTGTCAGCAGCAACCTGTGTTTGCGCTGTTGCTTACTTAAAAGCCCGCCCGGCGTTTTGGAGGATGCGGCTACAGAGTCGCAACTTTTGTGGATACACGCGAGATTTCTGGAGCGTCGTCTGAAGATTAGAGATTGGGCTTCAAAAATAAAATACAGGAAATAAAGTGGGTTTTCCCGGGAAGCGCACGGAGGTGAGTTTGAAACACAGCGGCTTTTGCACAAATAACAAGAAGCATATCATAATGGGAATGCGCCGGTAACACTAGTTACTGGGGCTGCATTTGCTGGCGTTAAAATGCGTAAGATGCCGTTTTATTTCAGAATGTCCTGCACTCTCTGACCGAGGAAACTCGGGGTGTGTAGTAAAGAGCGAACGGGATTTCTGTTGTACCACGCTGCATCGCTTCATTTCTCCGCTGACACGGGAAAGACGGAGGGCTCGCAAAGCCGCAAAGATATCTTAAGGGCACCATGTAATAAAACATTGTCACCCCGGACATTCGACTTAAACCTAGGAGTGCTGTGTATTCGTTTACTTTTAGACGTTTTATTTGTAACTGATTTCATTGAAACAGCGATGAAAAGTTCAGTGAATAAATTCATTTTCAGTCGCCAGTTGTCTGGGTCGAATCTGAAAACAATATCTTAGGTTTTAGTACTTTTGGATCCACATTTACTAAATACTTCCTCTTAAAGAGTACATGCAAATAAAATCTACGATGCATTGAAAAATAATGTTTTAAATGAAAAATGCACAAACGAAACCTAAAACTGGAATCAAAATACAACTTTTGTTTACGTACCCCCAAACAATAGTCCAGCTGTATTTGAACTGTTTGCAAGCCTTTATGTAATCCTAAATAATAGCGCGGCCTTCATCTGTGGGAAGGGTTTTGGTGTAATAAAAAAGAATTAGGCTCTTAGACGAGGTGAGTTGTGAGGGAGTGGAGATTTCATTAATGCTGAAATGATATTCTTTGTAGGCGTCGAGGTTGTGTTCTTAATGCACGTGCACGCTGCTATGCTGAGATAGGTTAATGAATCTGCAGGTTGCCTTGCGGTGCGTTTTATTACAAACTGCGTAAATGCCCGACGTCCCGCGGTGTGTGTGTGTGCGTGCGTGTGTGTATGTGTGTGTGTGGAAGGGGTCTCCAAATACCATCTTCTGACTCTTATCTGGCAAACAAGCTTTTATCAGCGCTTTAGCATAAGATGTGGTCTTGTTCAGAGTTGTGAGTTCTTTTTTCTTTTGGGGGGAGGGGTCGATATTCTGAATTGGCAAATGGTAGCCAAATGACTAGCCCACTCGTTCATCTGGTCCTTATTCTTACCTTCTCCACTCAAGAGGGACCCTGATTGTTGCCCCTGCACCCTGTTAAAGTCCTTACTATACGATACTACATTATAGTCTGTTTTTTTCATTCCTCCTCAGTGTTATTGTGAACCCCATCTCCGTTCTCCCTCCCCATATAACACTCCCGCTCCGTCCTCCTATTGCCATGCCACGTGGTTTGCCACCCTGCCAGGAATGAGCCTTACAGTCTCCTTCATACCAGCTGGCTACATGCCATGAGGCCCCTGAGGTGACCTTGAAGGTCGGTGGGTAAACACAGCACCGTCACTCTGACAGCTGTGAGGTCACGGTGTCGCTGTTACCCGTGGCGATCCACCGCCGACTCCTGACCCGGGCCATCACAGCTTTTTCCCAATGAACCGACTTCGGTAAAATTTACAGGACATCCTGCAGCTGCGTTGCTCATAGACTAAAAACACAGAGGATTTTTGTGTGGATTTTCCTCCCATCTTAGGAAGCGAGGGCCGACCACCAGTCTTCTCCTTGGTGTGGCAGTGCCAAACCTGAGGAAATATGGATCCCCACAGGGGACAAAAAGCACCTGAGATATTGGGCTCACATACACTCTGCCATATGTAGCCACCGATTTGTCGGATGTTTGTCCTTGTGGCTTCTTTCGTTTCACTGATAGTTTTGCACTCTGCCGAACAGCACAGGAATCCTGAGGCCTGGTACTAAAACATCATGCTCACCTTAAAAACAATGACAATGTCACCATCAGGGTGGTGAATTTCAAGAAAAAAGGAGAAAGTCCAAGTGAATCAGATGACGTTCCGCTTAGAAAGGGAGCAGCGGCCGATCATACGCGATAGAGGATCGCTGTTATCGTTTCTTTACTTCCGCTCACCTCCTTTCTGTTTACACTCCCTTTTTCTCTTCCATCGTGAGATTTGCAGATGGCACAAGGTCTGTTCCAGATACGATTAGCGTTGTCTCTGTGAGCCGCTACGTGTGAAATCTTGAAAAGCTGCGTCACGAACGATAACTGGCACGGCTCGCTTTAGATGAGGAGACTATCTTTACATCAGGTGTGTAGTAACCTATTAATAATAAATAACCCCCCCCCCCCATAATCTCTACCATGAAAAACTGTGAAAGATAAACATTGCCTGGCCAAAACAAGCTGGCTCCCCCCCCCCACCTCCGCACCCACACCCTTTCTGCTGGCGTGAAAGGGCCTCAGCCATTGCTGAAAGGAGCTGAGGTGGTAATGAGATTCGCATGTGTTTTTGTAATCAAGCAGCTCCTTGGGTGGGGGGCAGGGGGGGGCACTCGCGGCACATGGCCAGCCAAACAAATGGAGGCTTGCTGCTCCTCGCTGTTGTGTGACTCCTCCCTTTTTCACAAGTTTTTGAGGACTCCACGCACCCTCCTCCACCTCCTCCCGCTCCTCCTCCACTTCACGTCCTCCTCAAGCCGCCGTGGTGGGCCTGCCTGGACGGCGGTCTCCGTGTAAGCGCCGCAACGCCTTTGCCGCGATGAGGAAGGCTGCTATTTCACAGTTTAAAAGGACATGAGGGCCTGGGATTGCAGCCCACTGAGTACAACGGGAGCCGCACAGCACGTCACAGACAGCAATCTGACAGCATCCACACTCCTGCCTACCAGAATGCAGCCACATTACAAACCAACCCCAGCTTTATTTGCAATTTGTACAGAATATGTTAGCTTTCGCATCTCCCATTATTCTCTCCTCTTTTTAAAGACATGCACATAAATAGAGATGAGAGTGAAACATGGGGCCATGGAGCAGGGTCAGGTCATTCATCCAGCACCCCTGAAGCAGTTTTTGGGGGTTAAGGGCCTTGCTCAAGGGCACAAACCGAGGCTACTCTGCCAAGCAGGGGATTCAAACCAGTGACCTTCCAAGCACAGGCACAGAGCAACACACACTGTGGACATGGATGGGGGGTGTATTTTGGCCACATTCTGCACATTCTCTTAATACTCATGGTCTCCTTAATACTCATTCTGTCCTGGTTAAGAAAAACAAACTCCACCCACAAACACAATGCAAAACAGCGAAAGGTGAACAGCCGGCATGGATTTACTGGATACATGATCCTTTTGGGCTGCTGTGACAACATAAGTCTTTGTGAAAAGTATCACATTACCTCAGACTCTGTCCTCAGCACCCTGAGGAAGTGTAATGGGTATGCAGCCCGCCAGGTATGTTATAGGTAACCAGCACCTGTGTAAATGTGTTTATGTGAGGGAAAGGCTCTCAGGGGCTTAACTGCCTAATGCTAACATTAGCTCAGGATCTCCGCGGTTCTCTTGCTGTAGATAGTGGGTCACATGACCTTTGCGCTTCATTAACTTCTTCCTTGTCAAGACTCTCCCATAACCCAACATCTCCACAGTCGCAGCGCCACCGTTTGCTCGGGTCCTTCCAACATGCCCCCGCTGTATACAAGGATGTGCAACTGACTTTGACGAGGCCCAATCCCTGTAATTCCATGTGCCAATTTTAGTTAGACGCGTGTTGTGCCACAATAACCTCATAATGCTGTTGATCTGCTGGTATGTCACCAGTCCTGACTCTTGTCCTGTATCAGTGTACATCCCGTATCTTCATATCAAGTTTTAAACATTTCAATGGCTGTAGAGCGAGCCAGCCTGTCGAAAGGATTGAAAACCCATAAAGTGCTACATCGATTTGGAGCAAAGCAGATGGTAGTGGCAGAGTGTAATGTCAGCTGATACTGCTGGGGTGGCTCGGGGTCGCCTATTGATTTCTCATTCCCACACCCTCCCCATACACGACGCCCCGGAACCTTCTCAATGCCAGGATCTGATGCAGAGGCGGTTGTAATGGGAACCACCCAACTGTTGAGGCAGGCCATTGGTGGCACTGTAGACCACTTGCATAGTGATCTGTTACCTCTGTATCTATGTCTCCCCCATCTTCATTAGTGGCAGATAATTAAGGAAAATGCCCAGAGCAAAAAAACAGGAAGTCATAATCTCTGACCTTCGGTCGGCCAGAGTTCGATGAATCCAGTCCCAAGCCAGCACCTGTTAGATTGATGAGCCACGGGATTCCAGGTCATTTCCCCACTGCAGGTGATTGCCTAATCGATTGAAACCACGGACTCACCCTGACAGGTGGCTGCCCCACTGTGTACCCTGCCCCTCCTCTGTTGGAAAATCAAAATGTATCACAGCGGGCTGAGTCACAAGCTTCTCCAGGCACCGTGACGACTTGTCGGAGTGTTTTTTGGACATGTACTCAGCGTGTGCTGTTCCTCAGTCGTTTACAGCAGAAACGAGAATGAACCATGAACAACAAGCGACTCCAGCAAGGTTAAGGGCCTTCCAGCTGCTGAAATGACAGACTTGTGGTTCAGTACTTATTTTTTGCTGATGCATTATGGGAAACTCTGAATTTCTATGCCTGATGCAACGGACAGGTACACTAAAAATAGAACAACAAAATATTCGTTCTTATGCGTACCAGCATTGTTAGGGAGGTTCTTCTGCATGTACAACCATATATTGCTATGTTTTCAATATAAATACATTGTAATTTATACACCATTGGGACTGTGATGTGTGCAGGCTGCATGTTCACCTGGTGTTCCTCTCCACTTATTTTAGGTGCAATGAAAAGCTGTACTTGGTCCTGCTTTTCTTGGTCAAACATAGCTTTGTTTTTGCTCTCTTTTTGTGGACTTCCAACTGACAAATTTATAACGAATGATTCGGAACCATAACAAACAAAGATCCATCACTAACAAAGGGTTTAGGATGATTGCTTTGTGCTGACATCCAGACACACACTGTGTCTGTGTTTACCCAGGCTGCTTTCCCAACCGGGAACAATACCTGCTGCGCAGCCTTTAACACTTATCAAAAGGCAAACGCAGTAATAATCTGTTAATTATCTGGAAAAGCTTTAATTACAAGTTTGGTAATGCACCTCAGGGAGAGTGTAAAAAGTTGACGTTTTATTAGGTGAAAGCGCGCTGCACATCGGGGAAGCAGGCAGGTGGCTTTTCACCACCTCGTTAGATCTAGCATTAGCATAGCATTAGCTTAGCGTTAGCGTTAGCATTAGCTTAGCGTTAGCGCCAACATTAGTTTGGGCCCGCATGTGGCCCCGTGCAATGCAGTCAGTCACCCAGCAACGCTGCAGGGAGAGTGTCCACGTCTCTGTCTTCTGCTCTTCGTTTCTACTACTCTTTCAATTTTTACTTTAATTCAATAAGGATTACTGGTGTGACAGTTATTTTACACTGTAACAGGATTTGCACATAGAATAAAAAGGACATATGTGTATTCTGGTCTGAGACAATAAAACTAAAATCATAAAGAATCATGTAACAGGGAGTGTAGGTCAGTTTATGACATTAGTCCATTGTCTCTGTCCTGTCACTTGTTCCATGCACCCACCCCCTGCCCAGTTTAAATTATATTCGATAACCTTATGTGACTTTATAATTAATGAGCGCCAATTTACCAGCATAGAAACAAGTTGGTCTTTATTGCAATTAATAATATGTAGAACAAAATGTACGGTAAATTAATAGTGACGGCAATAAAAACCAACTGAAACACTTTAATTTTACACATTGCGTTCCTCCATCTATCTCTCACTCCCTCTCTCCCTCTCTCTCACTCTTCTCCCACCGGTTTCCAGTCTGGTCACTGCCGTGAGGGTGGTGTGCACTGACACCTCCGTCTCTGGCTTGATGAGCACACACACACACACACACACTGCTATCTTCATAAGCCCTTGCTCTTCACAGCTCCCAAAACGCAACGCTAAATCGCCACGCTCCGAAACCCCAGTGCCATGGGAGGGTGCTTTTAAATGGAATCGCCGACCGCCCGCAACGCACAACCCAAACCCACTCGGAAGCCGCTGTAAGGTATCCGTGCAGAGCGCATCGATTCGCACAGGAGGTCCGTAGGGG
>JAAGVU020000041.1:3907957-3937771 GCA_011763525.2 Mormyrus iriodes
TCCTTTTCTTATAAGCCCCTGGCCTTTACCGCCCCCCAAACGCACCGCCAAATCGCCCCGCTCCCAAACCCCAGTTCCCTTGGAGGGGGTTTTTAAATGGAAACCCCCCCCCCCCCCCCCAAAACAAAAACGATTTCTCCATGGGGAAAAAACTAAATCCTCTTAGCTCTCCCAGGTTCCCAGAGGAGCTGACTCTCTCAGCAGCAATAATCCCCAGTCATAACTTTTTTTTAATTCGTTCGAGCACAGTAACTTATTTTTATACACTGAACAGCCTGCGCATACTGACAAGAAAAGAAGCAATGAGCCTTTTCTGGAACACCTCCCCTCTTCTAAACATTTTGGATGGGTTGCCTTATCTTCCACTATTTATCCAATGCAGTAGCTTCACACTCATTAAAATTCCCCAAATCTCACTGCAAATCAATTAATGGTGCAACTAATGACTGGATCGCTGGCGGAGAATACATCGCCACCGCTCGGGTCCCGCTCATATTTAGCGTGCTTTTTTAGGTTTTTGAAGGGGGGGGTCAGTGTAGCATCGTTTGCAGATATATCAGCCACGCAATGGCAAATGCAATGAAAGGAAAAAAACAAACATACAAACAAAAAAAGGAGCGTGAAAAAGACACACAGCCCCGGGCGTCCCCTGTGGAAATGGTTCAGGGGCTCCTTCACACCCCGCCCTCATCTCAGCCTGGCCGCGTGGCACACAGACCCTGGCTGGAAGTGGCACACCCCGGGCACTGGGCTTAGCATCTCTCCAACGAGTAAAAGGGCCGTTTCCACCCTTCATCCCTTCAAAGCGACAGGCTGTGGGCAAGCCCCCCCTCCCCGGCTAACAGGGTCTTTTCCAGTGAAACCCCTTCATCTTTCGTCTCACTGGTGATCCTGTTTCCAGGGGCCAATCCCAGTATTGCGGGCAGCAGGTCACATGGTGCTTCAGGCTGCTGATGGTGGTGGTGCGAGGCCCATCTGGGTGGGATTATCTTTTGCTATCATGTTTTTTATACTTTCTCGCCTCCCGTTGGTTAAAGCCTGGGTTTCAAAGTCTTTGTACCATGTACTTGAATTCTGCTGCATCAGCTCACTAGAGGGTGGATTCTCTAGTGCTCTTTTTAACTATCCAGCAATTGGTAAATTGGTTTGGATAAATGTAGCCGCTATTAATGTTGCATGTGTCACTGTGATCAGGGGACGGTTTATCATCTCTGGGGCCCCACTCAAAAAGTCATTTCAGCCCTCCCCCCAGTGTAGTGACAGTTTGCGGCCAACAGAGGGCCCCCAAACCCCAGGGGCCCCATGCAGATGTGAGTGGTGGTAAACATGCCGCTGACTGTGATCCCCTGCCCCTGAGGGGACATGTACATTGGGAGGTTTGTGGTGGCTCATGTCTGAAGCTTCTTGCTTCAGATTAACTGTAATCATTTGCACCAGGGAACTGAGGCTGACAGGACTCAGCCCCCCGCTCTACCTTCTTCAAACGCATCTCACACCCTCCCCGGTGCCCTGCTGACATTCCTCCATTGCTATAACATGCCCCCCCCCTTCAAAGCTGAGCGCTGTTCCACAGGGAGGGGAAGAAGCCGTAGTATAAACAGTGCATGAGTGTGTGTTTTAGGAGAGACAAATTTAAGAGGTCAAAAACAGAGAAAGGTCTAATCCTAAGGGAAGACCATTTGTTCCAGGGAGCTCCTCTGTTTGTGGAGCCCACAGCGTCACAGAACCTGCATTTCACATTTTTAGCAGATGCCTCTATTCAAAGTTATGTATAATTTTGAGAATGCAGAGTCAGATATTTGCAGGAGCAATCAGGAGTTAAAGCCTGTGCTCAAGATACAACCATGACATCAGTTAGATTACACTGGGATTGGAACCAGCAACCTTCTGATCAAAGGCACTGCAAATAACTCATTGAGCCACACACCTACAGTGCTCTGCAGTCACTTCCTGTCATGTTAGTCAAGGTCAGCCGAGGTTTTGAGATGAATCTGAGGAAACGCACAGATGCCCCTTAATATGCTGTGACAGGGTGCTCTGCAGGGTAACAAAATAATTTCAGTTGGGTACGTACCCCATTCTCTCTTTCCTGACGGGTGGGCTTGTCTCAGAACTGCGGGATTTAAGAAGCGAGTCCTGGGGCACTGTGGTGACCCCCGTGCGTGCCTGCCTGTGAGCCGGGCCTCACGTGTCGTGCGTTAGCGTGTGTCCACGCCTCAGTGTAGGCGTCTGACTGTTGTTTGTGGGGGCGTGGACGTGGGTATGGATGTCTGTATGTGACTACATGCTTGTGGGATTTTTCTATGTGTGTAGGAAGCAGCTGGCTTCGTGTTTAGAGACACGCTTTCAGAACAGGAAGGTTTTCATTTAGAGGCCATGAAAATTGTCTGATATTGGAATTTAACTTTGGGTGCACGTTTCAGCAGCATATTGGTGCATGTAGATGGTGTGTGTGTGTGTGTGTGTGTGTGTGAAACCAAAATCACAAGACAAACAGATTTCAGCAATTCCGAATCTCAACTTGAGAGGATAGACCACTTAATCTTCAGGCTCAGGGCTCTGAATGGGACTTCTGCAAGCCCTGGTATTACCTCCTATAATCCAGGGCAGTTGTTTGTAAGAGATGGGGGCGGGGTCAGCGAGTACTGGGACCAGAACCTCTTGGTGTATGAGGTAGAGTGACTAAAACACCACTGTTGCCTTCGGAAGCTGATTTCTCCCAGAATTCTGCGTGTCAGTGTGTGTGTGTGTATGTGAGAATGTGTGTACATACATTCCGGTGCAGTTTCTGCAAAAGACTCCGTTGAAACCCAAAGAGCACATGTGTTTTGGGACATCGAGCAGGTGCCTGGGATGATATCGGGGCCAGTCCTGTTTTCCAGCTCACCATCCAAAGGCTGATGGGAATACTGGCCTCACACAGGACCACAATCCCCCTCTTCCCCAACGTGGGCGGGATTATTAAAAGCTTTTTGCGTTTTGATTTTGTGCACCATCGAATGTCATGTATCGTGGCAGGACAGGGTGACCTTCACTGACCCAGATGAGGGGGGGTAGCGAAACGAAGGCGGAGCAGTGGGAGAGTGAGTTGTCACCCATCCACCCCCTCCAGTCACTCCCACGCTACCAAACGTCAATCCAGCCACGCCTGGGGTGCACCTCTGCAAGGTCTCCATAGCGACAGAATGCCAGGAGATTCCTTCAGCTCCAGTTTTAGTTCTAGATTCCAGTTCTGGATTCTGTATGCAGCTCTGGTTCTGAAGGAGAACAGGTTCTCACGCAGCATGGATCAGAGAAAGCCAGCTAGCTGTGTTGAAGGGGGTGCTCCGCGCCTCTCCTCGTTCGCCGCGTGGATAACTTCGCATGTGGCGGTCTCGCTTCAGAGCCAGTCCAGATGTAGCAAGCAGTGTTTCCATGCGGCGAGTCCCGAGCATCAATGACAGATTCCACCACGGCACGGACTCCGCCCAGAGCTCCTCTGATAGATGTCTATGTGCTGGAATCCGAGCAAAGTTTGGGAATCCGAAACCGTTCATACATAAGTTGTCGATACAGACAAAAACCATATGGACGTCTCCCAAAGTAGCAACTTACCAGGCCATGCTGAATAATTTATGAATTGGAAGAATGATGTTCAGAAGTGAATGAACCGAACAGAGAAGTTTTATATAACCAACTGCATGTGAAAGTTCATCTAGAAGTTACAAGAAGTATTTATTTCTAGAACAAATTCCAGCTGAAGCATACAACACAAGTACATATTTTTTCTCAAGTGCTTAAAGCTTTCTTATATTTTTCTCTTCCCACATCTTCTGAACATTTTGGGACCCATAGATTTCATTGTATTTCCACCACCGTGATGTTATGGAATTGCTTTGTCTTCCTGATTCTGGTTTGGGGGGGAGATTCAGGGGGAGACTCTTATGTGGCTGCTTTGATGGAGGGGCCCTCACTGCTCTTCACTTTAATACAGCACCCCCCACGCCCAACCCTATCCAGCTGCCCTTATCATTGTCAGGATATCGTCTCACCTTCCCAGAATGCACCACTCCCTGAGTGAATATTACCTTAGCCACCGCATAAAATGAAATATTACCGTCCTCACCAGTTCCCTAAGACATTCCGCTAGAGGTTGTTTTTCCATGTATATCTAACACAGTGAAGGGAGAATAAATGGTTTGCTTTTCTGTGTCTGAGAATGGAAATGCGGTAAGGATATCACAGATGTGTATGGTAACAAAGATGCTTGCAATCTTGTAGTATTCGCATTGGGTAACACCTGGTTTGATTGAAAGAATGACACCCATCCATCTATCCGTCATTTATGGTTGCAGGGGGTCCAGAGCTAACAGGAACAACCCAGGATGGGGAGCCAACTCATCACAGGGCACATTCGCACACCATTCATACCTACGGGCAATTTGGCACCTCCAATTAGCCTCAGCCTGTTTTGCACTGTGGAAACCCCATGATGACACGGGGAGAACATGCAAACGCCACACACATGGAGCCATCCAGATTTGCAGCCCTGGTCTCAGAGGCGTGAGGCAACAGCATTAACCAGTGTGCCACTGCACCCCCGTGCTGTCCCAAGATTTCATTTTAAATGTATTTTTTTGAAGACTCTTTCATCCAACGCAATGTACAAGTGAGTCAAACGGCACGTTACCAACATACGGCTGTTGAGGAGTCAGCTTAGCATGAGTGAGGCTAGGCTGAGCTTCCAATGAATGCCAAGGTACACAATTATTCCATATTTCGTAGGATGACGGCTGGAAAATCTGTGGCCTATATATTTCTGCATTTGTGTGGGGCATTCTTTATTAATTATGTAATTCATACTCTGTTGTGCCAGAAAACCGCCATGTTGTGGTAAATTTTAAGCCCCATTCCCTGCTCACAGTTTAAAATCTGGCCACTAGGGGGAGCCTAGGGCTTCACAGAGCCCCACCTGTGCAGAGCTTGATTTTTTTTTTTTAATGTAAACATTCCTGTCCTTCTAACAGGCCATAGCTGCATCAGCAGCAGACTCTTCTGCTGCATAATGGATGATGGAGTTTGGAGATGACCACGGGTCAAGCTTTTTAATACCCTGGTTTTCCAGTTAGCTCTACAATTCCCAGTTCAGCCTCAGTACTTCCCAGTTAGCTGACTAACATTTCCAGTTCAGCCTCTGTGTTTTCCAGTTAACTAGCTAATGTCCACATTTTGACCCCTGTACTTCCCAGTTAGCTGGCTAACATTTCCAGTTCAGCCTCCGTGTTTTCGAGTTATCTCAATAGCATCCCCAGTTCCATCCCTGTGCTTTCTAGTTAGCTCCCCAGTTCAGCCCATTTTCCAGTCATTTCACTAACATCCCCAAATCAACCCCTGTGTTTAGCCACTAGCTCGCTAAGGTCCCTTTCACTGTGAATGTCCCTTCATGTCACTCTCTTTGTCACCCCGAGCAGGTGTCTGCATTCTTTGGCCCTTCACAGTGACTCCTTATTCCAAACGGACCGTGTTGATAACACCTCGTCCTGCTTAACGTCCCACTTGCTCAGCGCACAGGAGCATTCTTTGAGCAGAGCACGTCAGGTTCACTCCTGTGTTGACGTTGATGTATGGGGGCAGTTGGGGTTCATGCTGAGGCTGTGTCTGTCGTGTCTCCTGCGCCTGTGTGCAGATGAAGTCGGCAGGGGTCGGAGAGGGCGGCCTGTTCACCGAGAGCTACTGCAACATCTGCAACGCCCAGCTGATCTCCGAGTCCCAGCGCATCGCGCACTACGAGGTGAGTCAGCCCCACGTCCCAGCGGCTCCCCAAAACACCGGTCGCAAACTCTCAGTGGCATCCCTGAGGGCGTCTCTAATGCCTTTATGATTGATAGATATGATGGATTGACAGACAGACAGGCAGACTTTATTAACCCTAATGGAATTTACACATACATATCATCGCCATGTCCTTTGACTCCAGCATGCAGTAACATGGGAGACTGAATGTGCATTTATAAGGCGCTCTTGCTTAGTGATAACCTCTCTAATCACAAAACACAAACATGACTATTTACTTGTTTTTACCTAACAAATTCTGACTCATTGGGCCCTTTAATTTTAATTTTGCTCTATTCATTATGTATTTGAACTTATTCGCAAAAACATAGGTCATATGAATTAGAGGTGTCTCTCCCCTTAAACAATATTTTCTTGTATTAAGGGTGACGTTTCAATCCAGCAGCCTTCTGATAATCAGTTCAGTTCCTTAATTACTATGCCACCTGCTGACTCACCGGAGTAAGTCATCAGCAACTCTCTTACAGTCTTTGAAAGGTGAATACAGGGGACTGTACAGGGGGCTACATCTGAATTCTGAAATCAGAGACTAAAAATCATAGCACCCTCTCCATGTGCGATGAGGGAGGTCCCTGGAAGGATGGATGGAGAGACATGCTTTTAAAGGGGTGAAGGGGGGGTTGGAGAGTACAGCCTGTGCCTCCAGCACTGAGATGTATCTTGTGCCCCCCCACCCTGAGAGCGAAGGCTCCTGTTCCATCCCTCGAGTGGCTCTGAGAGAGACGACAAGAGGAAAAGGTGATGGAGATGGAAATTTCCGCACCTTCCTCTCATTGATTAAAGCCCCCCCCCCCCCCTCCATGCTCCTGGGGTTTAAAACTACACGCTCACTCCTTGGCTCATCAGGAAACCTCAGACTGCTTTTAGATGTCTGGATTTTTCTTTTTTTAACGTCCATTTAAGAAATAGTGCCAGTCACTCATCTTCGTGCTGCCTGATAGCTCGTGAGAGACTAACAGAGACCCCCCCCATCCCACTGTTTCACATCAGCCAGGCTGCGGTTCTGCTCCAGAACAGTGAAGCATGTGCGCTCCTGCAAAGTGCGTGTTGTCTGCTGTAGACTCCTTCCGTAACGCGGCTCACTCTCGTTTTCGGGACGCAAAGGCACGAGTTATTCTCTGATCCCTGTCTTTCTCTCTCCGAGGCTCGGCGACACCGCGGGGCTTCTTACCACCACACATACTCATTCACAAATGCCCTGCTCCCTCTGCTGCCCCCGTTTGTGAGAGTGCTGCATTACATAAGCTAACGGCGCACACATATATTTAAAGGTGTATAAAAAAATCTGGCTGTGTATTTTTAGCAGGCACTGCTGTTGAAGATGAGTCCTGCCCCTGCAGCTTGCAGGCTCCTTCACACAGTGGGAAGAGCAGGAATCAAAGGCCCTCGCAGTGGTGACATGCCCAGGGCAGCAGTGTTGGGGTGAGAAGTCAGGAGTCAAGGGTCAGTCTTACAGTTCGATGACATCGCTATGCCGAAAGGATATTTTTAATTATACAGATGCTCAGCATGTATGTTTTTGCAGAGCAATGCTCTTTCTGTTGACACGGACCGGGTTGAGGACACAGCAGAAGGTCCAAAATGCGAGGCCTTTATCAAAACTCATGACGCAGCGGTCCCTTTGCCATCAGTGATAATCCACTGGGGGCGCCACGCTTTGTGCAACCGTCACAGGACTTTAAGTAAATAAAACAACGTCTCTCCTTTGATAGCACCTCACTCTGACAAGGACGGCCAGGTATAACTCCCCTCACACAGACAGAAATACCCCAAGACGGGGCAGATAGGGTGCCTCCAGGTCATTATATGGCCCTCAGTGTGAAAACAAGGCTTGTAGAAGACCTTAGATTCACAAAAACCAGAGCATACTTTCTGACTTCTTTATGACAGTCTGCTAATTATTTATGTCTCTTCACTGCATCATTGTTCATTTTCTTCCTGTGTGTACATATTACTCCTTGTACACTGGCATCTAAATACCATTTTTATACACAGCATTTGTCTTCAGTTTGGCTTTTGTTTCTAACCTGCCCCCCTTAACTTCAATACATCCATCCGTTTTATGTAACCGCTTATCCTATTCAGGGTCAGGGAGGGCGGAGCCTATCCTGGAGGCTACGGGCACATAGCAGGGATCAACCCAGGATGGGGCGCCAACCCATCGCAGGGCACACATACACGCACACCATTCACTCACACATGCACACCTACGGGCAATTTGGACTTTGAGGGGGAGACCGGAATACCCGGAGGAAACCCCATGACGACTATGGGGGTCTCTAGACGTGATGCAGTCATGCTTGCTACTGTGCCACCATAATTTAAATTTAATTTAATTTACCCGTTATATATAAATTCTCTCTTTTCACACAGTATCAGAAGAAAGCCAAATGTATATTGCACTGCAAGCTGCAGCAGTATCACTGGGTATGTTACAAATAAAATCTTGAATCTTGACCCGTAATCACGCGTGTGCCAAATTCACTGGCGCCACCGGGGATGCAGGTATTCGTGAGCCCAGGGGACCTCGGCGTAATCACGCCTCGTTAGCCGACAGCTTGGGAATCCTCTGGGGGCGTCACTGCGCCCGTCGCTGGGGCTGGGGCAGACACCGAGGCCAGCTGGCAGAAACGAGGACGGACTTTCTGTTCTTAGAGTGGAGACGAGGGTTTCTCCCCGGTGTCGAGGCCAGCGATGCCTGGAGCTCTATGCCTCCAGCAGCGACAGCACGTGAATTATTTTGACACCGTCCCAACGTGGGAACAAGGGCCAGACTCTGCTATTACTCAGTGCTGACAGGGCCTCGACAATAATGGAGGTGTTTTTAAACCTCACTTAGGAAAATATATGCAAGCAAGCCTATTAAGAGGCTTATAAGGAATTTATAAAGGGATGTGTTTTCTTGGATCAAACGTGCTTGTTTCATATCCCCTGTGTCTAAGCTTCTGTTTACACGCAGGGAGTCTCCCCTCCATCCACCCAGAGATCTCATTTTAGCCGCTGACTCTCAGTCCGTCGCGACCCCCCAGCTTTTTCATGGGTCTCGTGTCTATCGCTACTGCCTGCTTCAATTATAAATTGATTGGCCGTTTCATGTCACTTTGCATAGCTAATTGGCCATGACAGACGTGAGGATGGGGCCGTCATTTAGTGAGTGTTGGCATTCGGAATTATGTTTTTTCGGTCTTGAAGTCAGCCGCTTTTAAACTAGCAAGTCATTAGCCAGCTTCCTAACAAATGGCACCTAATCACTGGTCCCACAGTTACTGCTGCCTCAGCTAATGAATGCCAGCTGGGCATGATTAAGATTATTACCCTGTTAGGGATAAATAGGGCCCACTGGGCAGAATCAGGGAGGGGGGAAGTTTTGTATTTTTCCAGTGCAGTGCAGGGGCGGCTTTCAATGCCTAGGATTGGATTGTGTTTCTTGTTTGATTTTTGCGCCTTGACCCTGGTTTTGAATTTGTGATAAAGATTTGGAATAAAATCGGCTGGTTTTTGGCAGCCTGGTCTTGCCGAGCCTCTGTTCTTCCCGAATGGCAGACGTTTATCCAACATTCGCCACACACACATACACACACTCAGTACCTCCAGGTGCACCAGGAAACAGAGCGTGCAGCGAATTCTGTTCGCCTCTTCTTCCTGATCTGTCGGCACGCCAGTCTCTTCTCCACTTCTGCGTGACCCCACCCCCGCTGGAAAAGAAACCCAGCATTAGCTTAGTGCACGTCAGACGGCGGAGCCTCACGCAGAGCTGCTGTCGTGTGAAGCCACGCGAGTGACGGTAACGAGCGCGTGCCTCGCGCGGGTGTCAGTGCGCTAGTGCGCCTCTTCCATGGTTTGGCAGGAGACCGCAGGATCTTTGACAGGAGGGGCGCCCCCCCCCCCACCCGCCCCACTCAATCCACTAGTCACACAGCATCTCCGGGTGCCGAGTTTAGCTATTGCTGGAAAAACGGGTGAGATTCTCGTTGCGGGAGTCAAATTGACGAGGTTTCGGAAACCCACTGCTCACGTCTAAACCCTCTTCTTCTCCCCCCCGCCCCCCCGGTCCAGAGCAAGAAACACGCCAACAAGGTGCGCCTCTTCTACATGCTACACCCTGAGGATGGGGGCCCCCCCTCCAAGAGACTGAGGCCAGACAACCCGGTATGTACCCCCCACCCCCCCACAGCACACCATTAGGAGCTCTCCTGTTGGACCTTTGAGCAAGATGCGTAAACCAAGTTTCCCTTCACTGGCTGAGCTGGCATGTAAAACTGGGCACTTTACCAAAGAAATCAAGGCAGGTCACTTTTGTTCACCACTTCCATTTTGCTTTAGGTGTGAGCCTGACATTCACCGTCACATGTCACATTTTTCAAGCTTGTAGTTGGTAGTTGTATAAACACGCACATGCTCAGCACGACCCCCGAATCCCGAGATGATATTGACATTAACACTTGCCGTGCCAGAACCTCAATACGGCGAGCATGGACACGAGTGCGGGAATTAGAGCCGGGCTGGGCCCTGCAGCACCGCAGATCCCATCCTTCCAGATGGTTCTTGTTTTTAAGGGGATTGTGGTGGCGGCATGCGGAAGCAGAGACTGGGCCTGTGGTAGGGATGTGCTGGCGACTGGCCCTTCCCATAATGCACTTCTCTGTCCCGGCACACTGCTGCCCGTATGCTGCTGGGAGAGGAAGAGAAACTCAGTGTGACCTCCACCGTCTCGCATCTTCTTGTCTTTCCATTCCCTGATTCTTTGCCTTAAAAATGCAGAAAATATCCAGATAAAAGCAAAATTCTGGCACATTTTTCACATACCCAGCCCATCTAATAGCCCACACCCCAAACAATCTCTCTGTAACCAACAATAATTACCGTAAGTGGGATTAACAGCCCCCACATAAAATCCAGCCGGCTGCAGTGTGTAACTGTAGCCATGGCCCTTGCTAGGCAGCTCGTTAGAAGACCATTAGGAGCTCGTTAGCAGGGTAGGGGGTGCACTTGTGTTGGTGCTGGTCAGTCTTCTGGGGCTGTTTTTTTTATTTGCTTGGTGAAAAACGAAGACCATGGAGCAGTTCACGCTCCCCGCTCCTGTGCACCGCTCAGTCTGATGCTAAAGGGGTAAAAAAACATTGCCTTGGTGCCCCCCCCCCACCCCCATAAACACTGTCATCAGAATCTGTTCTACCCCTAACCGTCACATCACTTCATCGCGCCCGATACACAGAGTCCAGGAAAGAAAAGCTTATTAAACACCCAGATTCACACGATGATTTTCTTCATTTTCAGAAAAATAGCCCCAGTGTGCCGCCGTGCGCTCGCCGTAATTTACTTTTTTATTCCGTTCCTGTTTTCTGCCCCTCCGTACTGATGTAGCAGCACTCTGCTGGAGCCTGGCGTGGGTAGAGAGGGCCATCGTGCATTTAATTAAAATTACCGGCAGATCACTAAGGCCAGGCTAAAGATCACAGCAACCCCAAGCAGCCTGCAGAGTCAGAAGCTGGTTCAGAATCATCATCATCACCACTATTATTATGATTATTATTATTATTATTGTTATTATTATCATTATTATTACACCCCCGTCCTCCTCCTGCCTCCTCACTACAGCGTCCACGTGTGTCCATGGTAACGGACTGTGGGGGATTCAGACATGGCTCTGATTTTTAAGATTCTGAAAAAGTACCTTTTTGAAATCTTTTTCTCCCGTGTTTAGGATGCATTTTAATTGAGGGTCCTCTAGGGCGGAATCGCACACATCTGCCCTCTCTCCCTCTCTGCCTCCAACGCCATCGTGTGCGTAATTAGAGCATAATTAAGCGAAGCTATTTTCATACTCCCTCATCACCCCCCTGTGGGAATAAGCCACCCTCCCCCCCCACGCTGCAGCCTGAAAGATCCCCGTATTTATTAACGTATAGGTCACGGAGGCACGTGCATTGTGGATTAAAATGTTCTCAAGGTGATCCTGTGATGGATTGATCCATCTTACGTTACTGTATATTGAGTGTGGGGTTAAGGCGAGCCTGGGGATGCCCCAGACGGGGCGCCGGTCCATCACAGGATTGGTGCACACACGTACGTACACACACACACACACACTCACACGGACACACATGTAAACATGCGATAAACTCCACGGATACAGCAGCGACCTGGAGGCGCCAGGCCCCATTACATGTGTCCTAATCTACACATCCATCTTCTAACCATTTATCTAATAGTGGAGAGCAACCTCCCCCCGGCAGCCCAGGGTACCAGACATATGTACACACTCATCAAAACAGGAAATGTAGTCATATGTACCTAACATTTAGGATAGTTGTGTTTTATTCGTCCCTATGGGGGAAATGGGTAGTAATGTGGCTGCACTAAAACGAGTATGATTTTCGACACGGCGGTTCACAATTGCACCTAATCACCCAGAGGGGGCAGCGTTCAAACCCCCAACCCTGTAGTGGCTCTAGCTAATGACTGATACATGTGATATGAACACAGTGTAAGGCACCCTATTATTATAGCACATGAATGTGCAGTGAGGTGGCCACTGGCACTCAGGGTGACAGTGGGAGTGATACATTTCTGCTCACAGTGTTGGAAGGTTCCGGGTTTTGGTTTTGGAGCGTTGCGTGGTCGGGCGCCCCCCACCTGGCCGTGACGCAGCGGTGTGAACGCCGAGGGGTGCCCTTATGGGATTGGATGGTCGCATGCCGCTATGTGAAGCATTTTTAGTGTTCCTCCTGGACTGGGCTTGTTTCTGATGACCTCCGACGGAGCGGAAGGGAGCAGATGGGAGCTGGAGAGATGCTAGTGGAAGGGAAGAAGAGCAGAGAGAGAAGTGTGGGGGGCGGGGGGGTCCGTGTGGAGGGCCGAGCAACCCGAAAATTGGAAGCAGCATGGGGGCCGCCATGGCACGTGTCCGAAAATATCTTCTAACAGTGTCCCACGCTTTTAATTCCACTGCTTGTCTCCCATGGACTCCTCTGACCTCTGCCCTCTGACCTCTGACAGAGGGCAAACAGGGAAGACAATGACACTGATGAAATTACTGCTGGATATATACCTCCAAAGGGCCCTAATCTGGTCCTGCCATGGCTCCCACTTATACCATTTTATCATTTTACTGGTGCTGTCTAAATTCTCCCTTCTCTACAAATTGTTGTGTCATGCAGGGACTGAGAGGTGCAGATCGTATCCGGTTTCCTGGGCGATTTCCAAAACTCACAACAGCACCATGGTCAGTACGTTGAGGGAGTGTCTGAAAGCACGGAACCCAACATATACAGACCTGCTGCATTTACACGTGAAAAAAAAATGCAATACATGGCATTTAATTGATACGGAATCAGAGGTTAGGGCTAATTGAAAACGATCAAGCAAGCAGATAATTAGAAACAGCTGAAAGCACTGGTCTTTACGCTTGATGCCATGTACACCAGCAGAGAGTGGGAACAGAAACGCAAAAATAAACACAAATGCTCGATTGTATACAACAGGCAAAAATGGGCCGTGCATGCAGTCCGCCCCACACTGCAATACAACGCTCCCTGTGTGCGCGTCTGTGGAGTGGGGGTGCGTATTAGAGATGTATTTTTGTGTATTTTAGAGCCCTTTTTTCTTGAATGTGTGAAATTGCAGCCGGGCTGTAGACAATATTTCAGGGAAGGTATTATCACCTACAAATGCTCGTCCTCCAGCTTCCTGGCAAAGGATGATGGCAGACGTGTCTCAGGCCGCCTCTGTAGCTATGCCACGATACAGATACCACGTGCTTGATGGAATGGCATCAGCCACTGCATACCCCGTCCTCAGGGACCTACAGACGGTCGATGTTTATACTCCCTCCCATCTACCTGCCAGATAGGCTACATTTTTGCTCCCTACCAGGAGCTGGGAAGGACCAAAAGCATGGACTGTCTGTGGGTCCTCGAGGACTGGATTGGGAATTCACTGCTGTAAAGTGCTGCATCTCTCTAGTCACATCCGCATTTACCCCCGGACACCAAGGGCTATAATCTTCTTCGAAGTCTGAAAAGTCACGATTTGAAACATGTTGCTGCACTTGACTGAAAGGCAGCCCTGGACACGTGACTTCCGTGATACGCGCATGACCACTACTGGGATAGCCTTGAAGACCAGATTAGGCATCAGGGACAAAGGTGGACATATGTCGTGTTCTTGGACTGATTCAAGGATTTGCTGAAAGGCGCCCGGTTCTGAAAGGTCCTTCCCCCCTCCGCTCTGTCTTTGGCATTTGGCCCTGAACCAAAATTGATAAATAGATAAATAAATAAAAAGAAAAAGCGTCCTTAGCTATGCAAACAAAAGTGCCAGCTGAACTAATTAATTAACTCATTAATTGACTGTTTATGCCCACGTAATTATATCTTGGCCCGCGGCAGCCATTACGTATTCGCCAAAGGCCAGTCCACACTGCGTGGTCAGGTTTCAGATGCAGCCTGCGTTTTTGTTCTGGGCCTTCAGTGCCCAGGCTTTTTCCTTCATTCTCATTCAAGATGGCTTCATTCTTCTGTAACTGTGCTTCCTCGTAGTTCAGGGCGATGCTGGGCGGGGCCCCGGTGCCTCTGTGGGACATGGTTACCATTGGCTCCCCCGGCCGTCAGTCAAGGCAGATATCGGGGATGGTACACAGAGCCTAGGCCCCAGGGCAGCAGAAATGTTTCATTCCCCCTCGCCCTTCCTTCAAAGACAGACTTAATTCGATTCAGCTGCGGGGGGGGGCACCGTTCTGCCCAGTGTTTCGGACAAACGCCAAAGCATTCCCCCAAATGTCATTATGAAATGCGGCCATAAAATATAGATGCAGGAAGATGGGGGCGCTCTGTCAGTGTCAGGCCGGCGCGCATGATTGGCTCTCATCCACAGCGGTCTTCGCCAACCTCCATCTTCCCACCACAGACAAAACACCAGCAAACTGGACATGTCCACCAGGACCAGTTGAGGGAGTGAAGGTGTATAAATGACTGGATTAAAGATCAGATTAAAGATCAGACATCGGTAATAAATGCATGAGTGTGAAATACTTGTGACCTGTGAGGTTCCCTTTGTGACACATACACAGCAGGTGATTTACAGATGAAAAACTTTCATCTAGTGTACAAAAGCCAGTCCCTCTATTGGGATTTCAGATCACAAATAATATAACAGTTGTTGTTATTTTCATGTTCTGCTGACCAGAGGATTAATGGCACTGGATAGTCCAGGTCCAGAAAGTAGAAGTCCAGACCATGATTTTGCTTCAGCCAACCAGTTGAGTATGAATAGTTACAGTCGGTTTTACTTTCTGGACCTGAACTTTCCACCTCTGCAGCACTCCACCCATCTATCCTCTCCCCCCCCCCCCACCCTGACCCCCCTAGGACAGCGCTGAGACAGACGTTGACCGGAATAAATGCTGCACTCTCTGCAACATGTTCTTCACGTCGGCCATAGTGGCTCAGTCCCACTACCAGGGCAAGACACACGCCAAGAGGGTCCGCCTAGTGCTGGGAGAGGCCCCCAACGTGCCCCCTCCCTCAGGTATGTGCCTAACCACCCCCCCCCACCCACACTGGCCCGTTTCCCATCCAGGATTACGGCCCATATTTCCAGGTCCCCCAATCCCCAGATCGGCTAACCCGATTTACAAGCCCTCTCTGGTCATTTGAATTTAATCGTCGCATTACTTCTTAGTTAATACATTAAAATACTTGTATACTTATTTTTTCACTACTAAACCCTGTGGACTGTCTTACCACGCTAGTGTCGTAGTTTACGCCTCAGCTCTGAATCCGTGATCAAACACTCATTATTGTTTTGGAAGAGGTGACCCCAAAGCCTAATACTATGGGATGTTTCCATGGAAACTCCTGCAGCGACCAGTCAACAGGCCTGGTATTAGCATTTATGCTAGCGTCTCAGTCAGTAATGACCCCCTGACCGCAGAGTGGAAGTGACCTGTGATGGCTTCGGGCCCCCTAGTGGCAGGGGCTGATAAATCTGGATAGTGGCTCTAGACTAGGGGTGAGCAATCGTGTCAGCAAAGGGCCGGTGTGTGCGCAGGCTTTTAGGTCACCTTTAGGTCAGCTATTCCATCCCATGTGTGAGGACTCGTCAGCCAATCAGTCCTCTACTTAGTAATCTAATTAGGGATATGCAGCGCAAACTTGCATACCCAACAGCCCTTTCTGGAAAAGATTTCCCACCCCAGCTCTATACAGTGGTACACGAAAGCTGGAGAAAATGACCCAGAAAAGTGTATGCATACATACACGTCTCAAAACTGTTAGACTTCTGTGAGCCAAACTGACTCTGGTCTACAGACACCACAAGACAAGTTATGCCAAGGGGCTGCTTTGTACAACAACTGTGCTACCTTGTCGTGACTTTCATAATGCAGTTGAAACTGTGATTTGATCATATAGCATAGGATGTATGACTGGAACTCCCTGAACACCCAGTTTGAATGCAGACCTCAGTTCACTGGTTCTCCTCACTGGAGTCCCTTGTTTATGTTCTGCTGTCATGTGAGGTTTTCCTTACCGAGGCAGCCTAGTGTGCAACAGATATGTCAGATCAGGACACAGATCTGGTAGATGTTGCTGTGCAGCAATGGCAAGAGCCTGGCCAGCAGGGGGCGCTGGCAGGGGAAAGATGTGGTTCTGCCATCTCTGCTGTGTGGGCCTTTAAATCCCAAAGGACCGTAAGTGAGACCCCCCTGCTGTCACCTTACATTTTCTCTTTTTAAGCCTTAAATTGTGGTTCTAGCACGGATTCAACAGATCAGCCGTTTTAACTGGATCCTTTGGTGGCTGCAGAAATCAGAACCAGCGCCAGGTTTCTGCAGCACCGCCAGAGCCACAGGCTTATATCGTAAATGTCAGATTTGGGTTCATTTCATTAGTCACCCGGTGACATCACTCATGCCATGTGGGAAATCACAAACCTTCCACAATAGCATCTTCCCACTCTGTTCTTGATAGCTGAGGCGATTGAGGGGAACAGACACCATGGGTTGGGGGGTAGGGGGGCACCTTCTGGTGAAGCTCCCCGGCAATGAGGGCGAGGGCAACACTGGCCCAACTCTTCTGACAGCTCCGGTCAGAGTGGGAGGGACTTTAGCGTTCCAAAAGGAACAGAACCTGCACGGTCGCTCTCTTATCAGTTCACAAAAGCCACTCCTTTCCTTTCTATAATGCATCGATATTAATATCTTAAATTTTGATTAAGATATTAAGTATTGATTAAGAAGTGATTACTATCATTAATCTGGAATCTCAATGCATATGTTCACATAGAACATCCCCAAAGGGGATGAAATCCCAAAGAAGCCAGTTTTCCCAGTTAACAAGACAGTGCTGGATTCCCCAAACAGGTATGCTACCTGTAATCTGGGTAGCTGTGTTATACTCAGCATGAATGTGTGTGTGAATGGTGCGTGTGCCCTGATGGATTATATGACCCGTCCTGGGTTATTTCCTACCTTGCGCCTGTTGTGCACAGAATTCGCAAAAATCTTTCCAGCATCATCACGTTGGAGCAAATGGAACAGGAGTGCGGCTAATTCCACTGGCATCCGTTCTTGGTAGCACCTTAGATGTTTAACTAGCAGCACATGATAGCGAAACAAGCTTCCTGAGGAAAACAGCGACGATCTCCTGCTTTTTACATCCTGCATTACATGCAAACTTCCAACCGTCTGGCAAACCATTAAGGGTATGAGGGATGAGAGACTTCAGGCAGGGCTGGATTCCTCCAGGTGCCCCCCGGGGAGAGCTGCAGCGATAGCCACCGCCTGAGTAGTCCCTGGACTGAGGAGGCCGATAGCCTAATTGAGGGGAACATCCTTAACTTCCCACTAATGAGGAGCTTATCGAGGAGCCTCCAGCACCTGCACATCCACTCAGGGGTATTATGGTCAGAGGCAGTATGGGGTATTAGGCAAGGTCCAGCCAGTAGGAGGCGCCGGGCCAACAAACACACATAGAGTGAAATTGCAAGAGCTGGCTGCTGATTCAACTGAACAGCCCCATCGACTGGACCGGCCCCATCTTGTGGACCAGCTAAGTCTTCATGGAGCTTACAGGCTAAAGCTTCTTCTGAAAGTTCTTCTTAAACGTTGGGTCAGAACATTGACAGAGAGACTAGACGCCTTCGTAGTTAACGATGCATTAAGCTTTTTCTCTGATTGACTTCATCTAAGGCCCATTTAGACCCGGGCCAATAGTGTATTTTTATTTTTTTTAAGTGATCAAGATAGAAAATATCTACATGATACTATGATGAATCACAGATAATTGTTGGACCTTGAAGAAAGCGGATGCTGAGTTCAGGGGCTAAGTTAGGAGGTGCGGTCAGGACAGTGGTGTTTCTTTGAGGGAACATGGAGCTTCGCATCATTTGGTGACATTTGGAAATGGCGCCATGTCAGGTAAAGAGTCCATCAGGGTACCCTTGGCATGGTGCTGGACAAAGTCATGTGGTCTGACCTCCAATCCTCAGTCTGACCCTCTTCTTTCCCCTCTTTATCTGTCAAGCTATATAAAACACTGCAGTAAAATGCTCTCCCCCCAGTCGCTTTGTATTACGGCCCATTTAGTCAGGCTACTGGGATAGGGCTGGTTCTTCCTCCACTGGGATCCCCTCCCCCGCATACACCGCACACACCCTACCTGCCAGTCTCCATCTTCCTACCCCATCAGTACACGTTAACAAACAGCGCCCCCTTCTTCCTCGGGGGAGTCGGCTCACCTTGCCATTTTTCACCTTTTTTGCCCCCCCCCTTCAGCATACCTCAGTGGCTGCCTCCTGTTTTTGCCTCCTGGCCTTTTAAACGAATTGAAGCCCCATAATGCTAATTGCCATTTTGTCTGTGACGTCGTCATTAACGCTAACTGCCTGTGACCGGCACACAGTGGGTTTATCGTATTGCTCATTAGGAGTTTGGGGCATTCATTGAGTCATAAATGGTGTATAAAGGAATTGAATGAAACTGAAAAAATAGGATATATATTATCATGTAGGGAAATGAGTAAGTCGTTAGTGGAAGGGCTGCCTCTGGCATCTATTTTAGGGCAGTCTGTGATGTTTTGCAGTAGCGTTAAAAAAACCTTGGGTGATGGGTCTGGACAGGTTCTCTGGGTGACTACGGTACGTTAACAAGAGTCTGTGGGGAGGTTCGTCATGGTAACAATGAGCTGTACCAAGGGAGTGATGTCATATGTGCTACGCAGGCACGCCAGGCGTGATGGGGAAAGAGAAAGCAGTTATTTTTTGTCACTAGTCCATAGCCGACTACTTTTTTGGATTGGAAAGTATCTAGGAAAAGTATTTGTGTGCATTTATAAATGACATCTGCTACCGTCACAACTGTCTTGAGGGTCCCTTTACCTTCCCTTTAATCTCTCACATTATCTGATGGGTTCTACCTGTGGAGTCTGGGGCCTGTTACCAAGGCAACAGACTTACCAAAATGCAAAAGGGTCGTCATCCTGGGCAGAACATTCCAGAACCTTCCATTAAGTCCAAGAGGGAAAATAGTCTCCAGTGTCTCAATGGCCTCCTGCTGAACTTCCTCAGATGAAGGTCTCCGGTTATTTTTACACTCACCGTTTCTCCTTGGGTAACACTTGCTGTGAAATATAAATATGCCCTTCTGTGTTCAGTAGGGATTAATTGCATGTTGCATTAAGAACGAATCTCATCGTTTTGATGCTCGGTTTCCTGTGTGGCACACAGACTCCGCCCCCAGCACGCCACAGGCCGTCGACCTGCCTCTACAGCTGCCTCTGCCGCTCCCGCCCCCTCCCCCGCCCCCCCCACCGCTGCCTCCCATGTGGCTACCGCTGGCCAACGGGGAGGCGGGCAAGTTCTGCTGCCTGTGTGGTGCCTGGTTCAACAACCCGCTGATGGCGCGGCAGCATTACGAGGGCAAGAAGCACAAGAGGAATGCGGCCCGGGCAAGGCTGCTGGAGCAGCTGGCGGGAAGCCTGGACGCCACAGAAACCGCAGGTCAGTGAGGCGGCTTGGAACCGACGGTGTCCTTGACGATGGCAACCGGAGTTTGGACGTTCCAATTGAACCAGTTTATACCTGCCGCCCTACCTCGAGCATTCTGGGAAATCCCTCTAGAACGCTCTGCATTACGTCAGCAGCTGCCATGTGCTTGTGGCCCTTATCTGACGCCTCTGAAAAGAACCACGTGGTGGGGACTAAATTTTCCCACAATGTGATAAAAACCTGTTATTTTGATGTTGTGGGGACCGCTTTTTCGGTTTTCAATTTGACAAAAATCCAATCAAAAAACTAAAAATGCCAAAAGATTTGTGTGTGTGTGTCTGAGTGTGTGTGTGAGTGTGTGTGTGTCAATGTGTGAGTGGGTGTGTGTGTGAGTGAGTGCGAGTGTGTGTGTGTGTGAGTGTGTGTCTGTGTGTGAGTGAGTGTGTGTGTCTGTGTGTGTGTGTGAGAGTCCGTTCGGCCACACCGGCTCCATTCCCTCCACTACCCCCGTTAGCTGTTGCTGCCCAGTGAAAAAAGTGCCATCACTTCAAGCTCAGGGTGGCAGAGCTTCTAGCACCGCAATCACGACCTGACCTCAAACTCCATGCGAGCTGGCAGCACTCGAACGGGGCCATGGGGGGGGCAATGTGCTCGCCGTCCTGTTTTATCACATTTTCCATCATCAATGACACACAAAAGACTACAGACGTGACGCAGGGCAGCGGTCGGCTTTACGGAGGGACGTTCCTGTGAATCGACTAGCAGATGCCTTCATCTTGAGAAGATCTCACTTCACAGTTTAGCTTAAGGCTAAACTACACTTTTGGGACACAGGATTCTGGAATGTGGAAGGGGGGGTTCAGGATGAGGGTCTTGTCAGGGTGGATGGATAGAAGGCTGGTTCTGGGGGATTGGAGATGAGCCTGGAGTGGAAAGGTGACATATAAACCTGATAGATACCCCCCCCGCCCCTCCCTCATTTCTGTGACTCTTCTGCATATTATCCATAAACCGTGTCAGAAAAACTGCCTTTGGGGAGCTCGCCTGGGGAATCCAGATAAGCCAGCGGCAATTCCGCTGGGAAAAGCATGTTCCGGATTCTCCATGAAGGTCATTCCGGTCCGTAAAGAATGCGATGGGGGGAGGGTGGGGGGGAAGAAAAATCAGGCCGTGGCACGGTCACCTGTAAAAGGACTCCGCTAAGTGGGCATGACCGCTGAACTGCCTCGATAAAACTGTAAATATTTTATTCTGCCTCATATTCCTGGTGTTAGCGTTTATAGCCTAAAAGCAGCAGATTCGCAGAATGAGTCATTGTGGGATTAAAGGGGCTTTAGTTAATAGGAGACACGAATTCAGAAACCTCTTTTGCACTCGTGCGGAGTGCCTTTACTCAGCCGTGCGACTGTATTATATGAAGTTGAAAATGATACACTCAGCTGATTCACCTGACTTAATTTACCTGCCTTAATTATCGAAGAACACGGGGATATAATGAAGTGTTTGAAGACCCGTCTAAGCAGAAATCCGAATTAATTGCTTTCGGAATGTCTCTCGCTTTGCTCCTGTCTCATAATATCTGGAAGCCTCGTTGTGTTTCGCGAGCTCCGCTCATATCGCCTACAAGTGGGTGTTCTGTATCGCCAGCCTCTGGCACCCGCGAATTTCGCCGTGACACGGGACGGATGTGATACTGACGGTGATTTGTTTGTTTTGCTTCTATCTGTCCCGGCATCAAGACTCTCCTGGCTGCCGTTTCTGAAGGGGAAACGGGGCGAGACAGGCGCGGAGGCGCGTTGGTTTTTCACAGAGACGCAAGATGTCATTCGTCATGCAAACGGCCCACCAGGCTCTTTGGGAAACCTGGAAAGAAGTTTCTTAAAAATGAACTGTGGTTATACCCCTGGATGGTGGTTGCAGCCTTCGGTCCCTGAGCAATATTTGATTATCCTAGCTGTCATTTGTTATCTTCCTTCCCATTCTGACAGGCTGATCAGATGGGGCACCCCTGGGGGCAGTTTGGCCCCAAGCAGCCACTAAGATCACTTATGCCTGGACCTCTGGTCAAACACTGTTTCTTCGTTATTTCCGATCCAGTAACATACAGGGCCTACAGTTTAGGATGATGCACCATTCTGTTGCGGGGAAGGTCCATCAGATAAAAGTAACTGAGAGATGTAGTCTCGGTGGGTCCCATTTGCACTGTCCCGCCAGAAGTAGTGGGACACTAAGTGCCTGAAGAGAACTCCAGCTATGTAAAGACAGTGGAACACTGTGCTGTCCAGTACAGAGTCCTGACCTCAGTCTGACAAAACGTCATCTGTAGGAATCCGAATGCACTATGACAGGGAGAAGACAGCAGAGTTCACTGTAAGCCCTGCGGGAGGTGCTGAGCTCAACGCCACCAGCATTCCAGCAGAAGTTAGCATTAGGTCCCACTCTACTCATTGAAAGGCAGTCAGGACACAAGCAAACCAACTTGCTGTTTAGTGATCCTGGAACAGATGGATCCTAAAGCATTTCTTGGAGGTGAGAAGGGAATCTGATGACAGAATGTATTTCAGAAGCTAATTCCACCGTCATGGAACCACAGCGTGGGGGTAAACAGTTTAAGATTCTCTGTTTCGTGTCATTTGCTCTGTAGTTATGCTGCTGATGGTTTTCACGTTACTTATCAGTCATCAAAGACTACATGACTGTGTGAGGTTTTTGCGTATTTATCCGTCTGGGTTTTGAGATTTTCATCTTCACCTTTAATAGAGCACAAGCCAGCGATGTGTATGAAGGAAAAGACGTTTTACACTCCTTAGATCTCAGGGTGTCCCAATTTGTTGACTGCTTTTGGGTCGTCTGACTCTGGAAGGCTGTTTTTCACGCCTGGGTTTATATCTGAGCAAAGCTGACCTCGTTATTCTTATAAATTATTCACTGCACATGGCCCTCAGCCTGGCATAAGCGTATCTGGGGTGCATCACGTACAGTACAGTTTGGTATTTACTGTCTTCCTGTAGGCTGACCACTGTTCCCAGAGGTACATCTTTACAACCGCTGTCAGGTTATTAACTTGACTTAAATGTGGGAAGACCTGGAATTGCAGTCACTGTGAAATATTCACTATCCATATGCCCTTATTTGACATTCCCTTTCTTGGCGGGACTTAAATACAGGGCGGTCATATTTAAACTTGCCCAAGTCAGAAGCCTTTTCAGAATATATATGGTGAAGAAAATCCAAAAAGTATGTGAACGACATGGGGAGAAAATGAGTCGTCTTTACCTAACACTACCACTAGGGGCAAAAGTGGTGCTGTATTTCAGTAATGGCCACTTGCTGAATATGTTTTTCTTTGTTGGTAATCACGGAAAAGGATGATAGCATCATCATTAATGTCTCTCGCATTGTGTAAGACGCTGAGCTCTGCGTCTGCCAAGTTCCCACTGGTTTTCTGTGGAGCATCCAGGCCCTAATGATGGAGAGTCACTTGGTTGTTGGAAACACAGCCACTCCGTCAGGGAAGAGTGAGGCCTAATTTTGACCACTGTTTTGCTGACATTTTATTTGGTCCTCTGCTGTATTGAAGGAGTCTCCGGAATGAGCTTCTGCAAGTGTCCTTTGACTAATGCGCTTCTTGGAATCAGTGGACTAAGGCAGATCTAACATCCTCACAAGCTGAGTTATTTTAACTACCCGCCTGCTCTCCCCAAGGCCAACAGATCACCCTCGGGATTTCTGTTTTGACAGTCCCCATCTCTCCTGGTCAGCTCGCAGTATGAGAAGGGACTAAATTAGCTAAATCAAATAAATATGTTTAGTCTGGTTGAGTAAAACCCTTACCGTACACCGTGACTGTCCACAGAGCTCACTGTCGGTATCCCTGGCCCCTGCCTTTGTCGTGTTTTAATTAACTTTGGATCACAAGCGAGTACGGAGCCCTGGCAGATGGGTTCGTTAACAACACACCGCGGTTGGTGAGGGACGCCAGTAACACTGGAAGGTCCATCAAAACCCCCTCTACCGCCCCCCAGTTTTATTAAGACAAACGATGTGAATCACAGCAAGGTTTTGGTGGGCGGGAGGCTGGCGTCGGCCCGGGCCTTGGGCTCCGCAGCAGACTGCGGCTTAGTCAGTCACTCTACCATTCTGCTCTTTGCCTAGAGGGAACGTTAGAGGGGGAGTGATTGAAATCAGAAAATCCAACTTTAAATTAAATCTCTAGTCAGTTAACTTGAAAAGCAAAGCAGAGCTGTAGACACGTGATAACATGTGGCTTTGTTCGACCTCTGAGACATGGCTCTTTGATACCCTACCTTTGGGTGTTTGGCATATTCTGGATCTACTTGACATTTAGGCCCTGAAATATCACTCTTGGGCCCTTCAGATGTGGCTGGGGTGATTGAGAACCAACGTGCTGTAACTGGTGTGTGGTCTGATTTCACACCTTTGAAATGATTCGACATCACAGGGGTGGGCTGGACCGCCAATGACGTGAATGAAAATTCATGGCTGTTTTCCATCGCAAAGTATGCGTGCCGTTCCCCAGTTGACGTGTCCCTGCTTACTATCAGGGCGGAAGGCATAAGCATGACCAAACTGAGCTGATACGTCACCACCATCTGATTGGTCGAAATGCAGGGAGATACTGGTGATCATTGTCAAAATGCATGGATTATCTCAAGGAAAAAAGAGTATATTCGATATATCATTCATTATGAGTAGCATCGCAAATCGCAATATATTGATGCATCCCGATAACTGGGAACTTGAAAATTTCCAACCTCCTACTTAAAAAGTACCACAGAACAACTAAACGGAATGGATTCGTAACGCGAATTTACATTCGCGGACGCATGCTAATCACGCTAGCATTTGATGCTAACATAACACAGGCATTTTAACGGATGCTATCAGAAATTAGCACACGGTAAATTACGATGCACGCCGTGTGAACAGTATATACGCGCCTCTTTGGTTTTACATCACTGTCACAAACCCAGCACCGCCCTACCGAGCCGACCCTTCTGCAGTGGGAAACCGAAGTGGGCCGGAACCGCGCTGTGACTAGTCTCTCTTCGTGGTACGACTCGGGTTTGGGTCGGTTCTTGTATGCCAGTGGAAAACATCTTTTATTCATCCTTTCATCATCCTTTAATCTGAAGCCTGACTAGATGGACACATGGGATGATTCTTTGTCCACCTGACATCTCCCACAGGTGCTGGAGGTACATTCCACATGCTCCGGAGCATATTATCAGGCACCCCTGTGGATATGCTGGCAAGCATTAGCCGATAACCCCCCCCCCCCACCAGGTCAATTTTGTTCTTGTTGACCATCACAGACTTAGTTACTTAGCTGCATTTAACAACAAAAAGCATTTATACAGCAGGTGGTTCCACTGCAACAATTCATTTCATATTGAATTAATCTCACATTGTGTGTTCTCTACAAAAACCTCAAAGTGCTTAAAGTTTTAACAAGAACATTACAGAGTAAAAAAAAACTGTTAAAATTGCAGTGGTGAAAATATAAGTTGAAAATAGCTGGAAGACGACTGAGAATTGGGAAGAAAAGAAAAAGTCCTTAGATGATAAAAAAAGTCCTTGGGGGTCCAAATGGCTGTGAACTGCCCCCCACTTGCTTTGCAAATTTTGCTAAACACTAGGCAGAAATAGGTGTGTATGTGTTCGAGGTCAGGAGTGGGCTTCTGGGAGTCTGTTTGGCCATCTGTCAGGCAGCCATGTTGAGCTGATATCTGTGGTGCGGGTCATGGCTGAGAAACCGCTCCAGAATCTGCAGTCAGTGTCCATCTCCTTACCCAGCAGGCGGATGTGCCGCCTTGCAAGCTGCCAGGGTAGCAGATTCCCGTCCCATTAGTGGCCATTTCCTCACGTGCAGAAGCACAAACCATTGATGACAGCAGCGCCACACACAGGCGAAGTGGCCCCGCCCGCATCTCGCTGCCCCCCACCCGGCCGCCCCTCCCTCCTCGCGCGTCCCCGTCCGTTCTGGTCTATTTCGGGCCTCTGCGTTTCAGGCGCCACCTGCGAGTGCTTTAATTAGCTCACATCTGCTTCCTCTCCATCAGTCGTGCGGCTAATAGATGCTGCCTGACTCTTGCTGGCTTTGCTGTGGCCTGAAAATGGCCTTCTGCTGTGGCCCCCAAATAGACAATCTCATTACACCCCCCCTCCCACTCCCACCCATGGTCACGTTCCCTAGTGCCTGAAATCTCTCATTTCCTTACGTGTTAATTAACTCCTTTCGACAAAGATGGCTGGCTTCAGGAGCATGCTCAACACTAAAATGAACTCTTATGGGTAAAAACATGCAACTGTACAGTTACAGTGTAATTTTTTTTTATAAATGCATATGAAACAGATTTAAGAGTGATGTGAGAAAGTAAATTACTTTTTTTTACCTTGTTCTTGTTCCCTGGTTTTCTGAAGTAAACAACTTTAAAATGAAACAGCCCCCATGATACTCAAAAACATGAAGCAATATTCAAATGGAACAATATTAGAATTTATGTAACCATCTGTTGATATTTTCCTATGATGCATAGTTTGCTGCAGCCTTTTTATTACAGCTCAAAGTTTCTTGAAAGGGAGACATTACAGCTTAAAGAGATGATAAAGGTTCTTTCATGTCTTCCAAACAGGTCTGCGTAGCAGCTATTCCTGCAGTGTGTGCAACGTGATCCTGAACTCCATTGAGCAGTACCACGCACACCTCCGGGGCTCCAAGCACCAGAATAAGTGAGTCCTCCTAACGAAGCTAACGGAGATTGCTTTGCTATCTCAATATGTTGATCTGCTAATGCTAACCCAGCTAAAGTTTCCTTGCTAACTCAACGAATAGCACCGCTAATGCTAATACAGCAAAATGCTAATTCTCCTAATGCTAATTCACCCAAAGGTTGCAGTACTGTTTTAATTGCTAGTTCTGAGAACTTTTGATGTACTTTAGAGTGTTTCCCCAGTAAGTAGGGTTACCAGTTTTAATTTGAAGTAATACAGAATGCCAAACCCTGGTTCTTCAACATTAAATTTTGCCAAGTGGGGGAAGTCAAATTGCATGCTGAGTTGGTCCAAAATGGTACAGCATTTTATTTTTTTAGTATGCTGGCTTACTTAAGTAACATTAAGACAGATTGACACTGTCCCACTTAACATTGTTAATGGATGAAAGTTAGCTGTATTTTGGGCCTTACTGTCTTCAATCAGGGTGTCTATGACATCACTCTTCTGGGATAAAAGTCTACCTCCTTCATGTAGCTTCTGTGAACAGTTTACGGGGAAATATCTGGCAGTTTGAAACACAGAATGGATCAACGCTGGCACTCTGTGTCTGTTTCATTATCCTGCTGAAATTGCCTCTTCATGCAAAGACAAGACTTTAAAATGGTTATCGCATACATCATTATTCCTGTAAGACAAGCCTTTCAGTTAGGAGGAATCAGACGTATATAAAACACACAAAAAAATCAGCTACATAAACTGAGATGTGAAATATGCCATAAGTGTGTATTTAAGGTGGTATAGGCTTTGAATAGATTGAACATTAATTTAGACCTAGCAGACAAGCATTTCAGGTAGTTAATGAATTGAAGTAATGTAACCTCACCATTCCGTAATGGCGCATATTGAGGTCAGGGGCCCATTCTAGTTTGCTGGCTTGCAAAGGCTGGTCTTCTATGCTCTGCCGGCCATTCTCAGTCACAGAGCCGTGCTCAGCAGTGGAGAAAATACAGAGGGAGAGGAGTTATGGATAACAGGCTGTGTTCATCATTTGGGGCAAGAGGCAAAGTGGCTCGATCAGTCCTTCGAGTCAGGCACAGGTCGCACCCACTCCCGCCGTGCTCCCCCCCCCCCCCGAGCAGAGAGGAGATGCCGGATGTATTCATTACTTAGCCATGGCTGTGCCTTGTCTCCCGGACGCACACCGTTTCCTTCCCTGCCAGGCTCTTTATTAACGTGGGATGGGACCACATCAGGGTCAGGCCACAGAGACAAATTGGAATTCCGGCAACATGACGGCCAGCCTGACATTCTCGATGTGCTGCCATCGCACGGGGGCCAACCTCTCATCTTCCAGATGGTCTTCAAACGCACACCCGAGAAGATGCTTCTGCTTTTTGGCTCCTGCAACCCCCTCGCCCCCCACCCCCCGCCGCCGCCTACCACCCACTGTCACTATTTATTTCACCCCCTTTCAAACCCGTTGAAGGTCATTTGTGATTTTTCGACGGCTGGTTATATTGCGGCAGCCTCAGGAGTTGGCCATGCTTGAATGGGGGGGGAGGGGGTGGCGTTCATGACAAGACAATTGGCTATCTAAGCATTAACGTGCCTAATATGGGCTATTATTGAGGGCTTAGTCGCCATTTAACTTATTCGCGGGTCTTTCACCACTGTGAAAGCAGGTGGTCCACAGCAGTTGGCTTAATATTCTATAATGGGCCTGGATCTCTACATTAGATATGGCAGCACAGTGTTTATGTGTTTAAAGGTGACGTGGCTATTGGCCATTTAAGCTAAGTGAGCATTAGCTTGTGGCTAATATGAGCCATTGTTGAAGGCTTAGCCTCCATTTAACTCATTTGTGGGAGTTTCGACTGTTACAGCAGGTGGTCCACAACAGTTGGCTTAATACCACATCACGGTCTGTGTCTCCACCACATAAACAACAGCACAATATTTATGCGGTTAAAGATGCCCTGTTACAAATTAATTCATTAAATACAGCAGCCGCATGCCAGCAAAGTGTTCCTACACACTCCTCCCTCGTCCTGAGTTGCCCGGCAACCCGTTGCCTTGGAAGGGAAGGGAGGAGAGCTCAGTGTCGGACAGATGCTATCGCACGGCGTGGAGGCGAGCGCGGCGTGGCCGTCCACCGATAGCACATGCCAGTGCTCGGATGTCACGGGCGGCCATTATCCTAATCTCTCCCAGGAATGTTCACATGGAATAGTTCCACTGGGAGATAAGGACAGAGGAAAAATTGGCCTATAATGATAAGAAAAAGATCATTATTAAATGCATATTAGAGAAAACTGCCCCGGGCAGCAATCTGGGTGTTTTTCATTTTAAATGAGGCGTTTTTAAGTCTTCTAAGCAAGTGAAGAATGTTACAGATTTGTGTTGCAAAACTAACGATGGACAGACGCTTAGGCTTGGGAGTGGAAGGGCGAGGAACGATGCTTTTTGTGCCTAATGATGTTTCAAACGATCTGAACAGCTGTATTCAAAACATGGGTCTAAGCAAGTTCAGCTGGAAGTTTGTTTCGATAACAATGGCCGCCCACATCAGATCGTTCAAAAGTGCGTTATTAATACCTGTTTACCAAATGGGAAAAAAAAGATTTCTGCACCACAGGTTTTAAAACGGTCGCTTTGATGACGTGGAGGGAGTTCACCAGCCATCGTTTCTGTACAAACTTTAATCAGTGTTGATGATTTCAGATACTTCAACAGGCTTTATCTCAAACCAGTACAAATCCACAGGGTAACACTGTACACTATAAAAAGCAATACATTCTTGCTCTCCTTCTGTTTTTGACATGAAGTAATTTTAGCTCAATCGGAGTCGGCCTACAGATTTTGGTGTGCCTGTATAAAAAAATGTCAAGGATGGAGAGAAATGGCTCGTTTTTGATTAAGTCTGGGTATGAGCTGCCCTCTCGGACAGCTGTCAGCACTCCCCTGTGTTGTTGTCTACCTTCCCGCGCATTGTTTTTTCTTAGCTTTATTAAGCAAGGTTGCGTAAAAAAAAATCTGCCCCTAAATTGCCTGTGTGATTGACTCATCCCGTGTTCCAGAATGAGAGTCTCGTCGCCGTTGTGTCACAGCCTGGCCAGCAGGAGGCCTCGGGGGTGTCGCGTGTCAGAGCACAGAGGCAGCCTTCCTGTGACAGGTCAGGTGGCCAACCCACAACCCCCCCCCCCCCCCCCCCCCCCCCCCCCCCCCCCCCCCCCCCCCCCCCCCCCCCCCCCCCCCCCC